>CM070554.1:56437529-56550029 GCA_036346405.1 Phyllostachys edulis | reverse complement strand
AAGTTAGAACAATGCGAAAAATTCTTTGAAATGGCAGGACTCCTAGAGAAAGAAGGTAAATCTTGCCATCGACATTTTGTGGGCGAGCAAACACGTGGTTTAAGGGAATTGGAATCACTTGGCAAGTACTTAGTTGGCAGCAGCTGTGCACAATATTAATTGACCGGTTCTCAGATGCAAGCGCTCATGAAGCTGTGGAGAAACTTCAGACTATGAAACAGATTACCAATGTCCACAAATACATTGACTATTTTGAAAGGTGTGTAGAATTGGTGAGAAGGGACCACCCATATCTACAAGAAGCTTTCCTGCTTAGCTGTTTCATTGGGGGTTTGAAGGAGGAGATCAAATATGGTGTGAGCATACACCAGCCGAAGGGACTTTTGGAGGCTTACTGGTTTGCTAAGTTGGAGGAAAAGGCAGCAACCGCTAGGAGGTCAAGCTGAATCGAGGGTTTAACCAAGCAAGGTGAATGTGAGTAATCCCTGATGGGACCACGTAGACCGGTCAAGCAATAGACCCGAGAGGCCAAACCTCAAATTCTCAAGTCAATCGCAGAACTCACTGGCATTGTAATGAACCATGGACTCGGGCCACAATATGAGGTGCAAGGTTCTTAAGGCATTACATGTAATCTTGATGCAGGAGAGGAACAGTGGAGGAGCCCGAATCGGTGGAAGACCTGTGTTATGCTACGGCTCCTAAAGTCCGACAAGAGTGGAAGGCTCTCCTGAAATGCACCAAATTATGTTGATCTCGAGTCATGCTTTGAGGGTATTATCGACCACTACATTCTCATTGGTGACAAGGATTGGAGGTCGAGAGCAAATGATATTGGTGGACATGGAGCACTAATTCTTTTATGGACTATGGCTTTGCTCTCAGCAGGTGAATGCAAGCTCAAATATAAACTCGCAAAGAAGGTAGTTGTTGTGGTGGAGGAGAGTTGAACACGGATGCAATGACAGAACCTATTACTTACTGGGTGCAAGGACATGCATTCAACAGCTCGTTTCAGTTGTTGAACATCCGGAGTTATGACATTATCTTGGGAGCGGATTGGATATACCATCACAAATTTCTATTGGGTTAGATCTCGAAACGAGGGAGCTATCTATATGCAAAGAGGGCCAAACGGTGGTGTTCACAGATCATACCACTCCGATAAGCATTGTTTGATAAATGCTAATAGACCGGAGAAGCTCATGAGGAAAGAGGTAATGGGATACATGATACAAATCAATTGGGTACAGAAGAGGATTTAGAAGAAACTAAGGAAATGCCCGTAGAGGTTCGAGAGGGTCCTAAAACAATATGAAACAAAGGTTCAAGGAACCTAAAGGGTCGGCCCCAAGGAGAGATTGTGATCATTCTATTATATTGAAGTCTAATGCCACCCTCCTAACATTAGGCCTTATCGAATCCCTCACAAATGTAGGATGCTATGGAGGACATCATCAAATGCTTGTTAGAATCCAAGGAGATTCGGGTTAGCATGAGTCCCTATTCTTCTCCAAATGTGATGGTGAGGAAAAAGATGGATCTTGGAGGATGTGTGTAGATTATCGGCAACTTAATTCAATGACGATCAAGAACAAGTTCCCCATGCCAATAATTGAGGACTTGTTAGATGAATTGCAAGGAGCAACCATTTTCTCAAAATTAGATCTCGTGTCCGGATACCATCGGATCGGGATGAGGAAGAGGATGTTCCCAAAACAAAGATTTTAACTCATTTGGGACATTATGAGTACTTGGTAATGCCGTTTGGGTTGACTAACGCCCCGCCACCTTCCAAATCCCTTTATGAACAATATCTTTGCACCGCATTTGAGGAGGTTTATTCTAGTATTCTTTGATGATATCCTTGTGTATAGCGAAGTCCGGAGGACCATATTGACATTTACACATAGTCTTCTGAGATTTTGGCAAAGAAACCACTTCTCGCTCGGAGGGACAAATGTTGTTTTGCTATGTCGGAGATTGGATACTTGGGGCATATCATCAGTGGTTCTGGAGTTTCGACGGACCCTAGCAAGGTGGTAGATGTGGTTAATTGGCCAGTTCCCACTACTGTGACCAAATTGAGGGGATTCCTTGGACTGACAGGATACTATCGGAGATTTGTTAAAGGGTATGGGAAGATATGCAAGCCTCTTTTTGACTGTCTTAAAAAAGAATCCTTCAAGTGGGGTGAAGAGCAAGAATCAGCTTTTAAGGAGCTGAAAGAGGTAATGACTACATGTCCAATTCTAGCATTACCAAATTTTTCTAAGCCATTCATTTTAGAAACAGATGCTTGTGGAAATGGATTGGGGGCTGTACTGATGCAAGAGGGACGGCCTATTGCTTATTATAGCAAATCACTAGGGGTGAGAGCAGCAGCTCAGTCCATATATGATAAGGAGGCTATGGCTATTTTAGAAGCACTGAAAAAATGGAGACATTATTTATTGGGCAATCCACTAGTGATAAGAACCGATCAAAAAAGTTTGAAGTACATTACAACCCAAAGGCTAGTAGAAGGAATACAACACAAATTACTCCTTAAACTGCTAGAGTTTGATTATGTGGTGGAGTATAAAAAGGGCAAAGAGAACATTGCAGCTGATGCACTGTCAAGAAGAGACAATAATTGTAAGGATAGTGGCGAAGATTGTTATGCAATAGTCACTATCATGCCAGAGTGGGTAGAAGAAGTAAAAGGTAGTTACACAAATGATCCTCAATATGAGAAGGTGGCCGCTAGCCAATCGCTTGATGAAGAAATGAAAATAGTTTTGTGTTGGAATCGGGACTAGCGAGGTATAAAGGAAGAATATACGGGGAATTGGAAATGAAATCAGATCCAAGGTTATGGAATCCTTCCACTCATCTGCCATTGGAGGACATTCAGGCAGGAGGGCAACTTATCACAGAATCAAGAAGCTATTTTATTGGCCGAAGCTCAAAAGGAATGTGGAATCTTTTATTGCTGAATGTCCAGTTTGTCAAGTCACCAAATCTGAACATACCCACATTCCAGATCGCCAACCCTCTAGAAGTACCAGATATGGCATGGACACATATTAGCATGGATTTCATCAAGGATTGCCCAAGTCGGGAGGGAAGGAAGTGATTTTGGTAGTAGTGGATCGATTCACTAAATATGCTCATTTCTTACCTCTTGCACATCCCTATTCAGTACAACAAGTGGTACAGGTATATATGGATCATATTTTTAAGTTGCATGGATTGCCAATTGCTATAGTAATCGATCGAGATAGGATCTTTACTAGTAACTTATTCCAAGAAATATTCGTAACTTTGAGAGTGTCACTAAGGTTAAGCGAAGCATACCACCCTCAAACAGCATTTCGGCAAACCGAAAGAGTGAATCAATGTTTGGAGTCTTACTTGAGGAGTATGACATTCCAGAGCCTCGTAAATGGTTAACTTGGTTGACAATGGCGAGTGGTGGTATAACACAACATACCACACCTCTTTGAAGATTTCCCCATTCCAAGCTTTATATGGCTATCCACCTCCTCAGATTGGAGAGCTCACCATTCCTTGCAACATATCTCAAGAAGCTAGAATTTCGTGGCACAAAAGGAACGGATGCTAGAGCAACTAAAAGGTAACCTCCATAAAGCTCAAGAGAGGATGAAGCACTTTGTCGATAAGAAGAGGAGCAGCGGTAAGGGGAGGGGGAGGCTAGTACCTTGAGGGCTCGAAGTGCTGGAGCAGAGGAGCTCGATGTTGGCTGCAGGAGAGGCGGGATCGACCGGCGGCAGGGTTGATTGGTGGCGGGGGGTGTGGAAACGACTAGCGATGAGGACGATTCGGCGGGGAGACAAGGTCGACAGCCTGGCCGCCGCCGCCGCCGCCACCTGCGCCTAGCCTAGACGGCTGGGGTTAGCAGTCCTGAGAGAGTGGAGACAGGAGGTCTAGGGTTTCTTTTGAGTCACTTATAAGTTATGAGTCAGCGTTGTCCGGGACTGACTCAAGCCAAAACTCCTAAATTGATCTGTCATGACCCAATGGACCGCAGCGCGAGTCACGGCGCCGCTCTGGTCGTCTTCAACCTCCAAAACGCATAACGTCGCCGCTTCTATCCTCCACAGTCATGACTTCGCGCCTCCGCCTCTGCTCGCCACCTTCTCTCTCCCTTCTTAGTTGGACGCCCAACCCGCCACGTTGGGCTCCGACTTTAACCGCCCAGCCCACCTTTGACCACCTACAGTTTCCTAGGCGGGCTTGCCACCTAGCTCGCCGACTATGGAAAAAGCATTGTAGTAGGGCTCCGCCGAGCACCTAGGCTGCCTTTTAGAACACTGATATACATTGCTGAGATGAGGTTTTGAGATCATGGGGCAGCATTGCTGCTTAGCTGATTAATTTGAGAACAAACTGCTCTTAGTGCTTGAAAACATTACTCCTACCGGATTGTAGTTGTTAATTCCATATAGTATCATATACTCTTGTCAGTGTGATTGCAATATGGTTTGTGTATAATACATATTAGTCCATGCCGTCCTATCTAAGATTTAGTCTTGGATCCACCACTGAGGTGGTCACAAGCGCACATGTGGCTCATGTAGCCTTCTTTATTAATATGATTATTGGTACTTATTTCCCTTGCTATGCCTCTCCTTATGTATCCTAACTATGGTAGAGTCCTACAGGGCTACATGGAAACTATTCGGGATAAGCCCACAATTAAGAGTGAAAAAAACTCCCTATGGGGCCGGTTTCGTAACACCAATAACTAAATGGAGATGGGGATGGAGGGCATCCCTCATGGGGAATAGCCCCATTGCCATCCCTAGAGGCCTCTCCCATAGATTTTTTACCAGCCAGCTACCCTTCTCGTCGTCCCAAACAGAGTCTCTCACTCACAAACTCACAAAAAAAAAAACCCCTCTGTGCTAGCGCCGCCAAACAAAATCCCTTCGCCCCTAGTCCTGCTTCCACGAAGGAATCACGGCCATGGTTGTCACGGCGTCGCCTTGGCATCGCTTAGCGTCCGGCAAGTGAGCAACGCCATGTGTCGCTTCTCGCCTTGGCCATCTCCGATCGCATCACCACACCGGCCATCGGCTCCAAGGTATTCCATCTCCTCCTCCGCTCCTCCTCCTCCTCTCCTCCCTCCCTGCTCTTTGCCACTCCCAAGGCGTCCTGTCACGGGATCCGCCTAGACCGAGTCGTGCCTCCCGGAGGAGAGAGGAGGAGCTCGCTGCCACGGGCATGGAGAGAGAGGGGAAGTCGGCCGCCACGGGAGGAGAGGAGGGGAGCCTCATTGCTGGAGGGAGAGAGGGGCGCCGAGCCGGAGAGAGAGGGAGGGAGCCACGCCGACGGTGAGAAGGAGAGGGGAAGGGGGATCCTGAGACGTGAGGGAGCCCTTATGCTTGGCAAAGGGGAGGCGTGGCAGGGCGAGCCTGGGCAAGGGTAGTAGGGCGCACGGATCTTCTGCTCCCAATGTGTATTGACTAGTGTTGCTACTTGTTAGTTGTAAAATTATAGTTGCTATTTAGCTCGCCTTACCTCGCCTAGAGGATGACTAGGCGCCCGCTTGGACGACTAGGCGTCCTGGCGCCCCTTAGGCGCCGTGGTCGCCGTGACAACCTTGATCACGGCTGCCAGCGACCTCTGTGCGAAGGTACTCGTAGGCATCCTCCTCCTTCGATCCCCTCTACTGGTACTGGACTGGTGTGGAGTGAAGATCCATCCGGATTTGTATTTACTCCTTCTTTTGTTGGTAAGGAAGCCCTTCCCTAGCTTTTTTGGATTGATGCTTGTTTTGCTTTGCTATTTCTTTTTTTTTTTTGTGTGTGTGAACAATCGAATCCAACCAGATCTTTTGTATTCTTCTTCTTCTTCAAGATCGTTAGGCATCTCCTAGGAAGAAGGAAGACAGGGAGAAGTTAGCTGAAAAGACATTTTAGGGATTTTTAGGTTTTCCGTTGACTAGAGCTGAAGGATAGGCCCCGCTGTTTGATATCTTTTGGGCTTGTGAGCACAAAATGCTGATTTTGCATTCGGGACAATGCCTCACATGAAATTTGAAATGAGCTGATCTGAGTGTGAACAACTAGTCCATACGAAATTTCTGTATGCTTCAATTAGGCAGGTGCACTACTCCTCAGCACAAGAGCCTGCTCTGCTCATGAGTGGCTCACTCACTCTTACTAAAATTATGCAAGATGTTCCCTTAACAACATATTTGTATTGCCTAATACAATATAAATCTCAATCCAGACTAGTCTCAAATTCAGTCAAATTTAGGTAGGGTAGTTAAAACATCCCCCATTTTATGTAGATAAGCTATGGGAACTGAGTGGTTCAAAATTTATTGCACTGTGTCAAATATGCTATTGAGCTGGGCTTCACCTATGTAAACACCATAGCAAATGTTTCCTATAATGGAGCTTACACTTAGGATACGTGTGAGCTCTCATTAGAAAAATCTTGAAATGTCATAGTTAGCATATTGTTTACTTTAATCATTTGCCTGAACTGCCAAATGAATTCACTGCCTGTACAAAATGTGTCGAGTATTTTTCTCTAACTACTGGCAAACCAGAATAGTATGGATATTTCACCATAGAATTCTCATGCATCTGGTTTGAACTTTGAAGTTTTGAACACAATTTTTTTTGTTTCTTGGTTTCAGATGATAGACATGGTTTCTGCTATTGAAGAGCTTAGTGGGCTAAGTACTAGAGAACTCAGTGAGATGCTGAAGGAGTCAGAGAACTTTGTCTTGCAGTCCAAGACAGAAGATGGTGGTCCAAAACAGGTACTTATGTACAATGTTTACATCTATTTCAGTCTCATTTTCCTTGACATATGTTCTTCTTTTTAGGTGGACATGGAAAAGCTTGTGTCATCACTTCCTCGCCATCTTCTTGCTGTATGTTTGGAGCTTGGAAGAGGTTCAGATTTAACATATGTCCTTCGTGGCATGCGCTTTTTGCATAGTTTGTCTGAGCTAGCAACTCGCCATACTAGGCTGGAGCAGGTTACTTCTTTTGTTATTTCACACAAGCTTGATATGCTCTGAGTACTCCTTTTCTAGTGAATCACACCATATTGGTAACATAACTATTGTCTTATTTTTGTTCCCTGATGTGTGAACTAATCCATGTTATTTGCCCTGTGAGTGTTAAAAGTAATGCAGCTCTTTTTTTTGTCATGTTTAGTCATTATTGTGTTTGTCTTGTGTCCAATCAATCCCAACTTGTTTATTGCTTTTACATTTTACTGTCTGCCTATCGGGTTAATTTAGCTTAGTGATGAGCATTGAGATTAAGGCATGTTTATTTTCTTGCAGGTTCTCCTCGATGATGTGAAATTATCTGAACAAGTCATGGACCTGATATTCTTTGTGCTATCTATACTTTCCCACTGGAAGAAGGTTCGGCAAGTGCCACCAAAAATATTTATTGAATGCTGCGTGCTTGTCTTTTTATATTGTCATTTCATACTAGTTTCTGGTAACACCTATTGTTTTAAATTAGGAAAATCATCTTGGTGCTTCTCCTTTTGTACATTCATCACTTGTAGCAGCCAGTCTTCATCTGTTGACAAGTTACTTTTCATCTCAGTGGCACGAACTTGTCCATATTCTGCTTGCACATCCAAAGGTAACACATGTTAATTTAACAGCTAGTTAATTTATTTGCATTTTCATGCCTTGATTCTGTAGAAACTGCCAATTGAAAGCATAGGACTAGCGTCCACAATTCTATAATATGTTAAAGTGGGTCTTTCAAATCTAATTGTTGATTCGGCCCCTATTTTAGTTTGGTTTCTGAAGTCTGAACTCCTAACTTTGATTGATTTTCAATTTTTCAGCCTCACTACCAGCTTCTCGATAATAGTCTCATTGTAGTGCAAGTTGATTTCATAAATGCTAATGACATGTTTATTGTTGGCTTTAACCTCACCACAAAATAGAGTTTGTAGCATGATGTGGGGTTTTAACTCTTAACCTTATTTTTAAGGTTCAAATCAGAATTCATTTCAACTACTCCTATCCCTATGTGGTGTTTTGTGGTTCAATCAGATTAGCAATAAGTGTAGCTGCCATGTTAATTTTGAAATCCAAACTTGCTACATCAGAAATCCATGCTCTGTTAAAGGCACGGCTTTATTGTGCTTGTATAGCACACACCAACACATTTTTCCTATTAGCACTGTTGTTCAAACTTGTAAATTTCTTTGTTTGGGAGGGTCATATCATTACAGGGTTTTATCTTCTGCATCATTATATTATATCATAAGATAGTGTATTACTTCCTTCAGCTATCCTATTGCTTTATGTGAGACATAGTTCATGCTAAAGTTTTGCTGACTATTGCCCATTGCATGTTTTCTATGTACTGTGATAGTAGTTAATTGAATCATGTGTCTTCTTGTGTTTATATATGTCAGATATATTCTTTGGAGAAAAAACATATCTGAGCTCCTGTCTTTATCCTAATCCTTTATTACTCACTGACTCACGATGGCAATTCTTTGAACATGAATATTATGTTAGGAATACATGGATCTGCTAGTTCTCCACTTATTATTCAATCTATTCGTCTCTATTTTAATGTTTAATGTTTCATGGTCAGGTTGATATCTTTATGGATGTGGCCTTTGATAGTCTGCATGAAGATGTGAGGTCATTGAGTGTCAGGCTGTCAACATTGGGCACCGATGTCTTTCCTGTTGGTCCTTTTGATTCACGACTGACTCACTTCATCTGCCAACAGTGCGAAGCATCATTGCAGTTTCTGTTGTTGCTGTGCCAGCAGAAGTTGTTCCGAGATCGTATTTTAAAAAACAAGGTCTCACATATCTTTAGAAATCTCATTTCCTTGTACTTTTGGTTCTACTGTTGAGGGAAAAACTTACTTAACACGATCTCCTCTTCTGCTTTACGAGCTATCAAGAGATACTTGTTTCATCATACTAATGAATGATAGAAATAAGTGTACCATGTTGACTGATCATTTGTTCCCCAATTTCAGTGACCTGATATTCACATGCTTCCATCCTGCTATGCTACTCGCTTGAAATTTCCACAAAATAGATCAATCTAGACTAATCTAGTTCGAGGAAACGTATTTATTTTTGGTGAAGCCTACATGTGTTGGGTATTCAAATATGAGTAAAAGAGTCAGATCTGTAATTGGTTACTGTATGCCATTACATTGTATGCCCTTGGAGGCTGACGTCTTAAGGTTCTAACTCAACGCAGGAACTCTCTAGGAATGGAGGTATACTGTCACTCTCTCGAACTATATTAAAGTTAGGTATTCCAGAATCTCTGAAGGGATCAATTGATATTGCTGCTTCTGTTTCCAGACTGAAGTCTAAGATCCTTTCTATTGTAAGTTGGGCATTAGTCATGACTCATGACACATATTTTACTTTGTTTAAAGAGGGTACTACTACTGTCTACTGCATACACACATATTGAGTTACTAACTAAATGCTTGGTATAAACAATCTCTAGTTGCTACAACTTTGTGAAGCTGAAAGTGTTTCTTACCTTGATGAAGTTGCCACTTCTCCAAAGAGCATGCAACTAGGGCAGGCTTTGGCACTAGAGGTCAGTTCTCCTAGGGCTGACCATAGCCTGGGAAAAAATTACTCTATTTCTGCTGCCTCTGGATATTTTATTCAATTACTGACAAAGTCTTATTTCACAATGATTACTGCAGGTTCTCGATTTACTGAAGACTGCATTTGGAAAAAAACAAAAACTTACTGCCAATTCTCATGATAAGAGTTACCCCATGGGTTCTGTGCTTATCAGTGCATTGCGTCTAGTTGATGTCTTTTCTGATGATTCAAACTTCAGATCTTCCTTTATAACTAATACTGTGAGCTTTGAACTGAGTAACTGCTTCTGCTACGTTGATAGGATTTTACCTTTTTAGCAACCGAAAGGAGTGTTTTTTTAGCGAAGATAAGGTTTTACTTCAAGTTCTTTTTGTTCATATCTTTTGCAGATTCCCTTTCTGACCCAAATTTTGGCTATTCCTCATGATGAGTTTGTCTTGAGTTGGTGCTCTGTCAATCTGCCAGTGATAAAAGAAGACGCCAATCTAGATTATGATCCATTTGGTGCAGCTGAGCTCGCACTGGTAGCTGCTGCCAATAAGTTGACTGAAGCTAAAGCTAATTATTCTTGCCCTTTTCGCCCTATCAGTATGCCTTCAATAGCATATGCACAGACAAGAACATCATGCGTGGTGAAAATAATAGCAAATTTGCATGTCTTTGTTCCAAACATATGTGAAGGTCAGGACTTTTTCTTTCTTGCTATGAGTTGCTAACTTGCTATACTATATTTGTTAGACATTGTTAAAAGCAAGTTCCATTGTCATGTTAAATTGTTAACAGAGCAAGAAAGAGATCTTTTTCTTCAGAAATTTCAGAAATACTTGGTAACAGAGAGTCCTAGACCATCAGTGGACCATCTAGCATCTGATGATCTTAAGGCCACTACAGTTTGTAGAAACTTGGGTAGAGTCGCCTGTGTTTTACCCCCATTATTTTGTGGTTATGTCTATTCATTACAAATTTACACTGCATATCTAACCTCTTTTTTGTGGGTTTTGCAGGATCTTTGTCCGAGTATTCTAAATCATTAATTCCTAATAACTTGTTAAACGAGGAAGATGTGCAACTATTAAGGTGGTTAAAGTCATTTTGACTAGTTCTTGTGATATTCTTAGCGTCCCGCATAGAAAACTATGTGTTGGTTACATTTTTTTTTTGTTGCATGCCTGATTTTATGGGTCAATATTTGGTTGTAGTTTTTTGCATTCTGCCAATAATGTACTGCTTGAAATGCTTTGCCGACATTTCTGTAAAGTTTGCTTTTCCTATTTGCAGTGAATTTGCTTATAAGTTACAAACTTGGTGTAAATCACAAGTTGGACAGAGCACATTGCAGGTTTGTTTGCTTTGCTCAGCAATTATGAGAATCACACTAGCCAGCTACATACCAAAGTGTTGTGTTTACTGTCCCTGGTTCTCTGTTGGTCGGATAACCTGCAAAATCTTATTTCCTATAATAATAATTCCAAGGTTGTCACGGCGACCTTGGCGACCACTTACTGCCTAAGGCGTCAGTGGATTGAAATCCCGGCCAGAATCACGATTACCGGCATTACCGCTATCGGGGAGGGCCGGATACGGATCCCCGGTAATCCCAAGTTATTCAAATTTAAATTCAAATTCAAATGATTTTAATCAAATTTGAACAATTTCATCCGGAGAAAACGGTTTGACCGATAACCGACCGTAATCGGCCGTTTCACGTGATCGGTGGTCGGGATCCATCCCGGACCGTTAGATGACCCTTGGCGTCAGATCGCCTAGTCATCCTCTAGGAGAGGCAAGACGAGCTAAGTAACAACTACAATTTTACAAGTAAGTAACAAGGAGCAGAAGATCCTGGGCCGCCTGCTGCCCATCTCGCCATTGCCCTCAAAGCGCAAGAGCAGCTTAATCGCTGCCTCCCTCCCCGGCTCAAGCAGCCGTCCTCCCTCCCCCTCTCACTCCGGCTCATCCTCCTCTCCCGTGGCGACGCCCTCCTCCCGGCGACCCGATCGCTCCTCCTCCCGGTGACCTGATCGCTCCCAAGAACTCAGCCTCCTCCCGCCTCCTCTTCCCCTCCTCTCCCTTTCCATTGCAGTTCGGAGGCGGCGACTGTCCAGCCGGATCCAGAGCAAGAGAGGCCGGATCCGGTCGGAGACGGAGCACGGGAGTGGCGGCGGGCCGCGGGAGGGAGGGAGAGGAGGGAGCGGAGGAGCGAGATGGAGTACCTGGGGGCCTATGGCCGGTGCGGCGACGCCGTCAGAGATGGCCAAGGCGAGGCGAGCGACCGCGGCGCTTGCTCCGCACCGCCGGGACGCCTAGGTGACGCCAAGGCGACGCCGTGACATCCATGAATAATTCAACGGTTCAAGTAATAACATGCACATGAAATAAAGAGATTTTGCACATCACCGGCACTGTGCATAAATTTAGTTAAAAATAATGAATATTCAATACCATCAGCACTGTTTTTTCTATTTTATGGTCAGTGATAAGTGCATTAAGTGTTTAATATAGAAAAATAGCTTGGACCCTTGCACACTTTACGGTCCCTGGTGCTCTGTTGGTCGGATGACCTGCAAAATCTTATTTCCTATAATAATAGTTCAACGGTTCAAGTAATAACATGCACATGAAATAAAGAGATTTTACACATCACCTGCACTGTGCATAAATTTTGTTAAAAATAATGAATATTCAATACCATAAGCACTGTTTTTCTATTTTATGGTCAGTGATAGGTGCACTAAGTGTTTAATATAGAAAAATAGCTTGGACCCTTGCACACTGGTGGTCACTTCGTACATTTAAAATGAATTGTTGGATGACTTCATTCCTGGGATGCTTTAGGTGGTAAAAAGTGATACAGCATCAGAGGGCAAGGAAGACTTGAAGCCGGTGCAGGAGCCCTTGCCAACAAGGGCTAGTGCTCCAGACTCCGATATGAATAACTTTCCGAAGGTAGATACATTGTTCACTACATCAGTATAATGTTATTAGCCATTGACTTGGTAATGCATCTGATCCCAATCAAAAACCGATGCTAAAAGGATGTGCAGAACATGGAAGAGTCTACACTAACACCCTCCATGAAGCAAGAGGGAAATGCTAGGGTTGAGACTCCGAGAAATTGTGTCACTATAAATGGTGGATTCCTGCAGAATTCAGTTGGTCAAGATCTAGTCCATCTTGGTGTTACGAGAACAACTAGCACAGGTTATCTAGGTGTGAGTACTGCTACTAGTACAGGACTCCAGCGCTGCAAAATGGATCTTGATCCAGCATCCAGCAGTATGGACCATTTCAAAACACCAGAACCCACAAAAGAAAGTGTTCTTCAGGATGATGAGAAAGGAGACACTAACATGTATGACGAGAGGCAACCTAAGAGAAGAAGTGTTCTCCAGGATGATGAGAAAGGAGACACTAACATGTATGACGAGAGGCAACCTAAGAGAAGGAAGCGGACCATTATGAATGATAAGCAAGTAAATGAAATCGAGAAGGCTCTAATTTATGAGCCTGAGATGCATAAGAATGCCACCTTACTACAGGCATGGGCAGAGAAGTTAAGTGGGCAGGTATAGGCCTTTTCACTTGGCCATTCTTTTGTTAGGTCTAACTATTGTATATGCTTGTTTGATTCATGAAAATGCGACCATAATTTTCAGGGCTCGGAGATTACATCATCGCAACTAAAGAATTGGTAACACTGAACTATCTTTATCCCTCTTTTGCCTAGCAATTTACCAATACCTGCATTATGTAACCTACTTTTAGTCCAAATTTATATGTTACCGCTTACTACGGTACTTCCTTTTGTGCCTTAATCCATAGCCTTCTTTAAATTCTAGGCTGAACAATAGAAAAGCTAAGCTTGCTCGTATCGCAAAAGAAAGAGGAGTACCATCTGAGGGTGAGAATGCTGATAGGCCATCTACACCCGCTACTCCCCACCTTGGTGACTCCTCAGAAAGTGCTGGCGAGGAGAGCTATTTGCCACCTGCAAGGGTAATGAGTGCTCTAGGCATATCCAAGGGCAGCAGACTGGTGAGCCCAGACAGCAATGAGCCAACATCCCTGGCTGAGTTCACTCAAAACATCATTCTGAGCCGCCCTTTTACAAGATCATTCTCATTCGAACCTGGCCGCCTTGTTTTGCTGATTGATAACGATGGGAAGGAAGTTGGCAGGGGTAAGATCTTCCAAGTCGAGGGCAGGGCACAGGGGAAGAGCCTGACAGAGAGCCGCATTTGTGTCGTTGATGTCACTGAGCTTAAGATTGAGAAATGGAGGGAGATCCCTCATCCCTCTGAGGCATCGGGAAGAACATTCCAAGAGGCAGAATGGAGGAACGGTGGCGTGATGAGGGTAGCGTGGGATGTCATCAGGCTATCTCCAGTGGTGCAGTGAGTCAAACTATTTTTTGCAGTGCGTAGAAAGATGCTGGGAGACCAAGAAAGTACAGCAAGTAGAGAACCTTCAATTTAGGATCTGAAATCATGAATCTTCTGGTGCAGTTCTTAAAGCAAGTGAACTGCTCAAGTAATTAACCAACATCATGTAAAAGCCGCCTCCTTGTCTGATGACTGTTGTATCCATTGACCCAATGCTGGACATGTTTAGGAGGAAATAGTACATCCTCTAAGTTACTATTTTTTGCTATTCTGTTTATTTTAGATGCAACAAATTCAATTACCCACAGTTTATTATGAGATTTTTACCTTACTAAGTTACCAATGTTCAGATAATAGCTTACCGGACAAATGTGTCTGGTAATTGGTAAAGGTCAATGCAATCTATATATCCTCACATTGCTTCTGGTGCTTGCTTGAGGCCGGGGCAACATGGACACCACAGAATACTTTGGATTTTTGTTCATTGAGATATTGGAGAAAAATAATAATAATAAACTGTTGTGATTCTGCTTGTATATTATTTGAGAGTACCGGAGTGGAGCAGTTGCTGTATACTAGCTTGTATATTTTATTTCCGAACACTGACTAGCTAGTTCAACATTGTATACTTCAAATTCAAGCCAGTGAATTCCAACAACAACATAGCATCCGTACGTGGGATTTATCAGATCAGGATTTGGCCAGTCAGTAGAAGATAATGTATATTGTACAGATACTTTACAGAATTCATCTCAAATGAAGTAACTAAACAACTTTATATTGCAATTGTCATATGCAAGCAGAAGTACAAATGAAAATAACCGGAAAAAAAAGACAGAGTAGGACTAGAGTTTATAATATCTGACGGTAAACTAGAAGCCATCTAAAAAAGAAGTAAAACTAGAAGAATGGGCCATGGGCCATCAACTCACAATGGGATATTTTTTTAACCCAAGGAGAAGACAGGACAACTGTAAGGTACTAATATCCTCTAAAAAAAAATGGTACTAATCAGGCAACAATGGAGGGTCCAAAAGACTTGCAAGAATTTTGAGGCGCCATGTGTGATGCTGATCAGCTGCACTCCAGGTATGCACCAAGTCGGCAACAAGCAGATGGAGGGTCCCTTCTCCTGCTTCCATCTGGGACGCCCATTGGAGGATGGACGGGCTGGGATGGTCACTCACAGCAGCTCCTCCAATGGGCACAGGGTTTGCAGGCAGAGACAGGGATCAGAATTCAGAGGTACCAGCAGGCACACAGAGAGCATGCATGGCGCTGCCATTGGCATTGGCAGCGGAGTATCATTCAGAAATAGATGCCTCGCCTTGACTTGCCTTCACCCAAGCTTGTGCAAAGAGTCAAGGGATGGCAGGAGCAGACTGCAGAGAGGTCACGTGCATGTAGGACCAACAAGTCATAGCATTGATGTTAGAAAGTAGAGACAGAAATGCATGCAGAATTGCAGATGCAGTGAAAGGCAGTACCTGCATAACACATCCACATTGTTTCTTCCCGTTCTATGTGGCTGACTGCCAACTCTGAACTCTATGAAACTAGCTAGCTAGCGTAGCGAAATTTTTCACTGCTACAAAAAAGATTAATACTGAACGTCTCATCATAGACGATTGATTAAAATCGTCTGTATTACATGCAATCACAGACGGTTTTGATTTTACAACCGTCTGTGGTACTGGTTGTGCTAAAAACCGTATGTAAAGAGGTAATATCACAGACAGTTTTCTTAATTTCATGCCGAGTTTCTTAATTACAATGGAATAATTTTCCAAATAGTTGTTCACCGTGTAGGATCATTCCACTTGGCTATTTCGTTTGAAAAAATAGTCATTCACGATGATCAATGCACATATAGTTAGCTTCCTCACTGGGTTCTTCCTCGGGCTTGATATTGTCTCCGAAAGGAGGCAATTCGTCAAATTGATTGTGCTCTTCCTCATCCACGACATTCTCAACTCCGATAATCCTTCTTTTTCCATGAAGAACTACATGACGGTTCTTATTTATCGGGTCCTTTACATAAAAAAACTTGAACAACTTGTTTAGCGAGTACGAATGGTTCGTTCTTGTATCCGACACATTCGAGGTCCACAGTAGTGACGCCATACTTGTCGACCTTCACACCCTGTGGAAGTTTGACCCAATGGCACCGAAACATGGGGATCTTGAAAAGTACGTAGTAGAGCTCTCAAATCTCCTCTACGAACCCATAGTAGGAGCTCAATCTAGCGGTATTGAATTGCTCGCGAAACACATCTTTGCGGACACCGTTGTTCTGGACTGTGCTCTTCCTATCCTGAGCTGCCGTATCAAATGTGTACCAATTTATGTCGTATCCTTACCATATCACAATTGTAAATTTTGGCCTTTTTGCCAACCATCGCAGCATATCATCACTTGATGACCTCCCAGTGAATCACACCTTTAACCATTCGTTGAACCGACGGTTGTGCTCTCTCGTGATCCAAACCTCCGACCGCTTGGATTCTGTTGGCGTACCATATCTTTGCGCTCATCGATGTACGGGGACACTTGTTTCATGTGTTGCAAGATCATGAAATGGGCATGAGCATACGTATCCAGACCGTGAGTGATTGCTTTCCTTCTGATGGTCCCGATACCCTTCGGCCTTCCCTCATGACAAGATAGAGGCACACATATCGGTCCCACCTGAGCCATGTAGTCGACATAGAACTCAATGATCTCTTCGGTTGCATAACCTTCGATGATGCTGCCCTCCAGCCGAGATCAATTCCGTACATAGGACTTGAGAATTCTTATGTACCTCTCGAACAGGTACATATGACGTAGGAACACTAGACCACATATCTTTATCTCTTTCACAAGGTGAACAATGAGATGGACCATGAAATCGAAAAATGGCGGAGAGAAATACATCTTAAGATGACATAGAGTTGTCACCACCTTGGCCTGCAGAGCATATAATCATTCGGGATCGATGACCTTCTGAGCAATTGAGTTAAAAAAAATAACAAAGCCTCATGATGGCCACTTGGGCCTTGTTCGGCAAAATACTCCTAATTGCATCAGGAAGCATTTGTGTCATCAGCACATGACAATCATGAGACTTCATACCAATTTATTTCAAATCTTCCATAGAAACAAGTTTCTTCATGCTGACGGAGTAACCGGACGGAACTTTCACACCATGCAAGCTCTGGCATAGTTTCTTTCTCTCGGCCTTGGACAGAGTGTAGCAAGCTGGAAGAAGGTACGTTCAGCCTTTTTCGGTCTCTTTCGATGCTAACTCGGTCCTTATGTTCATATCAACCAAGTCATGATGTGCATTGACACCATCATTAGTTTTGTCACGAATGTTCAGTAAGAGACCAATCAAGCTATCACATACATTCTTCTCCACGTGCATGATGTCGATGCAGTGGCAAACTTCTAAGTGCTCCCAATAAGGTAAGTCCCAAAAAATTGATTGCTTCTTCTAGATGTTCTTTTGACGATTCCTCAATTTACGTCCCTTTCCAAGCACAACATCGATATCCTTAACCATATCACAGACATATTTCCCTCTAAAAGCCATTGGAGCTGAACCGTCCTCCTTATTTCAGTCAAATTGTTTCTTCATCTTGCGGTATGGGTGATACTTGGGAAGGAATCTATAGTGACACATGTATATAGTTTTACGTGAGTTGTTCAGCCACACACTCTCGGTATCATCTAAGTAGTGCGGACAGGCTTTAGCTCCTTTTGTACTGAACCCCGATAGGTTACCAAGGGCAGAAAAATCATTGATGGTGTAGAACAACATGACGCACAAAGTGAAGTTCTCTCGTTTGTACACATCCCATACCTCTTCGTTCCACAGTGTGACAAGATCTTCCAGCAATAGTGCTAGATATACATTAATATCGTTCCTAGGTTGCTTCAGCCCTTGGATAAGTAGTAACATCAAAATGTACTTCTGCTTCATACACAGCCAAGGAGGAAGGTTGTATATACATAGATTCACGAGCCAGGTGCTATGTCAGCTGCTCATGTTACCGAAAAGATTCATTCCATCTATACTTAACCCAAACCTTATATTCCTTGGTTCCGCACCGAAGTCTTTGAAGCTTCTATCGAAGTTTCTCCTTTGGACAGAATCAGCAGGGTGTCCTAGCTTTCCATCTTTCTTACTCTCATCTGAGTGCCAACGCAGCAATCTTGCCTCCTTTCGGTTTACAAATAAACACATTAAACGGGGAATTGCAGGCAGATACCACAACACCTTAGCAGGAGGTCCTTGCTTCACGTCGATGTCTGCACCATCATCGGAGTGATTCTTACGCTTGTATCGAAATGCTTCGCACACCGGGCATACATGCATGTCTGCATGCTCTTTACGGTAGAGGATACAATCGTTCAGACATGTATGTATTCTTTCTACTTCTATTCCCAATGGACAAAGAACCTTCTTGGTTTGATAGGTGGTTCTGGGGAACACGTTTCCCTCTGGAAGAATGTCCGCTAGGAGACCTAACAACGCCGTGAAACTCTTATTGGACCAACTGTTGCTTGCCTTCAATTTCAGCAGTTCAAGCATGGATGACAACCTTGTGTATTCCGTCTTGCACCCCGCGAACAAAGGTTTTCCCGAGTCCTCCATTAAGCCCTCGAATTTACCAAACTCTCTCTTACTATAGTTCCCTTCTGCATCGCGTAGCATCTAATCTAGATTGTCGTCATGTGACCTACCCTCATCGAAAGCACAGTCCACATCTGGCATATCGTTGTCTCCCTCGACGATGTTACTACCTTCCGATATATATAATCTGTTCTTCACCGTGACTGGTCCAACATGTATACTCCTCTTTGAAACCCCTTCGAATCAAGTGTGCTTCAATCTGCGTCGGGTTGGTAAACATTTTCAGATTATCACAGTCAATGCATGGACAGTACATAAATTTTATCTCCTTCTTCAACATATCCTGCTCAGCAGCTCTTCTAAAAGCTGACATGCCCTCAATGTACTCTTCACTCACACAGTTCTCAACGTACATCCAGCTTCGGTCCATCTACACTACACACGTAACAAATTAGTGTTAAATTAGATTAATGCACGCAACTACTCTTCCTATTGACCAAACATACTACAAATTGAATAGCGATTAACCCAGGATGAATATAAAGGATTACAGATCGTTACCCTTGGAGCTCATGACGAAGATCCCAAATATCCCGCGAGATCCTCCTCTCTTTATTCCTCCTTTCCTTCTCCTCCCTTCCTCCTTCATTTGATATAGTCAGAAATAAGGCTCATTATGATGTAAACACTATAATTTTACACAACACATGACAAGTCAATGTATATATACATGTTGCTTATTGTTCTATTGTAAATCTTAACTGCCAATAACCTCCTTGGATGATAAACCTAGCTGTCATCGATCTCTCTAGATTATAATGCATATAATTAGAAGCAAATACTAACCTTAGATCACCAAGAATAAATAGATCTACAAGCACACATCCAAATCTACGATATTAATTTCTTTTACCAAACTCCCTAGAGCCAACCACCTCCTTCAAAGCAGCTACATATCAGAGACAGATATCACTACAGACAGATCTATCGAGATGACCAGATATTTAATGGTACATATCACAGATAGTTTAAAATAAAAACCGTCGGTGATATTCAACTATCACAGACGGTTGGTATTTAAAACCGTCTGTGATACTTATCACAGACGGTTCTTAACAATAACCGCCTGGGATATGCGCCATTAAATATCTGGCCGTCCTGATATATCTGTCTATAGTGAGATCTGTCTCTAATATGCGGCTGCTTTGAAGAAGACAGCGAGTACGCCTAAGAAAGCAACCAAGTCCACCACGAAGCATGATTTTTTTTCTCAGGGTCGTCCACTCATCATGAGGTGATGAGAGTTGCCACGGCCTACTTCATTGAACCTGCACACACTGGAGTGTATGATTTGCTTCATTGGCATTCTCTTTTGTGTGACCAACCCCTGCAAGTTCAAGAAGCATGGCTGCCAGGATAGCTCTAGGAAATCATACACTCTAGTGTGTCAGGATCGATGAAGTAGGCCGTGGCTGCTATCTCATCCTCCTCATGCTGCGTGGACGATCCCCCTCCCCCCGAACAAATCATGCTTCATGGTGGGGTTGGTTGCTTTCTTAGGTGTACTCACTGTCTTCTTCAAAGCAACCGCATATCAGCCAGATCTCACTATAGATATATCACAGACGGTTCTTGTTAATAACTGTCTGTGATACGTATCACAGACGTTTTTTTTAATAACCGTCTGTGATAATTATATATCACAGAATGTTGTATTTTATAATCGTCTGTGATACATATCACAGACAGTTTGTTCCACTAAACCGCCTGTGATAGTTCTATAGCCAAAAAATGTTCATACGCCAGCATAAGTAGGGCCAATCCTGAGCTTTCTCATCTTCTTCTAGTACTTAAGCTCAGCTCTTTCTCCTCTCATCTCCTTCTGGTCTCACCTCACATCATCTCCTCCTCTTGAGTGAGGGCCATGTCTGAGGCGTCGAGCTCACCGAGTCGAAGGACCCTAGCAATAGCCACTGCTAGGCGGGTGGATTGCCCTAACTGTCGTGTGCAAGCAAATGTGTTCTACACCAACACTGAGGAAAATACTGGTCAGGTGTTTTACAAAAATTCCTTATTTCTCAATATGTAAACTTGAGTTTGACACTACAAGATGAACACCCCTTTACCAACACATATATACGTTGGTAAAAGTCCAAATAAGTGTTGCTATGGTCTATACCAACGCATTTAATATGCGTTGCCATTGAGGCCATTGTGAGTGTCTATTACAACAGATAAACAAGTGTTAGTAATACATACAAAAAGGTGTTGCTACTTCGCAATAGATATAGTCAGGTTGTAACTACACTTGTATGCATTGGTACTTACCATGCATGGATGACTTTTACTATTTTGACAATGGATATAATTATATTGTCACAATGCGTAGAAGCGTTGGTACTTACCATACACAGTTGACTTTTGCTATTTTGGCAACGGATATAATTAGATTGCTACAACGATTATAAGTGTGTAGAAGTCAAAGTAAAAAAAATCATTATCAGTCGTAGCATGGTAAAAAAGAACACTCATATATTAAAAATAAATTGTTGCATTATATAGAGAACCATCCATATAAGACATGATATAAATATTTTGCTTGAACATCATTTCCTAAGAGAATGAAATCTAATCGTAATGAAAATCATCTGCCTATGTCACCATTCTCCACCTTCATTCAACATATCATCCATAGCATCGTCCATTTATCTTATCAACCTACAATGAAAACTTGGAGTCCATTAATGCACCATTAGGAAGAAACAAAATCACAATATTAAAGTGATGAGGACATGACCCCTAAGGATACAACCATATTTGCTATGCTTACTGTTCCAATTACAAGAGCTCGTACACTTCACTTAAATTATCAAGTGAGCTCGTTTTTAGGAGTGCCTTTTTATTATATGAACTATATGATGCTACCTAATGATGAAAATGTATATTTATACAGTATCATGTCACTTTTTGTGCAAGCCAAGCAAGAGATCAAGTTGGGCATCTTCTGGAATACAATTCGGCCTACGGAGACAGTCTCAACTTCACACGAGCATAACTTTCACATACAGAGTCCGTTGGAGGTCCACGAGTACTTGATGGAAAGCTTATCTCATCATCTTTCCAATGGATTCAGCCCCACCTCTAAATTCCTTCTGTGCTCATCAAAATCGCAAAAACAATCTGGCACTGGGACAGCCCAACAGGCCCTTAGTAAAAATGCCATAACTTTTGCAAACGGAGTCCGATTCGGGTGTTCCTAGTCTTGTTGGAAAGCTTATTCCGAGATCTTTCCAATGAATCTAGCCTCACCTTCAAACTCATTATGAACACACCGCAATCATCAAAACAATATGCTACATCACCTATTTGGGCCTTGTAATAGTACCGAACTTGGCCCATATGCTGGCCGGCCACCCAAGGGAGCCCATACTGTTCACATGAACAGTACCACCACCATGAACAGTCCATGAATAGTACCATCCTGTTATCTCTTAGCTATGTGCGGCTCCCCCTCCCCTATTTAAGGAGGTCGTACCCCTCTAGTTTTGCTTGGCTTTTGTTTAGTTAAAAGTTAGTCTTGTTGCAATTTCGTGTATTGGCTTGTGTCGACTAGACCAACCATAATACCGCTTAAAAATCCTAACTTTATCAAATATTTCAATCCTATTTGTAATTTCGGATTGCTTATTATCTTGTTCTTGTCGATTGCACGTAGGAATAGATCTTCATGGTCAGGTCAACCGTGTTCTTGGCACGGTTGATAACGACTCGGAGTGTGGTTTAGCGATTGCTTGGTGTTCTAGTCGTGACCGGTTAGAAGCCTGCATCGTCAAAGTCGTTCTCCTCCAAATCAACCAGGGTCTCATCAGGTGATATCAGAGCTAAAGTTGACTGGTAGGAATTCTTGTATCCCTAGTTAGTAGATTGGTTTTTATTTCCCATAGTCCAGAAAAATTGCCCTACAAAAAGAGTTAATTATCCGCTGTCCAAACCCCGTTGTGCCTTTCAATCTATTAGTTTTGGTTTGCTAAATTGAATTTGTGTCCGTTTTAGCTTTGTCTAGTTGCTGATCATATCTTTGGTCCTATAAAATCCAAAAAAAAAAACAAAAATTGAAATCCTAGCCCATCCATCATGTCCTAAACCCAAAAATAAGCTCCAAAAGAAATTCCCCACGTCCAAATCCATCTAGAACACTCTAAACCCAAATTTCCGCCACCAGAAGACCCTCTTTTCGCGCTGCCACTTAAAATCGCCATAACTTTTGATTCCTTTATCCTTTTGAGTGAAACCACCGCCATTAGATCAATAATTTGATTATTCATCTGCCTGTAAAATTTCACCTCAATCCAGCAAGGCAATCAAATTTTATATGCGGTGAAAGTTGACCTAGTTTTCTGTTTGAATCTAAAACTGTCTGCACTTGTGATTTTTGTGCAATTTTTTAGTCTGTATTCAGAAAGTGGCCCCAAAATAAAAATTGTGGAAAAAGCCGTCAGGAAACAGAAAAAAAGAATCATTGAAAAAGAGGCATCTGACAATCAGTGTTGGGTCAAGACTTGTGCTATTCACTCCAAATTGCATCTTATTGAATTATCCTGTGTCTACCACTCCTATACATTGTTATACACTTGTTTTAGCCTTCATCCATCCTTGGTTGATCAGCAACATAGGCTAAGTGCTAAATACGAACTATAATTCAATTATGTGTAATTTCTGAAATTAACTGATTGTTCCCTTTGCTACCTAATATTAAGCCTATCCAAGCTCCACTTTCTACTAACCAAGCAGATCACATCAAACTGACCCTTCCAATCGCTCTACTCATCACTTGAGTCAAGTTTATCATGAACCAGCCACCGATTGCACCACCTGTTTGCATTGGTAAGAACTTGTAAGAGCTTGGTAAGAGCTTGAGCGTGTGTGACTTGATAAACTCCATATCCTAGTAGTTGATAGAAACATATACTTGTGATTTATTTTCTTGTTTTATACTAATTATGGTAGGTTCACGGGATGATTTCCAGCTAGATCCACGCCTTCTTCGAGCCATTGAACGAGAGCGCAAGAAAGTCCGCGAGGAAAATGCACGCTTGAGACAAGATCGTCCACCACATGAGGTATATGATCGTGACAGTACTTCTGGTAAAACTAAACTCATTGTGCCATCCTTTGCTAGTAAATTTAATCCTGATGCCTATGTTGACTGGGAGATAGCTTTAGACAAAGAATTTGAATATTATGAATAGTCTGATAGGCAAAAGATTGGAGCTGCCACTAGTGTTTTTGTTGAGGATGCCATACTTTGGTGGAAGTACTTACGTAGACACGAAAGAGTACCTTAAACGTGGCATGCTTTAAAGAAACTTTTGAGAGATGAATTTGTTCCTAAATATCATGCTGATTATTTGTTAGCTAGATTACAACATTTCAAATAAGGTCGTAGAACTGTAAGGGAATACTATCATGAATTGAAAACTCGTTTATTGCGTTGTGGCTTAGAGGAACATGCTGAAGCTACAGAGATTAGATTCTTAAGTGGGCTTAATCAAACAATTCAGGACCTTCTTGTTCACAAAGAATATGGTTCTCTCCCTCATTTGTTTATACTTGCCTGTAAGGTTGAAAGTCAGATTGAGGAGAAATTGAGAAAGCTTGATGACAGGAAACATGAGAACAAACCTGTGTTTGTGTCTTTTTCTATGACTAACAATTTGTAGGAAGTTGAGAACCATACCGAAGAAGAGAATGAGCTGATTGAGACACCGACTCCATTGGTTGAGAAGGAAGATGAGGAGATGGATGCACCTACATCATCTGAGGAGAGCCAAAAAGGTAAAGATCATGGTGCTATCATCATCTTTTTCTGTGACTAACAACTTGCAGGAAGTCTGTGCTCATTGGAATCGTGAAAACAATCTGGCACTAGGACAGCCCAATAGGTCCGTAGTAAAAAGGCCATAACTTTTGCGAACGGAGTCCGATTCAGGTGTTCTTGGTCTTGTTGGAAAGCTTATTCCGAGACCTTTCCAATGGATCTAGCCTCACCTTTAAATTCATTACAAACACACCGCAATCATCAAAACAATATGCTGCATCACCTATTTGGGTCTTGTAATCGTACCGAAATTGGCCCATACGCTGGCCGGCCAAGGGAGCCTATGCTATTCATGTGAACAGTGCCACCACCATGAACAGTCTATAAATAGTACCATCCTGTTATCTCTTAGCTATGTGCGGCTCCCCCTCCCTTATTTAAGGAGGCCTCACCCCTCTAGTTTTCCCTGGATTTTGTTCGGATTGCTTATTATCTTGTTCTTGTGTGTTCTTCGATTGTACGTAGGAATAGACCTTCGTGGTCAGGTCAACCGCGTTCTTGGCACGATTGATAACAACTCGGAGTGTGGTTTAGCGATTGCTTGGTGTTCTGGTCGTGACCGGTTAGAAGCCTGCATCATTAAAGCCGTTCTCCTCCAAATCGAAGTTATCATCCTATTGGAATATCGGGACAACCAGGGTCTCATCATAAAGTAACAAAACTAAAAGGAGCAGCATATTATATTATTTTGATGCTCAACCATGTTCATGAGTTCCAAACAGTAGAGAAGTGAACTAACCTTTCAATGTTGCGCATTGTCATTCTGGACCAAAGTTTTTTTGTTTTATAATGAAAGACATGTCAAAAGATTAGCACAACCAATAGTAAACATCGATAATTGCAAACAGTACCAACATAACATATTCCTACTCAACCACAGCGAATTTCAAACATTATATAAATGAGCAAACCTTGTCTGAAGAGGAGCGTTGCTTGGTGGCTGCGAATCGTCATCCTGGAAATCATTTTGCTTGCTCTGTAGTGAAAGAGAAGAAATAAATACTCTCTTAAACCTTAGTTGGAAAATAATACTATTTCCATACACTACCATTGTATTATTTTGCTGCTCAATCATACTAAATTCTTGACCGGGATAATCACCATATACTCTCTGTGTACAATAATAAAAATGAGAGTTAGACGATATTTTTTTAACAAAGAATATTTTATTGAACTTTAAGATAGTACTACATAACTCCCAGACCGAAGAATCTGGCTGAAAAATGACATCATATAAGTAAAACTTATATACTTTAACATCAGATGATTTAACAAAAGATATACCGCAATAATTTTGCAATGTGTAATACATGTCACAGCATGGATGTGCAATGCTTACCAAGCAGAGATTGACATTACCAATGGCTTAATTTTTCATTCCGCTTGACAAACCTCCATAAGTAACATTATCTTTCAAGAAGCATATGCTAAAAATGTCCAAGCACACAGCTTTGACTATACAAATGATATATTGAGGCAAATGCACAGGTGGTAGCATAGCATAGCTGCAGGTGACCTAGACAAAATACACATGAAGAGCATTGCCAGGAAATACACCGTGTTGCTAAAAATCTAACCTGAGGATACATAGATGCATGATAAATATAGATGAACTTCATGGTACAATTTGAACTACAGGTAGATTGGGCACAAAGCTTCCAGTAGGGTTGGTAGGGTTAGATATGAGAACCCCACGAACCCTTACTCCTCGCTTCTTTGCCTGGTTGTAAGCTATTTCTAGAGCAATGATACTAATGTTAAAGTTGTCAGTGCTACGGCAAGGAACATGTATCAACTCAACACCAGTTCGCCATTTTATGTCCCTGTCCCACCTGCAGAAATAAAGTGAAAGTCAGAACTTCACTTTCAAGACCAAACAATGTGTGCAACTGCAAATTCACCTAGGGAGAGAGGAAGATAAAAGTACCTAGGGTAGTATGGTGATGGAACAAGAAATGCATTTCCTATTTTCCTGGATCAGCAAGACAGAAACTTAGTATTTCCATTGCAGGAGTTACACCAGATGTTATCACCATTTGAGATGGATCGAAGGATACTGATTTTTGCATGATTTGCCTCATAAATCCAGCAAAAACCTGAAAGTGAAATCGATTAGTTCATATTGGGAAATTACCCCATAAAAAAGTGAATTCATGGAAACTAGTTTGAGTATCTGGCACTAGATTCAAACTAGACTTTAAAAATGAAGATTTAGAATCTTAGAGCTTCTTGTACCTAAATTCATGACCAAATATATATCTAGCTAACATTGAACAAGGAAAAATATATGACGTGGAAAACAAACAAACAGAATGACATCGCAGCATAATTTCTCCATGATTGGTGCCCCCAGGAAACTCATCACTAAATTGATTTTCCAAAGTTCATTGGGAGAAACATTGAGGCTATGAAGGATATACAGATTTGGGACAATGACAGATCATGAAGTACAAGATAGGGCAAAGTAAAATCATAAGCAAGATACAATACATACCTTGCAATGTTCACATTAGCATATGTTGCACTGCTTCAAATTTAATGACTCACAGCAAGTCCTTGAGAACATATTTCGTAGGTCGATGGTATGATAGACATGAAAGATAGTAAGATAAACACGTTATTCGGTAAACATATTCAACCTAGACAGTAACTTAACTTCGAACTGGATTTTTTTAATCATTTTTTATATTTACATATGGCCAAACATCATGGCCAGTTGCTTCTGACAAAATATTTTCTTAAAAAAGTAGAAATTAAAAAAGTTCAACTTATTTCCTGCGGCCCAGGTAGACTGCTATCTCCGTCTTCAATTCTTCGTAGACGACGTGGTCGGCATTGGCGGGTTCGGCGTCAGCGGAGGTTCCCCGAAACATGTCCACTCGTTGACATGCTCGTTGGAGAGTTGCCCAAAGACGCTCCGACTCAAGGACCAAGTGGAAATGCGCCTAGAGGCTCTCTTCCCTTGCTTCAGGTGTCTCTGCATGGTCTACCGGATCGGCTGTCATCTCGATGTCAAAGTCCATGCGATAGTAATCCTCCTGAAGACGTGCAACGTCTTCCTCGAGGACTACGTTGATTGCAAGGTTAGGTCGTCGGAAGAGGGAGACCACCCGAAAGATGTGGCAAAGGAGGATATCAAAGCGACGGAAGGTAGCCATCACATGCTCTGGCATAACCTCCATCGGAGGAGGGAGGACATTGTTCGCACAGTGTCCTTTTGCAACATCCACCAGCGTACGGCCGACGAGGTGCTCATACAAAATGGCTAAGTAGGCCATCAACACCGGCGTCAGGGAAGAAGAATACTGGGGAGCCATTGTTTTTTTTTAACTCTACTAATTGTTGATGGAGGGTGCAAAAGAGATTAGAGCGATGTGGGGATTCATCTTCGGTGGCGGATGATCATTCTTATAAAATCGTCGACTTAAAATCGTCGACACGTGAGACGAAGAGACGCATCATACGTAACATCGACGCGCGAGACGAAGAGACACATCGTGTAGGAGCCGAAGCGACATTGAACATATCACAGACGGTTTATGGTTGAAAGTGTCTGTGGATTATCACAGACGGTTCTAAATAAACACTGTCTGTGACTTCTGCAATTATCACAGAAGGTTTTTGTGAAGAACTATCTGTGAATTATCATAGACGGCTCTAATTACACACCATCTGTGATGTCTGCAGTTATCACAGACGGTTCTAATTAAAAACCGTCTATGATAATTATGTATCACAGATGGTTCTAACTGGTTCTAGCCATCCAACACAGATGGTTCCATGTGAACTGTCTATGATGAGACGTCCAGTATAGTCTGTTTTATAGTAGTGATAGTATATTCTTTTGTTCCATTTACGTGTCGCAAACTCCTTTCAATTTCAGGTTGTCAGCTGCTCGTGGATTTCTCTGAAGAAAAATGCCCAATCTCAAAAATCAAAGAATGATGCCAACATTAGGTAAATAGACCATGTGTATTCAGGTTAACCTTGCTTGAAGTTGAAGGTGACAGCCCAACGATACTCACAACCACAGTGCATAAACTGAATACCATATTTCTTTCCAGATAGTCATTCCTTTTCGTAATGTGATATCTTAATCAATGAAGCATACCTTGTGGTAGTGCTTACAATATTGGCAGAAACCAATATGAATTAATTGTTCTTATTACTTGCAGATTTATGTTGTGTGAGATGGATCCAAATTGAATCATGTACATGTCTTATCTTATACATGCTAATTTGCTTTACAAAGTGGATGTTAAAATTGGTAGATAATGGCAGATTATTGAAAAGAAAATTGCGAAATTTTAGACAACGGTATTATTGAAAATAGAGACTATCATTGTAGAATGTCATTATTCTAATTCTGGGAAATTGGTTTTTGTCTTCAATGTTATTACTGAAAATAGAGACTATCATTGTAGAATGCCGTTATGCTAATCCTGGGAAATTGGTTTTGTCTTCACTGTTTACTCTGATGGAAAAGACGATGAGTCCAAGTTTTTGCAGTGCTAGCTATGTGCTTATTTATTTGCTCTCATAATTGGAAAAAATAACTCCATTAATTCCATCTTTTTGTCACGATGCACTACGACTCCAATACTGGTCGCAAACTAGTATTCTTCTATGGAAATTTGTGTATTGATTATTCTTACATTAAAATTATATGAGTGCGCCTGCATGTTATCCTTTCTTAGAGAAGTATTGATTTCAGGATTTATTATGGACCTACCAAATGAGAAGATAAAAGAAATCTGTCACAAGTATGATTAATTTATGTCTCCTTCCTTCAATATATAGCTTTGGAAGCATATATTGGTCTGCTTCCAGTCTTCTTCCTAAGTTACGAAAAATCACTTTGTATGTCTCTTTGTATCGCGTAATGCATATATGTACTGCATATTCAGGTTGACATATATATGTTGCTAGCCTCTTCTGCATGTATGAATCTCTTATGTTCACTTTGTTAACATGCTATGTTCAAGTATTCCTATGCCATGTTTCTCGTATTTTATGCTATATGGATCTGTAGAGAAGCGTTGACATTCTTTGTTACTACAGGCAGTCCCATGTTAATCTAACGGTGTTTACCCGGCGCAGCGTAGCACGCACTAGGATATAAACCTGGATAGTCTCAGGCTCAAACCAACCCTAATCATGCGATTTGGCTGAGCTAGGTAAATCGGACTCCTTTTTGCTTGCTGTACTAAACTACTAATGCATAATAATGCATGCATCCTACTGAAGTAAGTGAAAGGAACTAACATTTTCAGTAGGTGTTATTAAAGCGATCGAGCTAATGAGTGTAGTAATAATAAGTAATGCACGTACTAAAGACACCAACCCAACATTTGGTCTTGTTTTGTTGGCTACCACACTTCCAGCGACGAAGAAATTAATTGTTCGCACAACTTAGACAAATGTTGGTAATAAAACGTGTGAGGTGGCCAGATGGGCCTTGTCGGTCGGGCCAGGCCAGCCCAAGGTACGACACTGTTGGTCCAACTAAGGCTCGGTATAGTCCACACTGTTCATAGGCTAGGTTAGCACGAGAGCCCAGGTCGTGACTGAGTTCTCACTCCGGCACGATGGGCCGGCCTGGCACGGTACAAATAGTACCGGACCATGCTAGGCATGGCACAAGCCAGGCACGGCCCGGCGGCCCGACGGCCTGGCGTGGAGGGAGAACAAGGGACGGGGGAGACAGGCGGTTGACGTGGAGGGAGAGGGGCATGGAGAAGAGGGGTGCGGGCCGCCGAGGAGGAGGCCGGTGCGGGTGTGGATGCACGACCGGCAGAGAGATTGGCGAGGCCTACCGGAGGGAGAAGAGGATGGGGGAGACAACATGAGGTGGCGGGGTGAGGCCGGCGCGAAGGGAGAGGGGGCAGGGCGAGAGGCAGGGCGGTGTGGTCGCAGGATAATGGGTTACAAGTGCACTTCAAAGACTACACAAGGCAAGAGCACATGGGCGCAAGGAGGAGAAGAAAGGGACGAGGGAGGCGGGCCGTACCCGGCACGGCACGGGGGAGAAATGCCCATTGGGGCCCTTTAGGCACGGTGGGCCGTGCTTGGCACGACACGCCCCGAGAGGAAAATGACTATTGAGGCCAGTTACCCACGATGGGCCGTGCCCGGCACGGCCCGACATGGCCCATTTGGCCTATTTAGCCAAGTAACGTTCGGATTTTTAAAAAATCCAAGTGTTTTTTTTATTGTTCGGGGCTTTAAAAATAGCAAACAAATTCGAAAATCCTAATTTTTTTTCTATAAATAGACACCATACCCCGCTCATTCTGCACCCATCCATTCCTTAACCTCTCTTTCGAATTCTGTTGTGCAAATTGAGATTCCTTGTGAGATAATTTGGTAAAATTCAAAAAAAAAATGTGCCAAAATTTGGAAAATGCAAATTCCGGCAGCAAGTCAGCAATAGAAGTACAATATTATTATTTTTTGTGCATATTTTTTTGTGCATATTATTTTTTATTCTAAGATGAAAAAAAAATAATATTTAAGTTTCGATTTTGCAGTTTTCGTTATGGAAAATCTCTACTACTTAAATATTGGAGTTGGTGATGGTGTGTCCTCCCACTCTCGTTATCGTCCGTCCGATCGGGAGCAGAGAATGTACAGCCCAGATGACTTCATACAGCACTACTGCAAAATAACTGTGTCCGATCCACGATCTCTTGACCCCCCATGCAAAACCGCTGCAGACGCCATTCCAAACCCCCTTGTCCTCCCTTTCTTCTTCACCTCCCTTCCCTATTTCTCCCATGGCGCCTCACCCGGCTTGGTCTCAAGGCCTCCGGCAAGGCTTTCGGTCCAGCTCCTCACGCCACCTCACGCCGTCTGCAAGGCCTCCAAAGGTCGGCGCCGCTTCTCTCACCCGGCTACCCCCTCTCTAGGGTGCCTCCTACTGGCGCCACCCCTCTATTCACTGAAGCAGCGCCGGTGCAGCCGACTCTCCACCTCCACCACGCCCAAGACTCGGACTTCGCCACGTCTTCTTTGGATGCCACCGTCGTCCGCCCTCGCTTCCCAAATTTAGCCGCTCCTCGCCTTGAGCCGGGCGCCCATGGAGTCTCCCCTCGACCACTAGCATGGCCCACTCACCGCACCTCCACCGCCTCCCGGCTCACCTCCGCTCCACCTACCGTTCTCTCACTGCTCGTCGACCCGGCTCCTACTCGGCCACACCTCGCCTGATCTGCCCTCTCCACTGGCGCGCCTATTATTAACGCCCGCTCACGGCTTCCTCTGCGGTTTCGGCTGGTTGGCGCCTGCTTCTCGAGGCTTTGGCCTCAAGACACCCAAATTTCATCATACTGGCTCGGCCTTAGGCACGCTAGCACAAGACAAGGCCGACTCACCTCGCCATCCGGGCTTCCGCACGGCCACGGGCGCCAGACTCAGATCGGTCCCAAAGCCCGTGTTGCCGCCTGTGTCCGCGGACGCCGTGGCGGTCCTGCTCAATTCCGATGCCAGCGGCTCCATCTTGCTCCCCGTCTTGCTCAATTGCTACGCTTAGAAGCTGCATTGTCCTCGAGTGCTCGGCCCCATCCTCCTCCCAACGACAAACCCAAGGCATGTTTCCCCCAATCTGATTATCGCCCTCCCACCAATCTATATTGATGGCCATTGGATTAATCATTCCCTCCGATTTCTTTGCAGGATTGCATCAATTTCCCGTTGGTTTTAGTATGCTATATTGTTGAACAACATATCTGAAGAAATTGCCTTGCCTAGCTGCAGAATTTTGGTACTGTGTGCTATTCTAAGATCTTTTTTTCTATTCGTGATTACATAGCCTACTGCATTATGTTATTTTCCTATTTTCTATACATTTTGTGATTGCCTCCAATTTGTTTGCAGTATTGCTTCAACTTCCTAGGGATTTTAGTATCCTATATTGTTAACAAGAACTCTTCTGAATTACCTTGCTGTGCTGCAGAGGTTTCCTTTGAAGGTATGCTATGCTATTCTAAATCCCCTTGCAGGCATTTAATGCTATGCTCTGTTGTTTGCCTATTCTTCACACACTTGACTGCTTGCATATGCATTCGACACTATGTGCGTTATTATGTTTAACAATTGTTCATCTATCCAGCCCCATATACCTTGCTTTTGGTGCTAATTAGATGTGTGTGTTTTTTGCTCTAGAACTGAGCTTTGGGAGAGAGGAACATTTGTTCAGATTATTCTTTGAGAACTACTTTACTGTTTTGATATGAATGCAGCACCTATGAACAATTTGTTAATTTTCTGATGCAGTGAAATTCTCTGCCGAGTGGCCTTTGTGCGAGATTGAGAAAGCTTTGGTCGATCATTTATGTAGTAAAGAAGAGATTGCAAGCAATCTCTGAAAAATTCAGAATAAAGAAGATCGCAATTTGCAACAAGATCAGTAGTGCTTTTCTCATTCAAATCATTGAAATTCCTTTAATCTTGAAATGCATATCACATCGCAAAAAGAGAAAAGGGGAAAACATGGTCATCTCCGATACAAGGCCAAGGTAGCTTAGATCCCTATGCCGCGCACCAAGAACAAAAACGGCTTATGCCGCAAAGGTTTCAAGAAGAGGTATAACCAATTTGCCGATAGTTTCCTTCTTGATTCGATTGTGGCATTCCTTTTTCTTTGTACTCAATCACGCTTCACTTTGGATCATAGTGCATTTGAATAGTTGTTTTCTCAATTCTACATGCTTCTCTGTAGTATGTGATATGAAGCAGTAGCTGATGTCAATTGGATCACAGTTGGTATGCTAATGCCTCAAGGCGAGTTACAGAAATGGACACAGATGAGGTTAATTGGATTTAGTTTGAGGAATACTGATGTGAATTTAGTAGAAAGGTGAATGATTTGTGATATATTTACAGAGTACTTTAGTGAAATACTTTTCATATGTCACCTATTGAAAATTTAATTTTACCATGTGTCACCATGAATTGATGGTCTCACAGCAAGTGCTTCTATGACAAGATAATTATATGATTGGTGTTCTTCAGTTACTTACATGTCCGATAGTAATCCTTTTTTTGTGTGACTCTTATGTATATTCTTGTCAACATGTTAGAAATAATATTTCCGTGCAACTCTAAAGGCTAATCATGTTTGTCGTGTTTTTAGTGGTCAGAAGATATAAATATGACAAGAATCGGGAACTTGTTACAACCAAATATAAGGATTAAAGATGGAAATCACCAACTCATATTGATAAATTTGATGAAGATGGTTGGACATCACAACAATGACGCTAGCCGGTCTTGGTGGTTTGCTGGTTGTGCCGCCCAATCCCGACGTGGGCCGTGGCTGTGGAGCCAAGCTACCTAGGGCATGATGTAGGCTGAGCATGGCAGCAGATGAACTATGCAAGCTAGGATGGAGCTTGTCTGGGCACTTGTTAGCAGAATTGATATTGATAAATTATTTATTTCTAAATTGTGGTTTTGATTGGCCATATGATAGTCTGGTCAAAACTGAGAACTAAACAGTTCAAGAGCAATTCATCAGTTATGTGTTTGTAACATTTGGATATGTTTTCTCATAAGATCTTTGTATTTTATAGGTGCTATGTTGTTCAAATGTACTCTATACCTACCAAAACTGATTATAGTACTCAGGAATTACATGTGCGTTAAGCACATTACTTAGAAATCATTGATGCAAAGTATGAGTTTTCGTTGCAACGCACGGGCACGTGATTAGTTATGATAGCTTTGCTCTTGGTGATTACGTACTTTCACCAGAGGAAGTTGCATCCATAGAGAATGTCGTTGTCGCTGCCTCAAAACAACCGGAGTTGTTACCAGAAGGGCAAGGAGGAGTTCATTCATGAGGTTCTACGACAGCATCTTCATTAGCAACCATCAGAGCAAAGAGGTCGAGGTTGGCTACGTCGGGAGTTTGGGGGAATTTCGACAGGACAACCAAGGCAAATGCACAAGAAAATCAGGTATTATATGTTGTTTGCAAAATTTGTTATCATGAATTGTCTACAAAGTCTATAGGTAAAACGGGGCACTTGCTTATACATGCTACAATATGTAAGGCCAAGCAAGGATTGGTGATGAGGCAGACGCAGCTGCAGTACAACCCTAACGGTACAGTACGTAGTTAGGACTATAATCCTAAGGTAGTCCGTCAATCTCTCTGTCGTTTAATTGCTTCTGAGAATTTATCATTAGGCTTTAAGGAGTCTACTGCTTTTGAAACTTACATTAGGACTGCGAATAATCCTATATATATTTTTTACCGTTTCTAGACAAACAACAACTAGGGATCTAGTAAAACATTACAATTAATGTCTTGATAAATTAAAGGATCTATTTAGTGCGTGCACATTTTCGATGGGCCTAACCTCGGACATATGGAGTGATCGGGCTAGGGAAGATTATCTTAGTGTAGTTGCTCATTGTGTTAATGACGACTGGGTAATAGAGAAAAGAATTATAGGTTTCAAAAATAATTGATGTAGCGCACACGGGTGAGAATATTACAGACTGTATTATCAAAATCATAGAAGACTTTGGTCTTATAAACAAAATATTCTCAATTACTTTAGATAATGCCACTTCGAACTCTAGGGCCATAGATATTCTTACTCTAATGTTGAGTACATGCGTTGATTCCTTCTTGCTACATCAGCGATGCGCTTGTCATATTATTAACCTTATAGTCAAATGCGGTTTGAAGAGATTGACTTCGTATATTAAAGCTTTTCGCGACGTAATATCTTACTTTAATATTTCTAACATAAGAATAGCACCATATAAGAACTTGTGTAGGGCAATGGGTGTACGTCCAAGAAAGTTTGGTTTCGACATGCCGGTAAGTTGAAACTATACTTACTTGATGCTTAAGAATCTTTTATCATATAAGAACACTTTTTCTGCTTTTATTCAAACGCACTATCAGAGCACTAACAGTATTGTACTATTGACTGAGCAATATTGGTTCGTTGCTGAGAAGATACTTCGGTTTTTTTTTAAAAAAAATATTATGAGGCTACTATCGCTTTGTCCGCTGTCTATTACCCAACATCTCTTATTATTATGCATAATATTTTATAGATTGCTAGTCAGTTGAAAATGTATGAAAATGACATAGTTTTACGAGAGGCTATTATTGCTATGAAAACTAAATATCTTAAATACTGGAGATAAATCTATTTCCTATATGCATTTGCATTTATTTTAGATCCTAGAGCTAAAATTTAAGGATTTGCTAATGTTCTTGATCTTCTTAATGATGCTACATGGCTAGACTATTCTAATTATTTTTTTGTAGATATTCGTTCTCGATTACATGAGATTTTTCAAAGGTATGAAAATAAGTTCCAGGGAGTCCACTTGCAACGACCTCCACTAGCACCCATCTCAAGTAGCAAGACAAATCTATGGGGACAAGATTTGGGGTGCATGCTATTCCTCTATGTCCAGATCTTCTTCTACAGCAACACCTTCTCAACCAAGACCAACCTCTCACCTAAAGAGTGGGGAACTATCCGCCTATCTGGACAACGATACGGTGGATTTCAACTTAGAAGGCTTCGAAATTTTGCAATGGTTGTATAGCCATAAGTTAACATACCCTGTGCTATCCATACTTGCACACGATGTGTTAACTGTTCCTATCTCGACGATTTCCTCCAAGTCTGTTTTCAGTCTTTTTGAAAGAATATTGGAGGAGAGAAGAACACGTCTCACGAGTGAGATGTTGGAGATACTTCTAACTGTGAAGAACTGAGAACAAGCTGATTCATGAACACAACACTCTATAGAAAATCTAGAGTTGTCGGAGGAGTTCGAAAATCTATACCTAGACAACGACACTTAGAACAAGGATGCATGTATATAGGCTGTACTCCTTTTCCTTTGCCAAGATTTTCTTATGTTGAGTTTTTACTTGGCAAATATTTTAACGAGACAACCATTTGAACATTAATAAAACTATTTATTATATTTTAATATGATTGTCTCATTTTGTACAATTTCACTTATATTTCTGAATTCTACATATTTTACTGATTTTTTTTTTATTTTCGGGCCTGAACGGGCTACACAGGCCGACCTCGGCTAGCTCCTCGGCATATTGGTCCGACCTACCGACATTTCATGGCCTTATCGACCATGGCTAAACATGTCGCTATTATGTCAGTCTGCTTGGCCACATCGCTAATGACGCATCACAACAGTGATGTTTTTTTACGAGTAGGTTTTTTTAATTAAGTAGGCATTTTACAACATATTTTAAAAGCAAACCCCTCCACAACCCTTTTTTTCCCTAAAAAATTGAGTAGTTTGGAAATGATCTTTGCAATGCCAAGCGTAGTTCAAAAATAAGCTAAGGAATGATTTCTTTTCCAAATATCATTTAAAAAATAAAATAAAATAAAAAGCTCCAACTACGACGATGAAAAATGCATGCCATGAAAGTTCCAAACCCTGCTCGTGTGAAGGATTTGTCCACAGCTACAGTAGATCTTGGCCGCGTATTTGTTCCCGGGTCGAAAACCCACGGGTATGTTCAAACTTCAGAGCTCGTATTCTACACTTTGGAGATCAGGGGGCGACGGGGTCCACATGCAGTGGAAGACAGTTGCCACTTACTGCTGTTGCTGTTGCTGTTGCTCAGGAAAATTCAAGCGTGCTACAGAGAGTAACTAATGGAGGATAGTTACTACTTGCTTTGTACTGCCTTCCATGGGATCCTATGTCACTCATAGCTGCCTACCGTATGCACGGTTGCAAGATGACCTATTTTTTTAGACAGGTAAAAAAACGAAGAAGTGAATGGCGTAAAAACGGTGAGTTTTTGGCGTCTGATCATTTTGAAGTCGTATTGCGCCGATCGGAGGCGGGTGTATTTGCGAAATTGACGGTGGCGCCAGCTGGCGTCTTGCTTCTTCTGATGCCGCCACGTCGCCACGGTAGCGGGCAAACGTCGCCCATATACGCCGATCAGTGTGTATACGCCGCCATGGCGCGGTAGCGTCTTGCCAGCCGCAGCGCCACCTCACCAGCGCCGACCATTTTCCAAAAGCAATTTGGCGCATGCTGGGCATGCGCCAGCCACTATTGGGTTAATTAGCGTCAATTAATTAGTGTTATTAGTTTAATTAGAGTTAGGTTAGTTAATTAGGTTAGTTTTGGGCTGAAATTCTGGACGAATAAAATTATGAAAAATTTACACAAACAAGTACACGGTATCGGGAGGCTCCACAAAAAATTTCATAATTTTTTGGACTCGTTTGATATATTTTAAAATTCATCCAAATTTCAGATTAACCTAACTAACCTAAACTAATTAACCGTAAACTAATTAAACTAATAACCTAATTAGCCACTGTAGCATGGAGCCTACTGTAGCATGGCGCATGCCCACCATGCGTCATGCTACAGTAGAATAAGTTTAGTTAATTAGTTTAATTAGGTTAGGGTTAATTAGGTTAATCTGAAATTTGGATGAATTTTAAAATATAGCAAACGAGTTCAAAAAATTATGAAATTTTTTATGGAGTCTCCCGATACCGTGTATTTGTTTGTGTAAATTTTTCATAATTTTATTCGTCCAGAATTTCAGCCCAAAACTAACCTAATTAACTAACCTAACTCTAATTAAACTAATAACACTAATTAATTGACACTAATTAACCCAATAGTGGCTGGCGCATACCCAGATGCGCCACCGTTTTGAAAATGGTCGGGCGCGGTGAGGTGGCGCGGCGCATGGCGGGCGCCGACGCTACTGCGCCATGCAATAAGGCCATACACAAGGCGATCGGCGCGCGTATACGGGCAAGACGTTTCGCTCGCGCTGGCGACGTGGCGGCATCAAGAGCAGCGAAAGACGCCAGCAGGCGCCAAAGATGGTCAATTTCGCAAATACACCCGCTTCCGGCCGGCGCAATACGACTTCAAAATAGCCGACGCCAAAAATTCTAAAAACGGTTGGCCGAGCTATGGTAAATGAGTATTGCTATGATGTTAATATTTTCCGACATCCGTAATATATCTGGTTGCGTCTACTAAGGTAGGAGAAAGGGTAGATAGATAAATAGAAGGTACATCAAGCTAGGATCTAGATCCTCTGCAGAGGGTCATCGTATGAACAGTTTCTCGTGACAGAGTAAACAGTGGGCTGCTGAAGTATTGTAGAAAAGTACCGCAGCAACAGTGAGAAAGCATGGTAACGAAGATGCTGTAGCAATTACTCTTGGTCTTTGTTTTTTAGTCGGACGATGAAAATTACTCCTAATACTTATACACTGTAGATCTGTTGTATTAACTCCTTCAATACAGATGACTCAATCGACGAGGCCAAGGCTTTTATTTCAGCAACCCTCGTGCTTCTATACGACTCAAGTTATGATCAGCGTATTTAAACTAGGTCTGGTCTGGTGGTCTACCTAAAAAAAGATGTAGATTATCCAAAAACCAATCCTCGGCTAGTTCTTTGGTCCTCTCTTTCTTCATTAACGAACTGTGGGCGAGGAAGAATAACGCACATATATAGCAACACTTGCCTAGTGGACGGATTTGGTTAGCTCTTGCTTCCTTCACCCCTAGAGCTGGCCAAACGTCAGCACGGCCCTTGTCGGCCTAGCCTATTTTGATCTAGTTATTATTTGTACCGTGTCGGATGGTCCATAGGCCGGAGTAACGGTCTAGGCACGACCTGCCGCCGACTGCTCATGCCGCTTGGAATTCAAGACGCCGCTTAGCCCGACGTAATAAAAAAAAAATCAAAAAATCCAGAAAAATTAGAAAAATATGTAGAACTTAGAAGTAGATATGAAAATTTTAAAAATAAGACAAACATATTGAAAATGTAATAGAATTTTATTAATGTTTAAATAGCTAGCTCGTTAAAACATTTGTCATTTAGCTCATAAGACATGAAAAATTGAAAAACAATCCTAGAAAAAATATATATTTTAAAAAACCAAAATAAAGTTATATATACTTATAAAATGAACTATATATAATTTTAAAACTACAAAATAAAACCATATAAGTTTAAAATGGAAAGAAAATCATATAAATATTAATAAATGAAAATAAAATTATATAAGTATAATAAAAGCAAGGTTGTGCCTAACGGACCTTTGTGGTCTGGTTCGGTCGTGTTTGGTCCGGGCCCAAAGACTATTCGTGTTGCGTGCCATGTCGGCCGTCGTCTTGTCGAGTGTCGCCTGTGCACAACCCAAGTTATCTTATCAGTGGCCCGGCCCATAATTAGCGTGGGTCGTACCATATTTGGATCAGACCAGCAGTGTTATGCCTCATACCGGTCCAGCAGGTACGACCCGTTTAGCCAGCTCTATTCACCCCCAAAGAAAAAGGAAAAACCTAAGCAAAACTTGCAGCGTAGCCACTTTTGAGATGAATTGAAGGTAGCCTTTTGAGGCATACAGTAGCTCTGAATTTTCCATATTAGTAACACCTACCGGCAAATCGACGCTCAACATTCGAGCCCAAAGCAAACCTAGCAAAACGAAGCCTTTTCTCCCATCTCGATCTCAGCCGTCCAGCAACGATCCCTTCTTCGTAATGGCCGGCTCGGATCCGTTGTTTGGAGTTGCAATCTCTCTTTTCTCCCTTCTTCGAACTTTTTTTATATTAATTAACCTTTTTTGAATTTTATTTTAAAGTTAACCCTCGGCGTACTTTATTTCCAAATTTGATCCTTTTGGTTATACCACGGATAGTAGCGTGACAAAATAACACCGCCACGCCAAGAGATAAGTCCCAAAATAGATTTGTTGTCACGCCACCGGGTTGTGGCGTGACCAATAATCATTGCCACGTCCACTTCCAAAGTGGGCGTGTCAAGAGTTTGACTAGAAATGGACTGGCGTGACAATATTGTTTTGTTACACCACCACCCGTGGCATGACCAAAAGGATCAGATTTGAAAATAAAGTGCGCCGAAGGTTAAATTTAAAATAAAACTCAAAAAAAGTTAATTAATAAAAAAAATTCCCCTTCTTCTGAGTAACGCAGACATGGCATGGGTAACAAACTAACAAGGACACAGCGTCATTCAGCGTTTGCAGTTCTTGGTTTTGGACACCTACTGACCTACACACCCATCAAATCCCAGTTCCAGTTGTCGTTGATGAGAGGAGCACCAAGCAGCACAAGGAGAAACACAACAAATCGATCAATCAATGCATGCACTGTTGCACACCTCTCCCTCCCCTCCCTCCTCTCCTCCCCACACACACTCACAGCTCGCAAGATCTCTCTCTCTCTCCCTCTCCACACACCCGAAAATATCTCACTCACAAGAACTCCCAACTCCCAAGGAAGTGGGGGAGAACTTGGCCAGGCCAAGCCCAAGAAGCCATGAGGCAGCCACATTTCCATCTTCTTGCATTGCTCCATGTCCATGTCCATGCGGTCGTCCTCGTCTTGCTGCTGCTGCTGTCCTCCACCACCCCGACCTGCCAGCTCAGCCTCGGCGCCGCATTTGGCATATGGATCAATGGCGCCGCGCCGCCGCAGCCTCCTTCGTCCCCTCTCAGCCCCACCTCGGCATCGCCCTCTTCGGTGCAGAGGCAGGGCGGCGGCGGGGGTCAGGAATACACGGCGCTGCAGGCGCTGAAGGCCGCCATCGCCGAGGACCCCCACGGCGCGCTGTCGTCGTGGCAGGGGCCCAACGTCTGCGCCTACAAGGGTGTCTACTGCTCCGCGCCCCCCGACGGCTCCGCCGCGGGCGCGGTGCTCGCTGGCATTGACCTCAACCACGCCAACCTCAGGGGCACGCTCCCGGCCGCCGTCTCCCTCCTCGCGCACCTCACGTTCCTCCACCTCAACAGCAACCGGCTCGCCGGCGCCGTCCCGGACACGCTCCGGGACTTGCAGTACCTCACCGAGCTCGACCTCAGCAACAACCTCTTCTCCGGGCCCTTCCCGGCGGCCACATTGCTCATACCATCGCTGGTGTACCTCGACCTACGGTTCAACGGCTTCTCCGGCGAGCTCCCCGCCGAGGTCTTCGCCAAGAACCTCGACGCGCTATTCCTCAACAACAACCAGTTCGAGGGCCAGATCCCGGAGACGCTGTGGTCGTCGCCGGCGACGGTCATCACCCTGGCGAACAACCGCCTCACCGGCCCCGTCCCGACGGCGTACGGGTGCGGCGCCGGTGGCAGGGTCCGGGAGGTGCTGTTCCTGAACAACAAGCTCACCGGCTGCATCCCGGAGGCGCTCGGGTTCCTGCCGAGCATCGAGGTGCTCGACCTGAGCAACAACTTGCTGTCCGGCAACCTGCCGAGCACGCTGTCGTGCCTCTCCGGCATCGAGGTGCTCAACATCGCGCACAACCAGTTCACCGGCGAGCTCCCGGATCTGGTGTGCGACCTGAAACGGATCACCAACCTGTCGGTGTCGTTCAACTTCTTCTCCGGGATCAGCCAGGATTGCGACCAGCTGGCCGGCCGGAGCGTGTTCGACTTCGTGGGCAACTGCATCCCGGGACGGGGCATGCAGCGGACGCAGCCCGAGTGCGACGGCGCGCCCGGTGACGGCGGGCTCAGCTGCCTGCGCATCCCCGGGACGCGCCCCGTTGCGTGCGCTGAGGCCGCCGTATCCGTCGGCTTCGGCGTCAGCGTCGGGGGCGTGCTGCCCGGCGGAGGCGGCGGCGCGGTGGTCACGGTCACCGTGCCCTGATCGATCGGGCCGTGCATGCACTCGCTTGTTTTTCTTTTATTTTCTTTTTGGGTCAATTAATTAGCCTCCAGTCCTCTTGGCATGCAGAGCGAATGGATCATTACATGATGGTGGTAATAGGTGAATGGTAATTATTGGTTGGTTCTTGGCTGAAAATGCATGGATCTTTCCATTTTACATGTCCAATTAACCATACAAATGCTACGCAAACAGCATATGTACAACTCCTTACTGACAAACGCCCAGCATGATTAATTCATACTACGTAGCACTGATCAATTAGCATCAGTTTGTACACATAGCATTGCTCAATTATCGGACACACATATACAGTAAGTGTCTGAATTGGAGAGGCTTATGATTGTGTTGTGAAGTCGCCATGCTAATTTATGTGTGACACTTTTGAGCTGGATGAGGACGATGGAGGCGAGAGACCTGAAAGTTCTTGAGAAAACGAGTTAATGGCACCATGAATGCGAGGTAGGGAGGTTGGTGGATGCAACCATCGCTCTACCGGCGAAGGGGCACAGGGCAGAGGCTCACAGTTAGATGGTCCTAGGCCTCTTCCGCACCGTCTGAAATAACTACAGTCTTCCGTGTGCAGTGAAAACGACACTGTTTCTACAATATTATGTGCAGAATGCTGAATTTTTGGCTAATCTAGTATGTTTTCGTCGTGTATTTGCAGATCGGACCATAATAGAATGGTATTTGCAAAAAATAGCACCGCTAGCCATGCGCCAGCCGCCGACCACCGTCGTGTGCTCAGCTCAGCCGCCACGGCACTTCGTTCAAGCCATGACAGGGTCATGCGCATACAAAAGACTCGCTGACGCACGTGGTCGTCGGCCAACCACTTGCTTATGTAAATTTGTCATAATTTTATTTGTTCAGAATTTTTATCGCTATTTCGTATAAGTGTCATGTTCGTACGAATCAATAAATGTAGAAAATGAGCTCAAAAAATTATGAATTTTATTTTGAAAGCTCCTCACGCAGTGAAGTTGATTGTGTAATGTTTCGGCAATTTTATATGTGTTTTGGTATTGTCTCGAAAATTTAGGATTTAGGTCACGAAAATTTCGATTTAGGTTTCGAAAATTAGGGTTTCATGACTTTATGTGACTTGGAAAGTATAGAAAAAAAGCTGCATTGCAACTCAATTGGAGATGTCGATATACAATATGGCAACACACATAACAACCAAAATACGTGAACAAATATAGCAAAACAAAATCGTAACACGCGATACTATATGGCTCACTCGTCTGAGCCACTACTCTCTGCTTGCTACGGCTGCGTCAGTATGTGCGGCCTTGTTTTGCGCCAATCATGACCCGTGGAATACGTCCACCGGTCCGGAGAGCGCGGTTTGCCGGTAAGCAGACGGAGATCGCTGAGGCGAGGTGGATCAAGAGGTCGACTCGAGCAGTAGTCTCGGTAGGCGTACATGTCGTCGTGATGAGCCATACCGACCTGTGGGACACCTCCGAAGAATTTATCCACGACGGAGGTTGTAAAATCACTCTAGGGATACGATGCCTGCAACTCCGGTTGCGTGGATGAGCTCTGGCCTTGGACGTATGATGGGGCAGCGAACCCGGAGGAGCTCTGCCCTTGAACGTATGGTGGGGCAACGAATCCGGAGGAGCTCTGCCCTTGAACGTATGGTGGGGCAAATAACCCGAGAAGCGCCGTCACAGACGCTAGAAACCATGGCTGCGATTGTCCGTGTTCTCGCACTGCGTAATCGCTTCTTGGCAGGAGCTAGGAGGCATGTATCGTCGTCATCAGTCAACCAAACTACCTGTGAACGACATCAGTTAATAACGCTGAAATGCCCCTAAAAATATAATTGACAGAGCAAGAGAGCGAGCGACTGCGAAATGAAATGGACGAGCGAAAGAGCGAGAGAGCGAATGCGAAATGAAAGGAACGAGCGGAAGAGCGAGCGAGTGACTGCCAAATTGAATCGCGCTAGCTCCCTCTAATTTATAGCTGCTGCTCGTAGGGAATCCTTATCCCACACGTGCTAATTAAGCCATGCATTTCGAGTGACAAAGATTTGATAGATGAGACAAGGAGGTGATGGGATGACGAGTGATTGAAGCTTTCGGTGGAAAAGTAAGACAAATTAAGGGAGGGCTTCATTCAGATGTTTGGACAATCAACACATGGCACGGTTTTCTGTTGATTCGTACGAACAAGACACTTATACGAAATAGCGATAAAAATTCTTAACGAATAAAATTATGACAAATTTACACAAGCAAATACACGATGTCGAAAGACTTCACAAAAAAATTCATAATTTTTTGAACTCATTTGCTATATTTTAAAATTATTTCAAATTTCAGCATAACACTAACCCTAATTAATCCTAACCCTAACTACTGGAACTAACCTTAACTAATGCGACACGTGGCGACCGGAGGCCCGTTGGCGCACGGTCACCGTGCGCCAGCAGTTGGTGGGTCCGGCGTTGGTGCACAGTGGCCATGCGCCAACGCTAGATGGCGGCGGGTCCAGCGCTGGCGCACGACCACCTTGCGTGAGCGATGCTATTTTTATAAATACCGTTTTATTGTGATCAAAACTGTAAATACACAATAAAAAAATGCTAAATTAGCCAAAAATTACAGCACACTACGGAGCGCTGTATCAACGTGCTCCTATTATTGTTGCTATAGTGTTCCCTCGTCCTGTAGTATGTAGAGGCTCCCGATCGAGGGAGGGTGGCTTCAGGCCATGTGATGTGCTGCCGGCGTCTCTCTCGTGCATTTGTACTACTACATCTGAGGCTCTGAGTGTGAGTGGTCTGGTCTTCGGATCAATCAGCTCAGCTGTTTGTGCTTCGGTTTTGTTCCCCAATTATTTGAGGGGTTTGATGAGTGCCGGGATGATTTGATGTTAGTTTGGCTGTTTGCTTGCGGTTACTGCGATAATGCATGTCACCTCAGATCACGCGCCTTCAGCCAGTAGCACAATTTTACTGACATACGTTCACGGGATCCGGATGCAAAGCTATAATCACTGTGTAAAAGTGATTTTGTTCACGTGAACAGCACCTATAAGTGACACTGTAGGCATACTTATCGAAAACACCGTAGCAGTTGATCTGAATCCATTTTTTTTTATCACGGCGGACACCACATTCTAATCTACAGCACCGTAGATCGATCGGATGGTAGAGATGCCAACGTGGTACATGGATGCAGGCGCCTTGAAGGCACGGTGCGTTCGCCCTCAGGCGCCGCTTGCGCCGACGAGGTCGCTCCACTCGTCGCCGACGTCCACGGGCTTCTGCCGCTCGCCGGACATGTACGGCACACCACCGACAACCCCAGAGACGACGGCCTCAAGTCGCTGGTGGGCCGGTCGCTAGATTAAGTGCTTTTGTTGGTATTTCCAATGTCCGTGCTATACGGGCCGTGGAAGGCCCAGAGCGTAGAAGGCATCATCTGTTCCCGTAAGTTATAAAGGCTTATTAAGTTTGTAGGGCCAAAATCTGTAGAATTCATGTACCCCATTCATTTGTGACCCAAGCCAAAATCATTCGTATCGTTTCCTAGGGAGAGTCAGGGAACCCAGTCATTTTTCATTTTATCACTGTCTTTATTTCAACAAAATGAAGCAAATTACACGAATATGGTTTTTCCATATGTATATTTGGGTACATGTGCCATGACTACCGTCAAAGGTACCCACGCCGTAAATTATTTCAACAAAACGAAGCAAATTACTCCAGGTTAGTTGGGCGAAATTCTTCACTTTACGCAAGGTTCCTGCACTTACTGTTAATCCTAACGGGTCTACAGTATGGTCCGTGTCAGTCTCCATCTCTCTCCTTCCACTGATATATGGGACACACTGTCAAAATTCCATTAGAAGCAACGGTGAATAATAGAACATGGTGTTTTCCTCCACAACTTTTGCTTCGACCTAGTGCAAAGTGAAATTCTGTGCGCAAAGTGAAACTATATCCACTTTTAGCGGTGGGAGTAGCTCAGGTCGACCCATTAGACTATTGACCCACCTGTTTAAAAATTGTCCAAGAGGTCAGACAGATAGCCCAAAATAAATTAGGGTTAACAGTATCATATCCCATTTGACCCCGATGGTCAAGTGGATCGAACCTGAACCCTTTCTCCCGATTCACTCAACACCACGTCACTCGATCCCTTCGGTTGTCTCGCTCTCGGGCCTCAATCTACCACGTGTCGCCATAGTCGTCTCGCCCTCGATGCAGTCCGTCCAGAGCAGGTAGCCCGTCCAAAGTGGAGCGCATCGAATGCAGAGAGCACCAATGGGGCAACCCATATGTCCTGATGGGTCATTGGGGGTTACGGGAGTTTCAGAAAATGGACCGACCGTTTTGCCCCTACTTGAAGCTCTAGGCTGCATGCGGCAGGTCCGGATCGGACTAGATCGACTCATTCCCACCCCTATCCACTTTACATGGTGTGATGTGTATATATATATATATATATATATATATATATATATATATATATATATATATATATATATATATATATATATATTTCTGTTGTGTGCGGAACTATAAACGCTGTGTAAATTCCGTTAGCTGCTTAATGGAATCAGGTTCAACCGTTTGCGAAAAAAAAATACTAACAAGTTTCTTTAAAACATATATTCATTATAACAAGGCGTGTGTGAGCGTGAGTGTGACAGGCTCGATCGGCCAATGTAGAAGCATGTAGATCACCGCCGATCATCACATACACAGTACGCACCACAGTAACCAAACAAAGGTCCGTTGCAACTAGGGGTGAAAACGGATAAGATATGGATGGATAATGGTTTTGCCATATTTGTTTTCATTTTTTTTTCTGGATCCGAATACGAATACGAATACCTCGGATACGAATACATATACGAATAATATCGAATACGAATACGGAGCAAATACGAATCGAAACGAATACGGTCGCGGATATTTTTCGGAACATGAAAACCCCTTAAATTGTATGCTATAAATTAACAAAAACATATAATTAGTTTATTTGATACAAACATTCATGAATTGTTCATATTTTCAGTAACCACACATAATATGGGTACTAGTAAGCTGCAATAACTAGTTCATCACGAACATAACACTTAGTTTACCATATTTAGCTCATAAGTTATAACTCACAAAGTCACAAGTCATTACGCATTCACACTTAGTTCATCACATACATATATAAAACTTAGTTCACACTAACATGATCGATTGAATGGTTAATCTATACGCAAATGACTCAGAATCCTAAAGTATGTTACCAAAAATAAATTTAATAAAGTTATTATTTTATTGGATTTTATGAGATTTAAAAGAGTTTTCTTGGTTAAAAAGAAAAATAATAATATAAAGTCAATTATTTAATTTTCTTGTTTTTAATGTCAAAAAATTTTATTGAGTTTTCTTGGATTTTATTGAATTTAAAGTGAAAAGGAATTTTTAATTAATTTCTTGAATTTTCTTGATTTTAAAAGGTTTTTCCGATTTTTTAAACTCTATTTGCTATTTTCTAAATGCTATTTGATTTGTTGCATTTTCTGAAATTCGGAAATCATTTAAAATCTCATTTTCTTTTTTGGGCCAAAATCCGGATATCCGGACATCATCTTATCCGGATAATCCAGATTCAGATTCAGATCCGCCGGATAGCATGCCTACCGATTCGCTTCCGCTTCCGACAAAAAATCCAATTCATTTCCGATCCAAAATTATCCGAGAAAATCCGATCCGACATAATCAACTGCTGTCCGGACGGCTTGAAACTATCCGATCCGCTTTTACCCTAGCTACAATGTACCATAGTTAAAAAGTACGAAAATGCTATACGGCAATCCACTAAAAAAAGTTGGGATTTTAGTCAAATTTCTTAATGTTCAACAGGCGGCCCGCTCCACCGTATGTCCCCTTCTTATGTTATATTAAGGAGATGCGTCAGGATTTACCCAAAATTACTAAGTAGGTCATCGATTCTCACAGAATCACCTAGGAATTCAATTATGACATAAATTGCATCATATCCGCCAAAAGGGAAATATGACCTATTGGTTAGAATTGAAATTAAAATGTGGGCCTCTCCGGCTGAATTTTGAACTTACACAAACACTCAAGAAAAACTCACAGAAAAAGCTTGAGTGCGATCGCAATCCTAATACGCTGATGTTGCTAATCTTTTACATTCATGATTGCCCTTCTGATAATGTTCAACAAGCAAGAATGAGTGCACAATATACTCCGCAAGACTTACATCAAATGCTATTAGCTACATGATTGGCTATGTCAAAGAAAGGCTATCTATCTGGTATTAGTGCCCAAAGCGAGCTTGCATTTTGCAATAGAGAGTAATAGATTGCAATCGATAAATATAAAAGCATTTGGCATTAATAATCAAATAATAATAAAGCACAAATAACATAATTAAACAAGTGACTTGCTGCCATAACCTCAAAACAGTGGCAAAGTTATTCTTGCGGAACAAGCTAGGGATGGATTCCCTATCCATACATTACTCAAACCATTTTGCAAAATATAAAACTACTTATTGTGGGATATAACCAAGCGATATCCATAACCGGGGACACGACTATTCGAATAGGTTTAAGTTCTCACTCAGTAGTGGATTTATAACTTTACCCACGCGCTGTGATCAACTTATACAGTCAGCCATGACATGCTTCCTTGGCCGTGCGACGAAGTAGATCACAACAAAGTCTTTACAATACCTCACCCTAACATGAGCCCGCCCTATGGGCTAACTTTTCAAGATATGAACGTCCTTTCCATCATCAAGAAGGCTCAAAGTTGTGTTGGTAACACTTGCATGGACATGGACGTGCTTTACTATAGTCTAATGCAAGTGCCCTACAGACATAGACGTCCTTCACCATCGTCTGCACATCCCAGATAACGTCTACTGACTAAAGCCTGTGGGCTCAATGTTCAGACTTGGTAAATTACTTGGCCAGATCCGGCCCATTCCGGAAATGTGGTTGCACTGAAAATGCTTGGGTCTATGGCACAATAGATCGGTCCTTAGCGACCCGAGCGAGATAATCACAAATCACAATCTCGTGCAAACTGCACCGGCCTCAATAATCACTCGCCCAAGTTTAAAGCAAGTTTTTTTTTGCTTTTATGTGATAACCAAACTAGCGTAGGTACCTCCTTTGGACATACATATAGGTGTTTGCTATAATTGAAGAATTATTCAAGTTGTTCCACTCTAGCAGAATTAGTATCGATATAAGCAAGGCAAAACATCTTCTACATATGCCAACTAAATTCCACTTAAGTTATCCCAAACAAGTCGTAAATATTTCTAAGTTGACAATGGCAATACCATTCAAGTTAAAGGAACATTTCGTTGTAATATTGGACATAACTAATTTTCTAAGCTCGAGCATACCAATTTATTCAAAGTAAACATGCACAATTAATTGTAGTGAAAACAACATAGCATTTGAATTGAATTAGAACAGGTTAGCAGGGCCCTTGCATACAATAATTTCATCATAATTTGCTATGTATCCACATTTCTCATAAATACCTATAAGCACTATGTCCGAGCCCTTAAGCCATGTCATCTTAGAATCATAGATCATAGGATCACCAAATTAATTAGTTTTGATAGTTCCCGGACTCACCATCTCCCACCTATACAGTCCATCAAGTAACTGTACAAAATTTGCCAAATTAATTGCATATGTCTGTGATTCATTCCAACAATCATAATCTACTAGACTGTAACATCCCAAAAATCCACATTTTGGGAATACATAATAGAAGTCTAACCATGTTTGAATTTTGAACTTTTGTTTAAAAGAAAATAATGAAATTCAAACAAACATGCACTTAAAGGAAATTTAGATAAAGCAAAATAAAAATAGTTGAGAGAATTATTTTGAGCATACTTACTAAGGGGGAAAAAATCTATTAAACACTTATGTGAATTTTTATTAAGAACAACAAATGCAATTACATAAGAACAGAAACTTGTAAGATTTTTCAAGAAAAATCACAAACAATATAAAGTCCAAAAAATTTACATAATAAACTACACTAGGTCAAGAGCCCTCACAAAAAAGTTTCATGAAATTTGGACTTTGTTTGCTCAGTATATATATAAAAAAAACAGCAAACCTCCAGCCTTAAATCCAAAACCTAATCTAAACTCTCTCCCTCTCACTGACGGGTGGATCCGACCTGCCAGACTTCATCCTCCACCTTCGCTCGCCCTCGCTAGCGCACGCTCGTGAGCTCTTCGTCGTGCGCCCACCGTTTTGCCGCGCCACCCACTCTGCCGCTGGTTTCCTCCCCTCACCCGCATCGTCTGCTTGCCCATGCCCTGCCCCAGCTAGCCCATCCCTGTCCGTTGTCCCATCGCCGCCATTGCCCGCGGGCACACTCTCTCCCTCATGAGTTCCTCTGTCCTCCCGTCTATAAAAAGATCGCCATAGCTCCTTTTTTTTCTTTCTCGCCATTCCTCTTCTTCTCCCCTCCTTAATTGAGCACAAACAGGAAGAGAGCTCGAGCTCCATTTCGGCCACCGCGCCGCCACCACCATTCCCAGCACCTCGGAGGGTTTTTCTTCTCGCCATCTGCGTCATATCGTGTTCCAGAGCACCAGGATTTTTTCCCCTCGGTTGATTTTGCTTTTCATTCACAGGAGCTCGCTGAAGCCCCTTTCTTCTTCATCTCCAGTCAAAAGCAACCCTCCTATCGTCGCAGCCTCTTCGGTCTACCCTGAGCCGATTCTCTACGCCAGGAGCACCCTGAGGGCACCTTGAACCTTCCCCAAGATGCCCTGTGCTCCACCTTCGCCTCCAACGAACTTCCCACATGAAGCTCCCCGTCGCCGCCTCGGTCTTCGTCACCGACCATCCTCCAACCACCTCTATCCTCCCTCTCATCTCTGGTAAGATCCTTGAACCTGTTAGTTTCTCATGCGCGTGTTTCCTAGCTAAAAGCATCGTCGGGCCTAGAAGCCGCCGTAGCCCGTAGCACCACCGCCAAGATTTCGTCAGAAGGCCACCGCCATCGCCACCCTAGCCCTCGCCGTTTGGTACTTTAGGACCGCCTACATCAGGAACCCATTTTGCTTTTCGACGCCGCCAGCAGACTCTTCGTTGGCATAAGTGCGAAAGGAACGCCGAGAACACATCTGTTTCGCTCAAGCCGCCACATTATAGCGCATAATTAATTACCCAAATCTATCTCCTTAGGGTTAATCATTGGTTAGTTTTCGGTTTAAATGTCACAGTGTTTCAATGATGCTGGGCCCCAACAAATAGTAAGGGTCGCCAAATCCTTCAACTCCTCAATTGCAGCAACAATATACTCAAACTATAGTAAACTGATCAAAATTTTCTCAACAATCATTTGATTAGTAACCTCTTCATCATAGGTGCGCATCTGATTCACCACCTGGATGACCCTCGAGAAGTAATCCTTTATCTTCTCGCACTCTTCATCTCAGATTTTGAATCGCCGAAAGTTTGTAGCTTTACGGCTAAAACTTTTATGTAAACCTTGAAACTCCTCCTTTAGCTTGTCCCAAGCTTCCTTTGACTTCTTGGTGCCAATAATCCGCGGAAACAAACTTTCCGCAAACCTTGTTGAATCAGAAACAAAGCCTTGGCATCCGCTATCCGGTTCTCTCGCCAGAGTTTCTTCGCTTCCAAAGGAAAGAACATCTTCAAGAAAGATACTTTGTAGCCATTCTTCACAATATCCCACAATCCTTGTGATAGTAGCAGCGACCGCATCTTAATGTTCCACATATCGTAATTCTCTCCTGAGAATACGGGAATCATCGACTGTGCCATTCCAACGCCCGAGCTCGAAGCCATAACCTCGGCTCCGACAAATAACACGAACATGCTGCGCTACTCCGCTACGCCCGACTCGAATCTGAGGCTCTGATACCAGTTGTTGGGATTGGTGGGAATTGGATACTCAAAGAAAGCAAGTATACAAGAAGAAGAAAGAATGGAACAGAGGAGTTTTGACACTATTTTCTCATTCCTTTCTTAGCAAACATGCATACATACATTATGTTACAACATGACATCCTGTCTATCTATCACTACCAGAATCGTCTATTTTCCCGAGTGCTCAAAAGTTTCCCGAGTGTTTTGAATAATACACTCGGTAAATTCCCGAGTGCCTTATGAAACACTCGGGGCGCGAATAAAACACTCGGGAAATTAACATTTCGAGTGTCCGACGGACACTCGAAACTTTGACGGAGCAAAGCGAGCGGCGTTCTCAATGGGGAGAACTGATTCCCCGAGTGTCGTTCGTTACAGACACTCAGGAGCGAAAAATAGGCCACGCCATTTTTTCCCCACACCGCTACTGCTTTTTTCCTAACTCCTAACCCCTGCTTCTCTCCACCACTGTTCTCTCTCCCACGACCGGCCGCCTCCCGTCCCCCGCCGCCTCCATCGCTTCCACTTGCCATTGTCTCCTGGCCCTCCACCGCTTTGCCGTCTGCTCGACGACCGAATCGCTGCCTCCTCGCTCGCTGCCAGACCCGATGCCTCCCCTCGTCTCCCCCCACCTCCGCAACCGCCGCCGCCCCCTCGTCTCCTCCCCACCTCCACGACCAGCGCCGCCTCCCCTCGTCTCCTCCCCTCCTCCACCGCACACTGCCTCAAGCATTGAAATCGCCACCACCTCGCTCGCCGCCACCGCACCCGACACCTCCCCTCGCTCTCCCCACCTCCGCGACTGCACCGCCTCCCCGCCCTCCTCTTCCTCCACCGCCTCCGCTGCCTCCTCCCTCCTCCATCGCCTCTGCCGCCTCCTCGTCTACCGCCAGACCCGACGCCTCCCCCTCGTCTCCGGCCGCCACACCCGACCCCACCGCCTCCTCCATCGCTGCAGATCCCACCGCCTCCCGCCCTCATCCTCCTTCTCCTCGTGATCCACCGTGATCCGCTGCCTCCCACTCCTCCACTACCTCCAAGTCGCCGCCTCCTCCTGCTCCCATTCAGCAGGTAGTATCTTCTGGTTAGTGAACTAGTCTTTTGCCCTTAAGGTGTGCATGAATAATTACATCAAGTCATCTGTTCTGGTTATTAGGTTGCAGAATGATTTTATCGATGAATATTATAGAATTAGTGCCAATAGTATGTTGGTCGTATGTATGTGCCAGGGAGTGGCTGTGTGATGTGTGCCTTACAAATACTATCATATTGTGTTGCCATTATTATTAGCAAAGATACTAGCTTCTAGCTTGTGAAGATACTAGTTTCTAGCTTGTGAAGTTCGCAAATATAGGACTCGCATTGGTTTGTTTGTCACGCAAGGTGTCATTGATTCCATTTTAGACCCAATACCTTGTAAATAGATGCTTGGTTGTGAACCATTCAAGAGACATAATGTAGACAACTAAACTCTTGATAAAGTAGCAAAGATGGCAACACTAGGTGCTGGTTTCAGACGGTATGCACACTCCATGTACAGCCTGGTGATGACGATGGTGTGTGCTCGTTGTTGGTTGATGCTCTTTATTCATTGCTTAGTGCATCTGATATCTTCTGTTTCTAACTTTTAAAAAGGTAATTGATTTCAAACTTGTGGGAAATCTCACTGGACAGTAGTGGAATACATTGTCATACTTTGCAGTTAGGCTGTTGTACCATTTTATATGATGTAGATAGTAGGGTTGTTGTATGTCTTCTTGGTGTATAACAAGAGTTCTTCTATTCCTTTTGGATAGATGTAGAGACAAGAAGAACCACCGATACAAATGTAAATCGGTGTTATTTTCAGATGCTTTTGGAATCTCTTTCTATGCTAAATTAACTATAAAATGGGTCTTTAATTATCTACCCGCTTACTATCAAACATGCAAAGAAGATGATCTCACCGTGAGCAAGTCATACCTTTCGACCAATATCTGCTCCATTTCTTTCCAATTGTTGTTGCATGTAGAGAAAACTATTAGTTCACCCAAGTTATTCAATTATAGAACACAAATCGATAGCTTACATGATTACCTCTCCGATTGGTTAGTGAATCAAGATTGTAGCTTTTGTTACTATTGCTATTGTGTTTAGTATTCGAGCATATCTTGTTGTATAGTAATTGAGGCCAATGAAGTCGAATGATTCATTTACGCTTTTGCTCGCTTTTTGTGAATCTTGGTAATCTATTACCAACCAAAGGTCCTCATGCCGAGTGGATAGTCTCCTTGGTTAAAGGATCCATGAACCTGCTCAATTTGTTGTCGAAATGTGTCTAAAAAGTTAACAAGAATTTTTCCAATGGTAATAGCTTGAAACTTGAAGGATGAACCTCAAGTCTATCTCGTATTGATTTAATGAAAACTCACCATCCATACATGAAGTCCAATGCACGTTTGGTAGCATCCTTGTCTTCCTTGGAATTTGAGTAGGGGGTTATCCTATTGGTAACTATAGTAATGCCTATTTTTCCTTTTGCTCCACCTGTGTGATTAATGGTTATCACTGTCAAGTGTCAACACTGGCAAAATACATGGAAATGATTAAATGTATATCATAGTCTAGTGTTTTTAGTAGTAAAAGCTACATATACATCCCTTAGATACCTACATTAGTCCATTGTTTTGACTCTATTCTTATATACCTTTTTTTTGTGCCAGTTCTGTTGTCAATCTTTAACTAGAAAATCTGTGGTAGTGCTATAGATATTGTCCATTTTAAGCAGCGAAAGATGTCATTTCTTGTTTCTAGGAGTAGATTGTGTAGGCTGAATATCTCTTATGTCTTGGTTCTTCTCTGAGAAACCTCATGCATGCAAGTTTGTTATTTATTTTCAGTTGACACTCTGTACTGCTATTTCATGGTTAGTGCTTTTATGACAAGCATTTTCCTTTACTTCTAACCGGTAGAAAGAAAATACTTCACTAAGAATATGTTCTATTTATTTGAAGTTTCTATCAGAGGAACAAAAACTCCTTATAGAAAGAGATGTGTTTAATTTACTTCTCTCGTAACAGAAGTCAACTAGTCTATCAAGCTACAGAAAATTTGTGGCAGTGCTATAGATATTGTCCATTTTAAAGGATTTTTTGTTTTGTTTTGTCTAAATTTCGATGCTTAAGTGTCGATTCTGTCCTAATATAACTCATGAATTTCAATACAGTCCCTAGTCAGTAGATACTATAGTTCGCTGAGACTTGATTGTTTTGGTGCTTGCTTCACAGTTGTTGCCCCCTCGCCGAACGCTTTCACCGACACACACACTGCAGCCATCTTCCCCAATCAGAGTTCCTCGGCCCTCAAATCTAAGAAGCATCAGAAGGTAGTGGATAAGTGGAAAAGAAATAAAGTTTGCTTATTTTCTTTTGTGTTGTCCTTTATGGTGGATTGATATGTCATTATTATAATGCTGCATTAACGTGTTAATAAATAATGATATTCACTTATAATGGTATTCATATATATTGAAAGAAAGTGTTTTTATGCTCCGTTGATCATGTATATTGTCTTCATGTCAATCTGTTTTAGTGTACATATATAGGCATGCATCCTATGGTAGCTTGTAGCTAGCTCTGTAGTTGTAATTTTTGACATAAATAAAAGTCGGATTAAAATATGCATTATGTTTTGCACACTAGGATGGCTGAGGATCGTAGTTGGATGTACACTGGGCGTAGAGCGATGGGTGACTATAGCCAAGAATGGATGGAAAAGTCAACAGATTTTGTGGATCGAGCATTTGCAAGAAGTAATGGACGGGGTGTGTTGTGCCCTTCTTCTCGTTGTTCGAACACACGGCCACAAAGGAGGGCAATAATGATCGCACACATGTGCAAGTACGGATTTAGGGTAGGCTATACCGTGTGGGTCTATCACGGTGAGTCACAACGTAGCAGATCAGATGTGCTAAGGGAAGAAACGGACGATGGCGGCCACAATGAGAATAGGATAGAAGACATGCTAGATGATATGCGTCATGCATATGGGCCACCTGCTGAGGAAGAACCAGAGCCTGCAACAAGGGCTTTCTTTGATATGTTGTCTGCAACGAGTCAACCACTTCATGGGCAAACACAGTGTCCCAACTAGATGCCATCACACGACTACTTGTCATCAAGTCTCGGGCCAAAGACAAGCATTGCTTGCTTTGATGCATTCTTAAGCGTGTTTAGCACCCTTCTCCCGATGGTCACAAACTGCCCGCTAACTTGTATGAGGCCAAGAAATTGATAAGCGCACTAAATATGCCATATGAGAAGATAGATGTTTGTCCAAATCATTGCATGTCGTTTAGGAATGAGAATGTGGACAAAGATCACCGTGATAAGTGTGGTGAGTCTAGGTTTGTTGAGGTTGACTCGTGATGGTCAAGAGGTAGCTTCCTATTGGCGTAAAAATACTTCGCTATTTACCATTTGTGTCACTTAATCCAACGGTTATACATGTCCGAGGTTTCGCCAAACAAATGATATGGCACAAGTATGGTCGCTTGCACTATAATGACAAGATAGTCCACCCATCCGATGGTGAAGCATGGAAGCAATTTGACCGAGACTATGTAGAGTTTGCCATGAGCCTCTAACGCTCAAATTGCAATTGCAATCGATGGGTTTAACCCATTTGGTATGGGGTCATATATACGCCTATTGGCCTGTGTTTATCATTCCCTTAACCTCCCACCCTGCGCTTGCATGCGTATAAAGACATATTCCTTTCTTGATAATCCTCGTCCCGAATACCTGTGGAAGAATATGAGTGTATTCATGGAGCCGGTGGTGGATGAATTGTTACATGCTTAGGAACAAGGCATAGTGACATATGATCGGGCATTGAAACAGAACTTCACCATGCGGGTCGCGTATCACACATCCATGCATGACTTCCCGACGCACGGATATTCTCAAGTGGTGTGTACATGGGAAGATGCCATGCCCAATCAGTAGGAGACGCTATGCGGGTCATTAGCTAAAGCATGGTCGCAATCACTCCTTCTTCGATTGTCATCGCCAATTCCTTCCAATTGACCACGAATTCGAAGTGACACAATCGATTTAGGGCCAATATTGTCGTCCGTAGGGACCACCACATTGTCCGGCAGTGAGGAGGTTCAGGTGCGGCTAGATGCTTTGAAGCCTCTTGATGATGGTGATGGGTTCGAAAAATATAGCAAGGAGCACAATTGGACTCACATTTCAAGTTTGTGGCGGCTACCATACTTCCATAAGCTCATTCTTCCCCATAACATAGATGTAATGCATAATGAGAAGAATGTTGCAGAGACCATATTTAGCACATTCTTTGACATTCGAGACAAGACGAAGGACAATGTGAAAGCTCGCCTTGATCAGGAGGAGCTTTGCAACAGGCCCTCTCTCAATATGATCCATAAGCCGCCCATCGCAAGTGGAGAAGCCAAGAGCTAGTTATTGCCTAACTAGGGTTCAGAGGAAGGAGATTTTGGAATTGTTTCAGACCCTAAAGTTTCCTGATAGGTATGCAGCAAATCTAAGAAGAGGAGTGAATTTAGTTACCATGCGCATCAATGGCCTAAAGAGCCATGACTACCACATATTCATGGAACGCCTTTTGCCTGTGATGATTCGTGGCTACGTCCCCGAGTGTGTTTGGCAAGTGATGGCGGAGTTGAGCTTCTTTTATCGACAGCTATGTGCGAAAGAGATAGATCCCATGGTAATGTCCACCATAGAGCGTGAAGTACCTGTGTTGCTTTGCAAGTTGGAAAAGATCTTTCCACCTGGCTTCTTCAATCCAATGCAACATTTGATTCTCCATCTCCCCTATGAAGCTAGGATGGGGGGACCAATGCAAAACCGGTGGATGTATCCAATTGAGAGGGAACAAAAGGAACTACGAGGCAAAGCAAAAAATCGATCGCGTGTTGAAACATCCATAGCGAAGGCGTACGTAATTGAGAAAATTTCCCATTTCACATCAATATACTTTGCTAACGATGTTTGCACGGTGCACAATCAAACCTCATGATACAATATTGGCATCCCTCAAAATAATTGCCAACTTAGCCTCTTCACTAGAAGAGGTGACACTTCAAGCGGTGGTACTCCCAAAGTTTTATCGCGGGATGAGTGGTTGACTGTAATGTTGTATGTCTTTACCAACATCTCCGAAGTGGATGATTACATTAGGTATGCAACAATTATTTTTTCCCAATAATTGATGCATGAGTGTTTTATTCTACTTGTCTTGTTGCCTATAGGGAATTTGTTAGGAGCGAGTGGAAGCAATGTTGAGACCCATCCGAAAAACAAATTGAGAACCTTCTTAGGAAGGGTGCTGGGAATTGCAAACTGAATTTCCCGACTTGGTTCTATCAGAAAGTAACTTCTCTATTAGCTAATTTCCCTTGCACATAATATTTACTAAGTAAAGAGGAACTAATATATGAAACCCATTCTATTTATGCTGTAGAGTTTGAAGGAGAAGTCTATGAGCAGCGAATTGAGGCAAGTTGCTCAAGGATGCCACACTCGGGTGCTGTCCTATAGTACCTACAATGTGAATAGGTATCACTTCCGAACATCAACACATGAGAGGGAACGGCCTAATCAAGGTAGTTAGGATCGCGATCCAACTCTTAGAGTCTTATGATTCTACGAACCCACGACAGCCTGTCGATCCAAATCTCACTGTCGATCCGATCCTACTCAACGTAGTTAGGATCGCGATCCTACTCTTAGAGTCTTACGGTTCTACGAACCCACGACAGCCTGTCGATCCTACTCGTAGAGACTTAGGGCAAATTTTTTTAGAGGCCAGGCTTTGCTGATATTTTGTTTTAGAGCAAAATTTGTTAATATTAATTTATGAGAATGAACCTATAAATAAACAAGAAGCATGCAAAATATTGTATCAGTGTAGTAATGCTAGTACAAATATCTATATTATGGCATGAGCAATCTTGAGCTTGATAATGATAAGCTATTTTTATTCCTAGAGTATGTCTAGATGCTTTTAAGGAACATGCAAGTGGTAAACCATATAAGAATCATACAAACTTATAGTATAGATGTTAAATATGTGTATTTTTACAATTCCGTAGAATCGCCGATTCTACGATTCGATACTATGATTTCGATCCTACCGAAGGAAAATCGATCCAACTTAGGATCTCGACTCTGACTACCTTGGGCCTAATGCAACAACAATTAATAGTGGATTGGTGACTATAGGACAAGATGGGAGTAATACACTTGTTGAATACTATGGAGTAATTGAAGAAATAATTGAACTATATTTCCATGGTAGCAAACCTCTCAAACTTATGTTATTCAAATGTCATTGGTTCCATCCGTTTAGGGGAGTCAGACGGGATACATCACTTGGGCTTATTGAAGTTGCACATCAATCAATCCTACCAGGTAATGACCCATTTATTGTGGCTCAGCAAGCCACCCAAGTATACTACATACCGTACCCATGCAAAACTATGAATAGTCTAATGGATTGGTGGGTAGTACATAAGGTGCAACCATATGGTAAACTACCTACCCCTAGTGAGCAGGACTACAACATGGAGACCAACAATAGTGTTGACCTATTCTTTCAAGAAGATGGGCTACCAGGGACTTTTCAAATAATAATTGGGGAAGAGGACGATCACATAGATGATATTCAAATCGATGCCGATGAGGTTGTAAACCAAGAGGATTTGGAACTACTTAATCGCTTAGACATTGATGGCACCGAAGGGGATGAGGTTGAGTCAACACCTCATGATAGTGACGATGACTTTTTAGAGGGCCAATCTGCGAAGGATCCCATTGTAGACGGCTACTTCTAAGCATGATCTTGTACGTCTTCCATCTATTTGTGCATGTTTTTAATTTTTTGTATGAGCTTACTTGATTACGTTATATTACATTTTTCTATAAGCTTACTTGATTATGCTATATTACGTCTTTCTATGAGCTTACTTCATTGCGCTATATTAATTGATTTATTTAATTTCATTTCATTTCAGGACACCAAAAAATGAGTGGCGCCAAAGAGGCAGCATACTCTAGTCGAGGCAGACGCTTGTTTTCCAAAGTGGCAAAGAACATGTGATGGAGGCAGAGGGCACTGCACCACTCGAGGAGGTAGAGGGCGTGCCATGACCCCGAGGGGGGCTGGGGTCTACCTCTAGTAGATCAGTTCCGTGCACTCGCAGCCTCGTGATGCCGATGATGTGGAGGATGAGCAACCTGAGGCGGAGGGTGAGGAGGAAGAGCACCCTGAGGCGGAGGGTGAGGAGGATGAGCACCATGAGGCGGAGGGCAGTACTACAGCACAAGAATTTTGGTTGTGAGGACCTGCGAACCTGCCACGACGACCAACCCGAGAGGAGGAGAAGACTTCCGAATGACATAATTGGTGTGTTGATTCGATGGCACTTCCCAGGCTTGGTCACCTACAGAGGAAGACGGGAGCCTGCATGGACATGGTGCCACTACAAGGCCGCCGAAGATACCGCCACCGCTGAAGGAGAAATACAATTTGACAACTTTTTGCAGCGGGTGGAGGAAAGTTTTTGGGTAAGTGACTGAATATTCAAATCTGCTTCTATGTTCTACAAAATTGCTTCCAAATGTATAGATAGACTACTACCACCATCACTCCATATATTCCACATTTAGTTGGGTTAATCAGTATTTTCCTATAGTTTTGTTCATTTCTCATGTCAGTATTAAAATATGGTCTACAAAATTGTTCATGTCTGATTTTTCTTGATTGTATTACAAGTGCTTAGGATTTAAAGGAAAAATTACTGAACATGATATTACTGAATAATTTTCTAGAGTTTATGAAGCTATTTCTCCAAGTAAATAGAAAGAAAGCAACAAACAGATCTAAAAACATGAACCAAAAGCATTTGAGGGCAAAAACACATCTCAATGTCAATTGCTGTGGATGTCATGAGGACATTGTGGATGTCATGTGGACATGCTCATGATCTTAGGTGATAAGACAATTGGCAATTGCTTTGAGAGTTTGTTGAAAACTGGAGTTTTCAGCAAGTGTCAGGTAAATCGGTAGTACCGGCTTTGAAGTCATGCAGATTACCGGTGTCTTGGTATTACCGCGAGTCCTTGGTCTCATTGGTTTTCTTGTGGCGTCCGATCAAGATCGGACGACCCAGATGAAAGGGCTTTGTTCTGAGGCTTTTGAGTGTTTAAGTGGAGCGGTAGTACCGCTGGGAAGTGGCGGTAGTATCATGAGCCGCTTGTACCGCAAGGTAAATGGCGATTGCGATTTTCCGAGAAGTTGTCTTTGGAGTGTGGATTTTCTCCCGGAGCAAGAGTACTGGGCTTTGGTCGCCGTAATCAAGATGATGGAATGACCGCGTGTGTGCGGTATGGATTTTCTAGAGGAGTTGTGTTTGGAGTTTTTGGGATTTCTCCAGGATGCGGTATGACCGCAGTGCTTTGAGCGGTATGACCGCACGGCGGTAATACCGGGGAATGTGTGGCGGTAGTACCGCTTTTGGAATGAATTGAGCTGAATGTTGTTTCAATTGGAGATTTGATTTTGGGTTAGGTCAAGTTCATGTTCATCGCTGCATATGTGTTGCATGATGCATGTTTTGGCTAACGTGGGTCAAGTTGTGAAGAACTTGTTCCTAAAATGGTTTCTTGGTCTATTGTCGTGCGAGTTGCTTGCGTGTCTATGACGGTCAATCGGCGAGGAGGATCGGACTAAGCTTAGAGAGCCGAGGTCCGTAATCGATCAAGAATGCCGTGAGGTCGAGGACTCAAGCGGGTGCAGAATGGACATGGATGACCGGACGGCGCGATTGGTGCGATCGGTTGGATCAGCGGCGGAGTCGCTGTAAGTGCTCAATGGTGCCGTGGGATCCGGACGGGAGAGACTTGACGACATGGAGCCATTGATCAACCTACACGTGGCGAAGCATGTGATTGCTTCACGATCTGTGGACTCGGCCTTTTGGAGAAGGATCGAGGAGGGTATTTTGGTCATTTCACCAAATACCGCCTTGGTGACCTTTTTGGCTAAACCGCGCGCTGGTCGGCGCATGGTGAAGCGGTTTAGGCCAATCGGTTGTTGATGAAGACGGCGCTTTGAGATGCGTATGTATGTGTAACCCATTGTGTGTTAGGGTTTAATGGGTGCCCTAATGGAATATTCTCTAGATGCTTAGCCTCCATATAAATAGGGGTTGGTGGTCTTTGTTGTTGCTTGTCAAGCCGTGGAGAAGCCACCAAAACCCCAAGTGCGCCTTTTTGGTTTTAGGGTTTTAAGAGGGAGATGGAGAGCTAGGGTTCTAGAGTTGGATTGAGAGTGTGTGCTCGAAGAGAGCTTTGTCCTCCTTGGTAGGAGTGGCTGTAATCAACAATCATTCATCTATCCTAATCAATCCAACAGCATTGCTCAAGATCATCCTTTGTGTTCTTATTGTTTATTTGTTGTTTTGGGGCTTTCTTAGATCTGTGAGATTTCTTCTATGTTCTTGTTGTGCTTTGGCTTGTTTGTGACAAGTGGGTATACATCTGAGACCATCTTGTCGATCTTCCACCCACGAGCAAGTCTCAAATCATTTGAATCTCGGCCAGATTTTGAGCAGCTTCTTGAAACAACTTGATCAAATCGTTAAAAGGTTGAACTTTTGTATGGATCTATTCGATCCTTGTTTGGAATAGGTTCCTAACCTCATAGGGAAGGTATGTTTCAAGTTTTATCAAGTTTGCCCATGTAGATCAAAAGTTGTGCCAATTTTAGATTTGGTTTTTCTGTTGTCGGGTTCATCCTCCAGGACAATCGGTAGTACCGCAGGTTATTAGCCGGTAGTACCGCTACACGGTAATACCTCACTTAACACAGCGGTAGTACCGGTTGTAGGACTTTTCCAGTTTTAGTTCTGTTCATCGTCAGGATAATCGGTAGTACCTTTTATTTGCCTGTGGTAGTACCGATTCCTGAATTTTCTGCAGACCTTCTTCAGTTTTTGCTGCTGCTCTTTGGGGGTTAGGAGAGGGTTTAACACAAGACTTCCACTGTGCTTAAACATTCATCTTCATAGCTCTTATAGCTATTGGAGTGATCTGCGAGTTGAATCCATTCAAAGTGAAAAAGATTATGTGCTCCTATTCACCCCCCTCTAGTCGCCTATTTTCGGTCCTACAAGTGGTATCAGAGCCAAGTTTGCTCTTTTGTGATCTTAACTGATCTTTGAGCATGGCGACTAGTGTGCCAAATTGTGAGCGCTTCTTTGCATCTCATCGTAGTTCTTTTGCCGTTGATGTCCATCGTGATGAGAGGCTTGAACATACGATTTTTTGGATGTCTATTGAGGAGCTATTCACCTGCAATACTTGTGGCTATCCCTTTCGCTTTTGATTGTCCTATTTTCGTGATAAGCCATTTTAGAGCCCAAGGAGAATGAGCCACTTGGCATATGCGCAGTAGCTTTTGAGGATGAACACCATGAAGAGCTCTTTGAGGATGATAGTGATGATTCTTCCGAGGTTGATCCCCTACTCGAGCTAAGGTGAGCAAAGAAAAATTTGAAGATGTTTTGTATTCATATGATCTTAAACTGCTTGCTCTTGGGAAGAAAGTAAAATTGTTAGAAAAAGAGAAGGGTGATTTGTCTCATGAGCTCTCCTAATTTAAAACCTCCATGAATGCTTATGATTCCTTGCTTATAGACATGGAGAACTTGAATAATTCACTTGCATGCCTAAAAGCTGAAAATGAATCGTTGAAATTAAATGCTTTTATGCCATGTGATTCTTGTGTTGCCTTACATAATGAGCTTGATAATGCTAAGGTAGAAATAGGCAATCTTAGATCTATGGCTAGAAATGATTGTGAATCTTGTGTAGGCATGCTGCTGATTTTGAGAAGTTGAAATTGACTAATACCCTTCACCTTGAGCAATTAGAGAATGGTAGGGCTGAAATTATTGATATCAAAGCTAGGCCTTGTAGCATGTGCTTTGAATATGAAAAATTGCTTAAGGGTGGTTTAGTCTCTTGCAAGAATTGTGCTTGTCTAGAAACTGAAATTGATGCTTTGAACTGCATGCTTAATTCGAAAGCATCATTAATTTCTTGCACATCTTGCATTTCTTTGAAGAGCGAGATCAAGTCTTTGCGCGATGATATGAGCGCCAAGTCATGTGACTCTTGTATTTGCCTTCACTCCGAGATTGATGTTCTTAAGATTTCTTTTGTTTCTTTGCATTCGGAGTTGAAGTCTTTTTGTGCTAAACGTGAGTCACTTGATGTTGGTTTTTGTGGCATCGCTTTGGATAGCTCTTCTTTGGTGAGTTCGACTCTTTCGAACTCTTCTTGTGTTGTCCAAAGGATTTCAAAGGACAAGGGTGTTTCTTCTTCAAATGGTACTACATCTTCAAAAAAGAAGTACCATTGCACCTTTTGTAAGAAAAATGGACACACTTTCGAGTTTTGCTTTCGCCGTTTGAAACTTGAGCGTCGAGTGCATCGTCGTACCTCTAGGAACACACATAGTCTTTCTCATAGCATGTGTGGTACTAGTGCCAGTACGAGGACGAGTCATGATGTTGATTCTTCCAGGATATCTTCTTTGAGCGACAATGGTGCTTCGTCCTCTTGGACCGTGTCTACTAGTAGACCTTTACACCATTGCTCATTTTGTGGGAAGAATGGACATCATGTGGATTTCTACTTTCGGCGTGCAAAACATTTGCGTCGAGCTTATGCTTTTAAGTCTCCTAGTGGGCATAGTCTTTCTCATGACATGCACACTAAAGAGCCGAGCACGAAGACTCGATTTATTGATGGCTTCTTTGACACCTTTTCTAGTGGTGTCGGACAGCACCGTGGACATGGTTTGTATAGTTTTGGTCTTGGTCCACGAGCTGCCCTGAGGCAGGATTTCCGCCGTTGTCCAAGAGGTGGACCTCGTTTTGTTCATCGAGGTACACACCCACGGCGAGGATGTGTGAGTTCATTTGATGCTTCTGTTGGTTCTCATCATGGTGCTTTCAAGCTAGGCCATCACTGCTTTTCTAGAGATGGGTCTCGTTTTCCTCTTCGAGTTGTCCACTCGCGGCGTGCCTCCAAGGATGAGATTGGATTTTCTTGTATGGACCATCATTTGCATCATGCTAACTCACATAATGGCTCAACTGCCTCTAGTGGTGGTGTGTCCAAGGTTTGGGTTCCCAAGTATTTGCTCTCTAACCCTTCGGGATCCAAGATTTGGACACCTTGCCTTTCTCATGTGTAGGTACCAAGAACGCGGGTTGGAGGATATGGACTTAAAGATTCTGATCTTTTGCTTCATCACATGATCGGGACACTTGATGGTTCTCCACCTCAACGATGGCCTCCAAGAGGCATGTGCTTCCATGATTAGTGCTTTCACATGTCTGGTGAGCTATCCTATACCTTCATGCCCTTATCTTCATGATTATTCATACTTGGCATGTTGTGCTCATTTTTGTGCTCACCTGTATCATATTGGCATGTGTTATTCCTTTGATATCTTTTATCATGCCTTTACCTTGCTTGTATATCCATGTATCATATTGTTGTTCTTTATTTCCATGGGTGTATAAGTTTGGTTTTGTCATCAAGAGCTTGTACTGTTTTGATTCATTTATCTTTTTGCTCCTGTTGACTTTTGCCTTGTGTATCCACATGCTTACTTGATATCCATGTTAGCATACATTATTCATGTTTTGTTCTAAAATGCTTTATGCTTACATGGTTATTGTGCCTTACTGTTAATTGTGGATGCATGAGTCTTGCCATAGCTTTCACTAGCATACTTTGCCCTTGATTGTATATATGATGTATGATATGCTATGTGCTTGTTTGCTTGCTCCTATGCCTTATTGTTGATTAAGGATAGTTTGAGCTTTGTCATATCCTGGATAACATGTGCTGAAATTGATTTGTTTATCTCCATGCTCATGTCTTAAATTGTTGATTATATGCTTTCATGAGTTTTGGATCATTTGTCGCTATCCTTGCTAGTCTTGTGTCTTGGTCACTGCTTTTTAGATAATGTTTCACTAACCCAGATACCAAGGCATAGACTTTTTCTGTCTCTTTGGTGTAGTCTTTTCGCTTAAGAAGAAGAACATGTGGTCCAACAAGTGGTCAAAGACTTCAGCTATTGGTTCTTCTTCATTTGTGCATTCATGTTGGCTATCACTTCTTGGAGACGAAGGAATTTGAGATGAGGATGATGGGTGAGCGCAACTACTTTCTGGAGCTTCAAGGAATGAATCTTCATTCATCATGACTACATCTCACTGCCAAGCAGTGCGACTCAGGTTTGAGCTTCTATACCTTACTTTTGTGTATGGTATCCCTAGTCTACCTTGCATAGCATCTGGTTCGTGTCAGGTGTTGGGTTTGTTGTGTTCAGGGTAGATAGGAGGCTCTGTCTTAGCACGTGTCTTTTCTAGACACTCTTCTTATTCCATGGTTGCTAGGATGCACTCTTCACAGTCTAGGTCGAGCTTGTCTCCCAATCACTTGTCTTAGCAGGTTTTGAGCTGCCTGTAGGGCTTTTTAGTGTTGGTGTTTCGCTCCCTAGCTTTTCGAGGTGCTTTCCCTAGAGATCGTGTGGTGTTTGAAGTCTTTATGCTAGTTTTTGTGGAGTCCATGGCACAATTGGCAGTTCTCCTCATCAAACCTTTTTGACCCAACAAGGTTTGCCACCTTGAGATGTGAGTTAGGGATAATATATCCCTATGGGTTGGTTTGAGGGGGAGTTGGTTCTGTTCTGAACTTTTCTTGTTCATCTGAACTTTCCTTGTTCATTTGAACTTTTATGATCTTTTCGATACCTTCTTCAAGTGGTGTCTTCTTTGGATCCTTTTGATCGCCTTGATCTTTTTAGGCTTTTAAGTCTTTTGTGCATCTCATTGTATCATATTGCATACATATGAAAAATCCAAAAGATGCATTGTAATATAAGCTTTACTGCTCATCTTTAAATTGATGAAGCTTTGCTTATTACCCTCTTGAGCTTTAGTATTTCAATTCTTGCTCAAGATTGTATCTAGTTCTTTGACTTGCTAGAATTATCATGCTTTTACATGTGCAGCAATGTCTTTGCTATTTGAGCTAGCATTTTAATATAACTTGAACTAAAAACTGCAATTTGTAGATCTTTTAGCTAGTTGCACAATTAGTGATTCTTTTGTGACATTGGCCCTGTCAAAATTGCTTTGTTAGCTCTAGAATCTAGAATTGAACATCTTTGAGCTTTCAGTTCTTTAAAGAATCAAAAACAGCCCTTGTGCAAAATGAAAAATGATCTCTTTTGTGCGAAAAAACTGATCTCACCAATTCTTTCTCATGAGACGGCTTGCCATTGTACTAGGCATGAACTCAGGGGGAGTTTTGGATGACCTAGACCACTCTTTTAAGCTTTTTGTTGCTTGGGATGGTTGAAGTGAGGCTTGAGATCTAGCACATGGCTAAAAAGCAAATTGTCAAAATTGGTTGAAGCTTAGGAAGAGATTGTGGATGGCTCCTAGTCCAGGATCTTTTTTACTAAGATAGACCTTTAATCAACTTGAATATTCATTGCAAATGAAAAATAGTTGAAAATTGCGCTTTTGACAAAAATTGAGCTAAATGATTCAATTCAGAACTTTTTGTCTCTAAGATGGTCTTTGCTAGTTTCTGGATCTCACATTGACATTCTGACAAGGCCATTATCACTTTAGGATACCTGTTGTTGAACTTGTTAATTTTGAAGCGTTGCTTAATTTTACCCAACAACATGTGATATATTGAGCTCATTAGCCTAGCTTTGCTATATATGTCTTAACATGATCTTGCTAGCTTTGTCAGGCTTGTTGTATCTTGTGTAATGGTAGAAATGCTAGCCTGTTCAATTGAGTAATCTCCAAAGCTTCTTTTACCTAAAAATTAAAAAATCAAAACAAAAATGAAGCCACCTCATTGCACTTCATGCATGCTCTTTCTTTTGCTTCTTCCTTGCTTGTGCTTTTGTCATCTCTGGATGAGAGGAAGGGATGATTCCTTGATGAATCCATTGTCAAAGGGGGAGAAGATATAGCAAAAATGTAATGTTAATAAAGAGCTTTTTGGTTATGGGGGAGAAGTTTTGTAAGGGGGAGAAATGGAGAAATTGATTATTTAAAATTCTCTCTTCTAAAATGATGATCATAGTGAGGGGGAGTGTTCATATTGCATTCTTTTGATCTTATTGTCATTTCTGAATCTGAATTGCAATTCTTGTAAACTCACAATGATCAATGGTCAAATAGAACAATTGTTCTTTCATATGGACCATAAGTGAGATTTTGTCACTTCTCCGAAATTGAAGCTTTTCTTGCTTCTTCCTGCCGTGTCTCACTTGTTTGAAACTATTTTGAAGCCAACTTGGTCTTTCTCATTGCTTTCTCTTGCATTTGAGCCAAGTTGAGCCTTTGCGCGAAAATGTCAAGTTTTTCATTTTCAAACCTTCAAACTTACATTTTTGGGAAATTGCCAATGTGTTCATCAAGGGGGAGATTGTGGATGTCATGAGGACATTGTGGATGTCATGTGGACATGCTCATAATCTTAGGTGATGAGACAATTGGCAATTGCTTTGAGAGTTTGTTGAAAACTGGAGTTTTCAGCAAGTGTCAGGTAAATCGGTAGTACCGGCTTTGAAGCTGCGGTACTACCGGTGTGCGGTATTACCGCGAGTCCTTTGTCTCATTGGTTTTCTTGTGGCGTCCGATCGAGATCGGACGGCCCAGATGACAGGGCTTTGTTTTGAGGCTTTTGAGCGTTTAAGTGGAGCGGTAGTACCGCTGGGAAGTGGCGGTAGTACCGCGAGCTAGTTGTACCGCAAGGTAAATGGCGGTTGCGATTTTCCAGAGAAGTTGTCTTTGGAGTGTGGATTTTCTCCTGGAGCGGTAGTACCGTGCTTTGGTCACCGAGAGTACCAAGATGGAATGACCGCGTGTGTGCGGTATGGATTTTCCAGAGGAGTTGTGTTTGGAGTTTTTGGGATTTCTCCAGTGCGGCGGTATGACCGCGAAGATTTTGAGCGGTATGACGCACGCGCGTAATATCTGGGAATGTGTGGCGGTAGTACCGCTTTTGGAATGAATTGAGCTGAATGTTGTTTCAATTGGAGATTTGATTTTGGGTTAGGTCAAGTTCATGTTCATCAGTGCATATGTGTTGCATGATGCATGTTTTGGCTAACGTGGGTCAAGTTGTGAAGAACTTGTTCCCGGAAATGGTTTCTTGGTCTATTGCTGTGCAGGTTGCTTGCAGGTCTATGACGGTCAACGGCGAGGAGGATCGGGACTAAGCTTGGAGAGCTGAGGTCCAGAACGATCAAGAATGCCGGGTGAGGTCAGAGGACTCAAGCGGGGTGCAGAATGGACATGGATGACCGGACGGGCAGTTCGGTGCGACTGGTTGGATCAAGCGGCGCGGGAGTCGTTGCAAGTGCTCAATGGTGCCGGTGGGATCCGGACGGGAGAGACTTGACGACATGGAGCCGTTGATCAACCTACACGTGGCGAAGCATGTGATTGCTTCACGATCTGTGGACTCGGTCTTTTGGAGAAGGATCGAGGAGGGGTATTTTGGTCATTTCACCAAATACCGCCTTGGTGACCTTTTGGCTAAACCGCGGCGCGGGTCGGCGCATGGTGAAGCGGTTTAGGCCAATCGAAAATGATGATGAAGACGGCGCTTTGAGATGCGTGCGTATGTGTAACCCATTGTGTGTTAGGGTTTAATGGGTGCCCTAATGGAATATTCTCTAGATGCTTAGCCTCCATATAAATAGGGGTTGGTGGCTGCTGTTGTTGCTTGCTGAAGCCGTGGAGAAGCCAGCCAAAACCCCCAAGTGCTGCCCTTTTTGGTTTTAGGGTTTTAAGAGGGGAGATGGAGAGCTAGGGTTCTAGAGTTGGATTGAGAGTGTGTGCTCTGGAAGAGAGCTTTGTCCTCCTTGGTAGGAGTGGCTGTAATCAACAATCATTCATCTATCCTAATCAATCCAACCAGATTGCTCAAGATCAGTCCTTTGTGTTCTTATTGTTTATTTGTTGTTTTTGGGGCTTTCTTAGATCTGTGAGATTTCTTCTATGTTCTTGTTGTGCTTTGGCTTGCTGTGACAAGTGGGTATACATCTGAGACCATCTTGTCGATCTTCCACCCACGAGCAAGTCTCAAATCATTTGAATCTCGGCCAGATTTTGAGCAGCTTCTTGAAACAAACTTGATCAAATCGTTAAAAGGTTGGAACTTTTGTATGGATCTATTCGATCCTTGTTTGGAATAGGTTCCTAACCTCATAAGGAAGGTATGTTTCAAGTTTTATCAAGTTTGCCCGTGTAGATCAAAAGTTGTGCCAATTTTAGATTTGGTTTTTCTGCTGTCGGGTTCATCCTCCAGGACAATCGGTAGTACCGCAGGTTATTAGCCGGTAGTACCGCTACACGGTAATACCTCACTTAACACAGCGGTAGTACCGGTTGTAGGACTTTTCCAGTTTTAGTTCTGTTCATCGTCAGGATAATCGGTGGTACCTTTTATTTGCCTGTGGTAGTACCGATTCCTGAATTTTCTGCAAACCTTCTTCAGTTTTTGCTGCTGCTCTTTGGGGGTTAGGAGAGGGTTCAACACAAGACTTCCACTGTGCTTAAGCATTCATCTTCATAGCTCTTATAGCTATTGGAGTGATCTGCGAGTTGAATCCATTCAAAGTGAAAAAGATTATGTGCTCCTATTCACCCCCCCCCCTCTAGTCTCCTGTTTTCGGTCCTACAATTGCTTTCAGTCTTTCTAATCATTTTCAATGATACATTAGCAGCCGACCTTTAGTGAATATCAGATTTTGGGCGATACCACTAGCAACTGATCATGTACGCTGTTTGTGATATTATTGAAAAGACCACCTGTTACTCTTTATTATATATATACATCTATAATCATGGGCCCTAGCTATCTCTTTGTACATAAAAAGCGATTACCTCAATGGATTCTCAAAAAAAAATCTAAATATCTGCAATGTTAATCTGAGGCATGGTAAATTAAGAGTCAGTCTTCACATTTTTGTTTTGGATTTTCAATATTGATTTGGTGCTCAAGCCAAAGTGATTTGTAAGGTAGCACCTAGATAAATAATGTTTGCGATATTGCAACTATATATGTCCTCTAACATATATGTGATCACATGCACCACACAATCACGATGATAATGTTTCTCCATGTACCGTAAAAATGTTCGCTCCAAAACAATGAAAATGACAAACTCAAGATATATAATTAAAGGAACTTTAACAAAAACATAGATAGTCACTAAACCCGAGTACAATTAACTAAGAAATCGACAATGTATTTCCAAAGGAAATGATGAGAACTACTTAAGCCAATGCTAAACTTGTTGATATTTTGTCTAACTTCAAATCCATGCACAATCACACATTCTTTTTGCCAACATATGATTTGCAATTACCATACCTCCGTAATGTGTTAATGCACTCTCTTGCATAGTATTATTGTTAGAAATCATGAAGATATTGTCAGCTCCAAGGTCATTGTGTGTATCTCTAGATTTTGTATAACATTGATCAATTTTATGGACAATTTTCATACCAAGATGTGTACAGCTCCTAAACATAGCATTTGGTGTAATAACAAAAATACCAGTAGTCTCCTTGACATCTTTGAATTTGATTTACAGCTACTACAGGTAACTTCCCCAGGTAACTTTATTATATTGTGAACAAAATATATGTCTGAGCATTATTAATTACTTGGATGCCGGTATTTTACTACATTGGTATGCACAAAGGCTAATCTTACACATTTATTTGTTTCCAATATATGCCGGATTGTAGTGGTGGTTTAGATGGGCTGAGGGACAGGAAGCTGATTCTAGGAGAGTGCTGCGTAATTGTGTTAAGAAGCTGATCCCACAGATGATCTACGAAACACGCATCCAAGCGATGATCTATTACTACACACAAGTCCTTGGACAGCAAATTCTTAGGGCCGAGGCTTGCCAAACGCATATCACTTTGGACGAGTACATGCAGGTAACCAACTGTACAAACGATGTCCTTGATTACAATCAATTCTAGTTTATTCATATTTAACACTTGGTTAATTTAGGCAATACCTTGGTGGGCCCTTAAGTGTGAAGATGCATGGCAGTAGATTGCCCAAGAGAGGTGGTGCAACGAACGATGGTTAGAGGGCTCTCGTGCTGCTAGGGAGCGGAGATTGTTGATGGACGGGGCATCACATCGTCAAGGTAGCTCCTCCATGGCTCGTTACAAGAAGAACCTGGTAGGTCAACATGTTTATATTGATTGTATGTTGTAGATACATATTTATTGACCGCCGTGGTTTTTTTGGGTGCAGGAAAACAAGAAACAGAGGCCTGTCTCCGATATGGAGGCATATGTAGAAGCCCTTAACTGATTTGCCATGTTATTATGTTGCTCATCATGATTTAAAGGAATTTTTTTGCTTTGTCAATAGTTTGGTTAATTATCTTTTCATGTAATATCAATTCCTTACTTTTGTTGTAAGATGACACTAATATTAAGTTTTGCTGTATCTGCAGAACTCGCAAAATGATGCTTTTGTGCACAGAAGATTGAAGCAGGAAATTCTGTGCATGCAAATGGTAGCAGTGATATGTGCTTTTGTTTGATGTATATAAGACTATGAAATTACTATTTGGAACTATTATATGTATCATGCCTTATGCTTACATTTTTGAACTTGAACTTGAATGTTGTGAGCTCGGGAACTGTTATATGTATCATGTCTTTTGTTCGATCTATACATATATATACATATATTGTGGAATGGATGGATGGATGGATTATTTGATTGCTGTGGAATGGATAGATGGATGGATTATTTGATTGTTGTGGAATGGATTTTTCTTGAATCTGTGAAAAATGGGTTTGTGCTGTTGGGATTGTTTCCCAAGTGTCAAAACTTTCCTGAGTGTCGACACTCGGGAAATCGACCAAAACGTTCCCGAGTGTCGACACTCGGGAAATCGACAAAGACATTCCTGAGTGTCGACATTCGGGAAAATGTGCCCCGTGGCAATTTTCTCTAGGCTTCGTCAGAAGCTTTCCCGAGTGTCATTTTTGCTATGCACTCGGGAAAAATCGACACGTGTCAATTTTCCCTGGTTTCGTCCGTCAAACGTTGGAAACATTCGCGAGTGTTTCTTCAGCATATTCCTGAGTGTCCACACTCAGTAAAGATTTCTGTTACGGGTGGAGAAGCCGTTGAGGAGGGTTTTCTCCCGAGTGTATATGTATACACTCGAGAAAGTATTAGTTCCCGAGTGTAACACTCGAGAAAATATTTTTACCCCGACTAATCTCTCCCGAGTGCTGTTTTTCGAAAATCTCTCCCGAGTATTTTGCCTCATTTCCTGAGTGTTTTTGGCACTCGGAAAAAACCGTGTTTCTGGTAGTGTATAGGCTACACTAACCGACCTACTTAGCACCGACTCAGGCAAAAAATTATTTTAACAATAGTACAGTTCAAGTACTCTACCATGCTGACTAAACATCTAGCTAATCCATTCTCCTTTACAGCTCTTGATCACTTGTTGTCCTCTGCCGACTTGCTAGCTCTATATGCACACAACTGAACACATCATTTATCTTGTATCAACTAGAAACTTCAAGTGCCAATGGTAGTTGCCGACATCAACATAGTCGGTTCATGTAGTTATCTACTTGTCAAGAAATTAAATTAAGTTTCCAACAAGGTCGTCGTCGTCGCTCGCGTTCGCCGGGCCACAGCTGGGAGGTGGAAGTGACGGGGAGACGGAGATGACAGAGGCTGGCGGCGTCGACGACCGCATTGGGAGGTGGAAGCGATGGCTGTGGGTGCACTTCGGCGGGCATCGCCGCAGCGCACCGGGGTGGGCCTGGTTGAGGCGGCGCTAGCTCGAGCTGTGCAGTCGACGGGAAGGGATATGGTTGAGGAGATTGTGGTATTTGAGGGAGGAATCAGGAGCGTTGGATGGAGATCCAACGTTCCAAAAACTTGAATGATTGCAGTTGACCGTGAGATGGACAGACACTCCGACGTGAGCTAGTCTCATTTTATTTCACAAACTGTACGATACATACGGCGACGCCCATAATACATGCATGCATGCATGTCGCGGGAGCAATATAGCTAGCGCAGAAGGTATAGATTATACAGGTGAATAGAATAGAATAGAGCTAGCCGACGTAGTACATGGGGTCGGGTAGCTTGAAGGTGCGGCCACCCTCCGGCGCGCCGAGGAGGTCGGTCCACTGGTCGCCGATGTTGCCGACGATCACGTACCCGGCGTCCACCAGCTTCTTCCGCTCGCCGGACTTGAACGCGATCGCCGACACACTCGCTTTCACCGGCCTGCAGCATCCATGCGAAGCACACAGCATCGTTAATTACTGCTACACTATCGAGCTGATCGATCGAGTATGATCGATATTGCATTGCACGCATTGATTATATGTCTGTACTTGCAGAGGAGCTTCTCGAAGCCGAGGTAGCCGGCGTTCCTGAGGTTATCGACTGTGTCTTTCCTCTTGTCCTCGCGCCGCCCCGTCAGGATCACCGGCTTGATTCCCAGCGACTGCACCTTGTTGTACAGCCGCTGCGTCTCCGGCAGCGCCGGCGCGCTCGCCTCCTCCGTGTAGGCGGCGAACTGCGTCCTGTTGTACGGCTCAGCCCTGCATGCACGTTAGTATTTAACTACATGCTCGGTATTGAATATTGATAGAATTAATCTTTTTTTGTTAAGTTTTTTCCTTGTGTAAATTCTGTTATTTTATAGTTGCTATTTTATTTTGGGAGTGATTTTTTTATAGGAGTTCGAATTAGACAAGGCGTGTGTGAGTTGGAGTCTATTTTAGGTACGAGATATCAAACCTATTCTGATTCCGATTGTGAAATCTTCTGGGTATAAATATACATAAAAGACTTTAAAAAAGGAGCAACGGTGCTCCCGAAAACCAACTCGTTCATTGTGTTCTTTGGATTCCGTTTTGTGTCGGTGCTTCTCCTTGCGTGGACGTTCCATCAAACAGCAAGCGGGTCCCACGAAGTTTATCTCGAGCGTTCTCCGGAACGAAGCAGTAAACAGAGAAAGGAAAACGGAAAAATTCCATGGGTTCCCTAGTTGCATCATTGCATGCATATAAGCGCGCGTACCCGAAGCCGTGCTTGGCGTAGTAGGGGAGGTTGGAGATGGTGGTCTCGTCGACGTCGAACACCCAGACCTCCTTGCCGTCGCCGGCGAGCTTGAGGCCCTCGGCGTAGGCGATGGCCTCGTCGATGACGACCCTCGAATCGTTCCGGTACTGCCCGCCGAGCATGTAGTTCCCGACGTACGCCTCGCAGCTGGCCGGGACAGTCTTCCAGCCACGCAGGTTGTTCGTCTCCACGGCCAGCCGCCAGCTGTCGCACTGCACGCCGGCGTGCAGGCCGAGGCCACCGCCCGACCCCTGCAGCGGCCGCAGCATGTGGATCACCGGCGTGTCGTCGTCGAGCGACGCCGCGGCCTCCCACGCACCGGAGCTGCCCACGAGGGCCGTGAGGACGGCGAGGAGCGTAGCTGTTACTGCCGTCGTTGCCATCGCCACCGGTGCAGTGGTACACTGGTATGGTGTGCTGCTGGTTTAAAAGAGTGGGAGCGAGTGAGCTAGAGACACAGTCGGGGACTCGGGGTTAATTGGCGGCGGGACCCATCGACCCATGACAGCACCTACTACCACCGACCTCTAGGACCTTCTCTTTGAAGATTTTAACTGTTCACACATCTCTTTTATTAGATCTGATCGTTAGAACAAACGCCCAGCATGATTAATTCATACTTCGTAGCAATGATTAATTAGCATCAGTTTGTACACATAGCATTGCTCAATTATTGGACACACGTATACAGTAAGTGTCTGAATTGGAGAGGCTTATGATTGTGTTGTGAGGTCGCCATGCTAATTTATGTGTGACACTTCTGAGCTGGATGAGGACGACGGAGGAGAGAGACCGTGAGAGCGAGCTGAAAGTTCTTGAGAAAACGAGTTAATGGCACCTACCCACCACCGGATGTTGGAGAATAAGCCAGACTCTGTTGGAATTGCTTCGTCCGCTCGGTCCCCTATGCACGAAGAATCAACTCGACTAGAAGTTCACCCGCGCGGGCCCTTTTCGCGCTGGCGCGGGCTCTCGCGGGGTGCGAGCGTGGGAGGCGTGGGAAAGGGCGAGCGGCTGCGGGCCCAGCACAAGCGACCCGCGCGATTGCGCGGCTACGCAGGCGCCGCGTCGCCGATGGTGGGGCTCACTGGCTGAGAACGCACGGAACGCACGAAGTTCGCGTGCAGGACCGGAACGATTCTAGATTAGCAAAAAGATAGTGCATTGTTTTGTTGCTGTCGAGCGTTAATTTGAATAGATCAGACAGTCTGGTAAACTCAAAACGTACAAAAGTAAGCGGCAAAGCGATAAAAATAAAGACTAAATAACAACTGCGTATAAACAATGGAGTTTATATACAATAAAAGGGCAGGGTCCACACAGCAAATAGAACCTATGCTCTGTATAAAGTCTAAATAACTACTCTGTATAAACAATGGAATTTCTATACAATAAAAGGGCGAGGTCCACATAGGAAATAGAACCTATGCTCGGTATATGTTGGGTTTAGATAATAGAAAACAAAAAAGTGTAGCATATAGAAGTAAAAAAAGAAGAGAAAAATACCATAGTTACTAAAAACTTTGACATCAAGGCAGCAATGTCAAATAGAAAACAAAATTTAGCAGTTTTTTATATTACTTGTCCTATAACAGCAGTAGAATGAATCATATTTTGCTCTCCATCCATGATAGCTCACTGCTTTAGACCGTCCAGGGGCCTGGGGTAGCATGTAAATCATCACACCGTGATCCGTCCTTCTTTGGATGCTTAACACACCATTTATCAGTGCCCTTTCATAATAGTCTGCATATGCTATTTCCTTTGTCCATCTGAATAGGTTGCGAGAATCTTGTGTATTGTTTGCATATGACACATTTCTAAAAGACAAGATAAATGTTTCGGAGAATGATTTGAAGATTGTAAACCTTGAGCATGTTGTAGGTAGTGCAAGATTCCTCATTCTTAGTACCCAGTCTCAGCTAAACGTTGCGGATTATTCCTGAAAAATGATTAAGAGTATAAACTCATGTGCCAAAGATAATTATGGCCATTTACTATGGAAACCAGGCATCTACAATTATATTACCAGAATTCACCGGCGGATGTTCCACCGGTTGCATAGCTCTGAGAAGAATTCATGGTGTCCATAAAGAATGTCACAATTTGCTGTTTCAGGAATTAGGATTACAGTCAGGCTCGCCCAACTTCACTCAAATGGAGTTAGAGAGCAAAATGAGAAAAGAAGAAAGTAGATACTGACAAAAAATGACTATGCTAGAACAAAATGAGAAAAGAAGAAAGTAGATGCTGACAAAAAATGACTATGCTAGAACAAATTAAATGATGGGAGACAATTATTGAACAAAGGTATTTACAGTACTAAACTGTCCCGTAAGATTTCCACGGAAGTACCTCAATAAAAATCTATAGTCGCTTGATCAAACTTTTTTCGGTAGAAAATAAAAAATCATATCAATTTGCTGATAGTGGACTTTTGTTCTAGAAAAAGTACATGGACTATAGAATGGATTGAGCTCTTCTTCGTAATACAGACAGATTAAACAAAGGGAGAAAACCATCGAACAAAGGTACATACCACAATAAATTGCCATGCAAGAACCTGGATGAAAATCTAGAGTTGCTTGTACTGAATGTCGTATTGAATGTAAAGACTGATTTGGCAACAAAAGGGAACACGTTAGGAGTGAGGACAGGAAGACATCGTTTATGTATAAGAAGAGAATCGATCAACAAAACAAACCAACATGTAAATGAAAAGTGGTTTAATATCCTCAACATGTAAAAGAACGGTAACTGTAACTTATGTTCATATATAGCATGGTATAGCCTGATATCTTCTGTAGATAAAAACAAGTCAGAATTAATGTATGCATTAGAAGGCAAGTACACATCATCTATAAGATAGAGGAGAAAGAGTGCATGTATCATTGGAGAAAAAATCTGCACCATGGAGCTACTTCTAGGAAGATGTTAAATGGTGAAGACAATAAAAGAATGTAGTTCAGTAACGTAAACAAATTATGTATCACGGTAAACGATATCTATTTTCCATATTTGTACCTAATACACACTATGTAATATGTATGTATCATACATGTATGGATACAAAGAAGGTACACCGGAGCTACTTATAGGAAGATGTTAAATGATGAAGACAATAAAAGGATGTAGTTCAGTAACTGAAACCAATTATGTATCACGGTAAACGACATCTGTTTTCTATATTTGTACCTAATACACACTATGTAATTGTTGATGACAAGATTTGGCATCTGTAGGAAGTTTTAAAGACATCTCGGGAGTTCTGGTTTCAGAGCTGTAGTTGATCGGCAAAATTACTATCTAAGCAGTATGACCGTGCATTACTAGGCGGTAGTGCCGTATGCTGTTCAAATCATATTCGAGTTTTGTCGGAATTATGGTTTTTGGCAGGTGATAGCCAAATCGGTAGTACCGGCATGATAAATGCGGAATTACCTCTTAGCGGTACTACCGCAAGTACGTAACGGTATGACCGCAAGTCATTTTGGCTGTAGGATTCTTGTAGATGTCCGATTGAGATCGGACGGTCCAGATTACTGTGAACGTTCGGATCGTCCGAACGTAAAGGGACTTGTGAGACGTCCGATTGAAATCAGACGGTTCAAAAGCAAGTGAACTTTCAGACCGCCAAACAGTGTCCGCATCCGACGGCTATAACACGCGATCCGAACGGCCAAATCAATCTAGGCCGTTCCACGTGGCAAAGCATGGGTTTTGAGGTCTTTGAAGCGTTCCTGTGACGCGGTAGTTCCGCAATATGAAGTGCTACTACCGTACAAAGGTAATACCACATGTTTAATGGCGGTAATATTATGTATTGGTTTTCTCAAGGGTGGCCACTTGGCTTAATCAGAGCTGTTCAGGATATCAACGGTAGTTCCGCAAGTATGCAATGGTACTACCGCAGGTCACTTGATCTGAGTAGATTCTTGATGACGTCCGATTAAAAAAGGACGGTCCAGATCATCGTGAACGTTCGAACCGTCCGAGCGTAAAGGGACTTATGAAGCGTCCGATTGAAATCTAACGGCTCAAAAGCAGGTGAACGTTCGGACCGTCCGAACGTAAAGAGACTTGTGAAGCGTTCGATTGGCCATTTCAATCTGGACCGCCCACGTGGCAAAACACGAGTTTTTTTAGGTCTTTTGAAGCATTTCAGTAACGCGGTGGTTCCGCAATACAAAGCGGTACTACCGCTCCAAGGTAATATCGTATGTTTAATGGCGGTAATACTGCTTTCTTGGATCTATCACGAGCGCCCTACCGCACATATGCAAAGGTACTACCGCAGTCACTTGATCTCGAGATGGATTCTTTGAGACGCTCGATTGAAATCGGACGGTCCAAAAACAGATAAACGTTTGGACCTCCGAACAGTGTCTAGATCTAACGGCTAAAACACATGGTCCGATCGGCCATTTCAATCTAGGCCGTCCACGTGGCAGGGCGTGTGTCTTTGAGGCTTTTGAGCGTTTATGTGAAACGGTAGTTCCGTGGTGTGGAGCGGTAATACCGCGCCAAGGTGGTACCGAGTGTTTTGTGGTGGTACTTAAATTCCAGAGAAGGTGCTTTGGAGCTTTGGTTTACATGAAGAGCAGTATGATCGCAGTTTGAATGGCGGTAATACCGTGTACTGTTCGAGATCTCATTAGGAGCGGCCACGTGGCTCCATCGTGGCCACTTGGGACCTCCCTAGAGGCCCTTACGTAGCGTCATCAGGACCGTTCAGGATCTCCTTAAAAGTGTCAGCATGGTTTCATCAAAACTTCATCAAAGGCGTTCACGTGGCTTGATCAGAGATGTCCAGGACCTCCTCCGAACACGTACGAAGCTTGATCAGAGCCGTTCGGGACCTCCCACGTGAACTTCCCACGAGGACCATCTCAAGACTTTATACAACAAATCATCAGTACAAACGGTGGTATCGGAGGCCAACTGGTTATAAAGAGCGGTATGACCGGCTCATGGTGCGGTACTACCGTGGTACGATCGTTCCGATTGTTATTTGGTGGAACTACTGTGTTTCATTTAAGATCTTTTCAAGACCTCCCGCGCGGACCTTCCGCAAGGATTCCCTCAAGACTTTCCCGCGAAGATCTTCTATGTGGAAACTTACGTGTTTAAAATATGAAAGATATGTCAAATATAGAAGGTTTGAAGATTGTAACCGAATCATATCTGTAAAAATTGGTTCGGCTGGGAGTCCTAAGCTCTTACGGCTAAGACCTGCCGCCCTTTAAATAGAAAAGGGTCATGGCCGATTGTAAAATAATCCAATCGATCAAATACCAATCGTATCTACTTTTATTCATAGTTCCTCGTAGTCCCGTGCCTTTCCAATCCCTTTTTCTTTCGCGTGCTCTGAGGGCCTTTTGTTTTAGCCCTCTCTCTGGACCTCCTCTGTGCTCATAGGGCCTCATTGGAGATTCTTTGGACCTCCTCTGAGTTTGGATCTTTCCATCTCTTTTAATCTAGATTTCCTTTGTTGGTTTTAATCTCTTTAAGGTTTAGACCTCCCTCTCTGTTTTAATTTATCTTTGGTTCTGACCTCTTTTCGTTTGGGTCACAACCACCCCGTGGTTCTCTGCCCGGGTTTGTGTTTCAAGCCCTTTTGTTTTCCGCAGAGTCAAGCTAGGCTTAGTTTGCCCTGCACTGGATCTTCTCCTGCCTAGATCTCCTTTGTGGGTCTAGGACCTCCCTCTTGTTTGTTTGGACCTCCTCGTGTCCTTCAGGACCTCCCTGTGTCCTCTAGGACCTCCCCTTTGGAGATCTTAACTGTTCAGACCTCCCCTTTGTTAGATCTGACCGTTAGGACCTCCCATTTGGAGATCTTAACCATTCAGAGCTCCCCTTTGTTAGATCTGACCGTTAGGACCTCCCCTTTGGAGATCTTAACCGTTCAGAGCTCCCCATTGTTAGATCTGACCGTTAGGACCTCCCCTTTGGAGATCTTAACTGTTCAGACCTCCCCTTTGTTAAATCTGACCGTTAGGACCTCTCCTTTGGAGATCTTAACCATCCAGAGCTCCCCTTTCCATTTTACATGTCCAATTAACCATACAAATGCTACGCAAACAAAGATATGTACAACTCTCATCGACAAACGCCCAAAGATGATTAATTCATACTACGTAGCAATGATCAATTAGCATCAGTTTGTACACATAACATTGCTCAATTATCGGACACACATATACAGTAAGTGTCTGAATTGGAGAGGCTTATGATTGTGTTGTGAAGTTGCCATGCTAATTTATGTGTGACACTTATGAGCTGGATGAGGACGATGGAGGCGAGAGATCGTGAGAGCGAGCTGAAAGTTCTTGAGAAAACGAGTTAATGGCACCATGAATGCGAGGCAGGGAGGTTGGTGGATGCAACCATCGCTCTACCGGCGAAGGGGCACAGGGCAGAGGTGCACAGTTAGATGGTCCTACGCCTCTTCCGCACCGTCTGAAATAAGTACAGTTTTCCGTGTGCAGTGAAAACGACACTGTTTCTACAATATTATGTGCAGCATGTTGAATTTTTGGCTAATCTAGTACGTGTTTGTCACGTATTTACAGATCAGACCACAATAAAATGGTATTTGCAAAAAATAGCATCGTTGGCCGTGCGCCAGCGCCGGACCCATCACCACCTAGCGTTGGCGCATGGCCACCATGCGCCAACGCCGGACCCGCCGCCGCGTGCCCGCGCTCGGCCGCCATGTCACCCGTTGGCGCATAGGGGTCGTGCGCTAACCACTTGTTTATGTAAATTTGCCATAATTTTATTTGTTCAGAATTTTTATCGCTATTTTGTATAAGTGTCATGTTCGTACGAATCAATAAATGTAGAAAATGTGCTCAAAAAATTATAAATTTTATGTTGAAGGCTCCTCATGCAGTGGACTTAATTGTGTAATGTTTCGGCAATTTTATATGTGTTCTGATATTGTCTCGAAAATTTAGGATTTAGGTCACAAAAATTTCGATTTTAGGTTTCAGAAATTAAGGTTTCATGAGTTTATGTGACTTGGAAAGTATAAAAAAAAGATGCATTGCAACTCAATTGAAGATGTCGATATACAATATGGCAACACACATAACAACCAAAACACGCGAACAAATATAGCAAAACAAAATCGCATAACACGCAATACTATATGGCTTACTCGTCTGAGCCACTACTCTTTGCTTGCTGCGGCTGCGTCCGCATGCGCGGCCTTGTTTTGCGCCAAGCATGACCCGTGGAATACGTCCACCGGTCCGGAGAGCGCGTGTCGGTTTGGAGGGGGTATGGAGACTGTTGAGGCGGAGGTGGACTAGTAGGCTGACTCTGAAGCAGAGTCTGGTAGGCGTACATGTCGTCGTGATGAGCCATGCCGACCTATGGGACACCTCCGAAGAATTCATCAACGACGGAGGCTATAAAATCACTCTGGGGATACGATGCCTGCAACTCTAGTTGCGTGGATGAGCTCTGGCCTTGGACATATGGTGGGGCAGCGAACCCAGAGGAGCTCTGCCCTTGAACGTATGGTGGGGCAGCGAACCCAGAGAAGCTCTGCCCTGCGTACGTTAGAAACCATGGCTGCGATTGTCCGTGCTTTGCCACCGTGTACTGCTTCTTGGCAGGAGCTGGGAAGCCTGTATCGTCGTCATCAGTCAACCAAACTACCTGCGAATGGCATCGGTTAATAACGCTGAATGCCCCTAAAAATATAATCGACATAGCAAGAGAGCGAGCGACTACGAAATAAAATGAACGAGCGAGAGAGCGAATGCAAAATGAAATGAACGAGCGGAAGAGCGAGCGAGTGACTGCGAAATTGAGTCGCGCTCGCTCCCTCTAATTTATAGCTACTGCTCGAAGGGAATCATTATCCCACACGTGCTAATGAAGCCATGCATTTCGGGTGACAAAGATTTGATAGATGAGACAAGGAGATGATGGAATGACGAGTGATTGAAGCTTTCGGTGGAAAAGTAAGATAAATGGAGGGAGGGCCTCGTTCAGATGTTTGGGCAATCAACACATGGCACGGTTTTCTGTTGATTCGTACGAACAAGACACTTATACGAAATAGCGATAAAAATTCTGAATGAATAGAATTATGAAAAATTTACACAAGTAAGTACACGGTATCGAAAGGCTACACAAAAAATTTCATAATTTTTTAGACTCATTTGCTATATTTTAAAATTCTTCTAAATTAACACTAACCCTAATTAATCCTAACCCTAACTACCGGAACTAAGCCTAACTAATGTGATACGTGGCGACCGGAGGCCCATTGGCGCACGGTCACCGTATGCCAGCGATTGGTGGGTCCAACGTTGGCGTATGGTGGCCGTGCGTCAACGCTAGGTGGCGGCGGGTCCTGGTGCTGGCGCACGGTCACCGTGCGTCAGCGATGCTATTTTTATAAATACCATTTTGTTATGATCAAATCTGCAAATATACAATGAAAATGTGCTAGATTAGCAAAAAAAAATTCCAGCAAGCTGCGGAGCGCTGTATCAACATGCTCATATTATTGTTGCTATAGTGTCCCCTCTAGTCCTGTAGTCTGTAGAGGCTCCCGATCGAGGGAGGGAGGCTTCAGGCCATGTGATGTGCTGCCGGCGTTTCTCTCGTGCATTACTACTACATCTGAGGCTCTGAGTGTGAGTTGTCTGGTCTTCGGATCAATAGCTGTTTGTGCTTCGGTTTTGTTCCCCAATTATTTGAGCGGTTTGGTGTACCATGCTCAACGGGGATATCGATTTGTTGGTGATTGCCGGGATGATTTGATGTTAGTTTGGCTGTTTGCTTGCGGTTACTGCGATAATGCATGTCACCTCAGATCACGCGCCTTCAGCCAGTAGTACAATTTTACTGACATACGTTCATGGGATCCGGATGCAAAGCTATAATCACTGTGTAAAAGTGATTTTGTACACGTGAACAGCACCCATAATATTGGTACTAGCAAGCTGCAATAACTAGTTCATCACAAACATAACACTTAGTTTATCATATTTAGCTCATAAGTTATAACTCACAAAGTCACAAGTCATTACACATTCACACTTAGTTCATCACATACATATATAAATCTTAGTTCACACTAATATTGATCAGACTGAATGGTTAATCTATACACAAATGACTGTAATATCCCAAAGTATGTTACCAAAAATAAATTTAATAAAGTTATTATTTTATTGGATTTTATGAGATTTAAAAGAGTTTTCTTGGTTAAAAAGAAAAATAATAAAATAAAGTCAATTATTTAATTTCCTTGTTTTTAATGTCAAAAAAAAATTTATTGAGTTTTCTTGGATTTTATTGAATTTAAAGTGAAAAGGAATTTTAATTAATTTCTTGAATTTTCTGGATTTTAAAAAGGTTTTTCCTATTTTTTTTGACTCTATTTGCTATTTTCTAAATGATATTTGATTTGTTGCATTTTCTGAAATTCAGAAATCATTTAAAATCTCATTTTCTTTTTTGGGCCAAAATCCGGATATCCGGACATCATCTTATCCTGATAATCCAGATTCAGATCAGATCCGCCGGATAGCATGCCTACCGTATTCGTTTCTGTTTCCGACAAAAAAAATCCGAATTCGTTTCCGATCCGAAAATTATCCGAGAAAAATCCGATCTGACATAATCTGAATCTGTTTTCGTCCGGATCGGTCGGAAACTATCCGATCCGTTTTTACCCCTAGCTACAACAGCCATAGTTAAAAAGTACGAAAATGCTATACGGCAATCCACTAAAAAAAGTTGGGATTTTAGTCAAATTTCTTATTGTTCAACAAGCAGCCCGCTCCACCGTATGTCCCCTTCTTACATTATATTAAGGAGATGCTGTGTGATTTACCCAAAATTACTAAGGGTCATCGATTCTCACAGAATCGCTTAGGAATTCAGCTTATGACATAAATTGCATCATATCCGCCAAAAGGGAAATATGACCTATTGGTTAGAATTGAAATTAAAATATGGGCCTCTTTGGCTGAATTTTGAACTTACACATACACTCAAGAAAAACTCACAGAAAAAGCTTGAGTGCGATCGCAATCCTAATACGCTGATGTTGCTAATCTTTTAGATTCATGATTGCCCTTCTGATAATGTTCAACAAGCAAGAATGAGTGCACAATATACTCCGCAAGACTTACATCAAATGCTATTAGCTACATGATTGGCTATGTCAAAGAAAGGCTATCTATCTAGTATTATTGCCCAAAGCGAGTTTGCATTTTGCAATAGAGAGTAATAGATTGCAATCGATAAATATAAAAGCATTTGGCATTAATAATCAAATAATAATAAAGCACAAATAACATAATTAAACAAGTGACTTGCTGCCATAACCTCAAAACAGTGGCAAAGTTATTCTTGCAGAACAAGCTAGGGACGGATTCCCTATCCATACATTACTCAAACCATTTTGCAAAATATAAAACTACTTATTGTGGGATATAACCAAGCGATATCCATAACCGGGGACACAACTATTCGAATAGGTTTAAGTTCTCACTCAGTAGTGGATTTACAACTTTACCCACGCGCTGTGATCAAGTTATACAGTCAACCATGACACGCTTCCTTGGCCGTGCGACGAAGTAGATCACAACAAAGTCTTTACAATACCTCACCCTAACATGAGCCCGCCCTATGGGCTAAGTTTTCAAGATATGAACGTCCTTTCCATCATCAAGAAGGCTCAAAGTTGTGTTGGTAACACTTGCATGGACATGGACGTGCTTTACTATAGTCTAATGCAAGTGCCCTACAGACATAGACGTCCTTCACCATCGTCTGCACATCCCGATAACGCCTCATCGACTAAAGCTCAGGGCTCAATGTTCAGACTTAGTAAATTACTTGGCCAGATCCGGCCCATTCCGGAAATGTGGTTGCACTGAAAATGCTTGGGTCTATGGCACAATAGATCAATCCTTAGCGACCCGAGCGAGATAATCACAAATCACAATCTCGTGCAAACTGCACCGGCCTCAATAATCACTCGCCCAAGTTTAAAACAAGTTTTTTTTTTGCTTTTATTTGATAACCAAACTAGCGTAGGTACCTCCTTTGGACATACATATAGGTGTTTCCTATAATTGAAGAATTATTCAAGTTGTTCCACTCTAGCAGAATTAGTATCGATATAAGCAAGGCAAACATCTTCTACATATGCCAACTAAATTCCACTTAAGTTATCCCAAACAAGTTGTAAATATTTCTAAGTTGACAATGGCAATACCATTCAAGTTAAAGGAACATTTCGTTGTAATATTGGACATAACTAATTTTCTAAGCTCGAGCATACCAATTTATTCAAAGTAAACATGCACAATTAATTGTAGTGAAAACAACATAGCATTTGAATTGACTTAGAACAGGTTAGCAGGGCCCTTGCATACAATAATTTCATCATAATTTGCTATGTATCCACATTTCTCATAAATACCTATAAGCACTATGTCCGAGCCCTTAAGCCATGTCATCTTAGAATCATAGATCATAGGATCACCAAATTAATTAGTTCTGATAGTTCCCGGACTCACCATCTCCCACCTATACAGTCCATCAAGTAACTGTACAAAATTTGCCAAATTAATTGCATATGTCTGTGATTCATTCCAACAATCATAATCTACTAGACTGTAACATCCCAAAAATCCACATTTTGGGAATACATAATAGAAATCTAACCATGTTTGAATTTTGAACTTTTGTTTAAAAGAAAATAATGAAATTCAAACAAACATGCACTTAAAGGAAATTTAGATAAAGCAAAATAAAAATAGTTGAGAGAATTATTTTGAGCATACTTGCTAAGGGGAAAAAATCTATTAAACACTTATGTGAATTTTTATTAAGAACAACTAATGCAATTACATAAGAACAGAACTTGTAAGATTTTTCAAGAAAAATCACAAACAATATAAAGTCCTAAAAAGAATCGATCAACAAAACAAACCAACATGTAAATGAAAAGTGGTTTAATATCCTCAACATGTAAAAGAAAGGTAGCTGTAACTTATGTTCATATATAGTATGGTATAGCCAGATATCTTCTGTAGATAAGAACAGGTCAGAATTAATGTATGCACTAGAAGGCAAGTACACATCATCTATAAGATAGAGGAGAAAGAGTGCATGTATCATTGGAGAAAAAATCTGCACCATGGAGCTACTTCTAGGAAGATGTTAAATGGTGAAGACAATAAAAGAATGTAGTTCAGTAACGTAAACAAATTATGTATCACGGTAAACGATATCTGTTTTCCATATTTGTACCTAATACACACTATGTAATATATATGTATCATATATGTATGGATGCAAAGAAGGTACATCAGAGCTACTTATAGGAAGATGTTAAATGATGAAGACAATAAAAGAATGTAGTTCAGTAACTGAAACCAATTATGTATCACGGTAAAAGACATCTGTTTTCTATATTTGTACCTAATACACACTATGTAATATGTATGTATCATATATGTATGGATGCAAAGAAGGCACACTTGAGTGAGGCCACATGGCTCAAACATAGATGGAACAATAAACATGTCAGATGCTGCAAATATCACTAATCTCAACTATGCAAGTGTCAACTAGAGTAGACCCTCCCCATTGGGTTCATAGGACTCAAATAACATTTTCATGTGATTCCAAAGTCTTCTTCAAACTTTCACTACATCCGAAGAATTGTTTCCCAATTTGCCTATGTGTGAAAAAGGGAATGTTCGGTAAACTTTCTTGAGTCACACACAGGCGAACATGCAGTTTGACTTATGGAATCGGGTCTGCTTGGTGGTCGAACACATCGTAAGTTCAGTAACCGAAACAAATTATGTATCACGGTAAATGACATATGTTTTCTATATTTGTACCTAATACACACTATGTAATACGTATGTATCATATATGTATGGATGCAAAAAAGGCACATTTGAGTGAGGCTCCATGGCTCAAACATAGATAGAACAATGAACATGTCAGATGTTGCAATGTAACGTCCCATTTTTTTCCTAAGAGTTCTTGCCGTTTTTAAAGCTAAAAGGAGCCATTCGGTTTATTTGCCTGCTCAAGCTTAACTTGGGATTTCGGAAATTTGGGAGTTTAACCTGACCTAACCAAACCTCAACTAAGTCTTTTGGTTCGTGTTCCTGGTCCTTTTGGGGTTCTCCGGTGCTCTCTAGTTTTAGCTCTTTTCTTTTGCATGCTCTGAGTGCCTTTTGTTTTAGCCCTCTCTCTCGACCTCCTCTATGCTCATAGGGCCTCATTGGAGATTCTTTCGACCTCCTCTAAGTTTGGATCTTTCCATCTCTTTTAATCTAGATTTTCTTTGTTGGTTTGGATCTCTTTAAGGTTTAGACCTCCCTCCCTGTTTGAATTTATCTTTGGTTCTGACCTCTTTTCGTTTGGATCACAACCACCCCGTGGTTCTCTGCCCGGGTTTGTGTTTCAAACCCTTTTGTTTTCCGCAGAGTCAAGCTAGGCTTAGTTTGCCTCAAGGCCGATCTCCTCCCCGCCTGCATCTCTTTGTGGGTCTAGGACCTCCCCTTGTTTGTTTGGACCTCCTTGTGTCCTTCAGACCTCCCTATGTCCTCTAGGACCTCCCTTTGGAGATCTTAACTGCTCGCACCTCCCTTTGTTAGATCTCGACCATTAGGACATCCCTTTGAAGATCTTAACCGCTCGAGCTCCCTTTGTTAGATCTCGATCGTTAGGACCTCCCTTTGAGATCTTAACTGCTCGCACCTCCCTTGTTAGATCTCGACCGTTAGGACCTCCCTTTGAGATCTTAACTGCTCGCACCTCCCTTTGTTAGATCGACTGCTAGGACCTCCCTTTGGAGATCTTAACCGCCGCACCTCCCTTTGTTAGATCTCGACCGTTAGGACCTCCCTTGGAGATCTTAACCGCTCGCACCTCCCATTTGTTAGATCTCGACCGTTAGGACCTCTCCTTTGGAAATCTTAACCGTTCAGAGCTCCCCTTTGTTAGATCTGACCCTTAGGACCTCCCTCGAGAGATCTTGACCCTCGGACCTCTTGTGAACTGTGAGTAGGTCTTTTGGACCTCGTCGTGTCTTTTGGACCTCCTGTCCTTAGGACCTCCCTGTTGTCTTAAGGACCTCCTGCCCTCAAGACCACCTTGTGGTTAGGACCTCCATTAGAGGACAGGACCCCTGGTCTTTTGCAAAGACCCCCCTTACGGCTGAGACCAACCCTTTGACTGATCTATTTTCTTGAGTTTGATTAGCCCCACCTGTCAGCCTTGCTCTGTGCGCATTTAATGGTCGTTGTATCACATTAAATGCAGTCACATCTAGGGTACTTCTTTTTATTCTTTGGGTGACCTACCCTGTCCTAACCTTGTCCTAGCTACCACCGATCATTGACACGTTTTGCTCTAAGCCTTGCTGTCTCTCCAGCAGCTCCGGCTGTAAATAGCCTGGACATGCCTCCCTTTGTCACTTTTTTGCTCATTTCCAATCTCCTTGCCCTCGCTGGTTCTCTCCACGCTCAGGACCTCCCCAAGGAGCTCCCGAGGCTGTGTTGAGCCTTTGCTTTTTGGTTTTGGCTGAGCTGATTTGAGCTTTCTTTTTAAGTCTTCTTTTAAGGTCCTTGCTTGGAGTTGGCTTGCTTATTTGGTTCTTTGGTGAACGTGTAGATCCCGTGTTTGAGGAGGAGTTCTTGGACCCAGCGGTGTCTACTGAAGGTTCACCACTGCTCAACGAAGGCAAGTCACAGACCTTTGACCATATTGAGCCTAACTTCTCAAATGTACTTTGCTTTACTTAATCATGCATGGCTATTTTTATAAGAAATGGTTTAGGGCAGTAGTTATTCTCCTATTTGACAATATGCCTCCTTGGACAATTGTATCCGACATGTTGACATGATCCTCTTGGACGCCTTAAGTTGGGTATTTTGGTTGGCATTGTTTGGTATTGCCAAATGGGATCGTATGTATATGCTTAGTCTTCCTTGTAGAACCGGGGTATTGGGAATCACGTTCCTTCTCTAATAACTTGACTAATGGAACTATGGAATCTGTGGTTGGTGCCACTGTTGAGCAACTACGGTGGGACGCCATAGTTGTGTTGATTGTGGTGCGAGACCACGTTGTTAAAATCTTACGTGCCAAGTCTAGGGAGGTCTTTGGCTAGGTGAACCCCAAATGCTTTCTTGCTCGGGCAAGTGGTCGTGGCAAGAAAGGGGTGCTCTTCAGACACCGATGTGGAAGCCTTGCTCGAGCAAAGAATTAAGGACTTAACTTTGTGTTCTGTTGATCTGGACCTCTAAGTGCAACCACAAGATCATTTCATGGGGATGGTCTAGGCCGAGTAATTAGTGATGTCTTGACCTGGTTCTGTTGTGGTGGTGCGTGCTGATTCGTATGGCACAAGAGGGGGCCAGATTCCTTTTACAGACAAATAAACCTTAGCGGGGCGTGTCGGTCGGACAAAGCTTTGTAAAGGCCTTGTCGCTCTCTAGACTACTCACCTTCTAAGTGAGTAAGGGTTTCGACGAGAACCCGCCCCGCTAGAGAGGTCGTGAATTGTGGGTAAAGTTGTACACCTCTGCAGAGTATCAATCTATTCGAATAGCCAAGTCCTTGGTCATGGACATGGCCGGTGAAAATGGTGCAAGGGGTAGACTTCTCAAAAAAATGGTGTTCCATGGCTGGCTTGGGATGTCTGCAGGTACTTTGGGTGGCTCCGAGTGCTTGTGACGTCCTCAGTTGGTCGTGGAGGTCCTGTGAACCCTAGGGTGGTCCAATGAGCTCCTGAGTGGGTGCTCAGAGGAGATCGTGAAGTCCTAGGGAGGTCTTTGGGAACTCTGGAGCTGGTGCTCCAGAGAGGTTTTGGGAGAGGTCCTGGTCGTGGTGCGACTGCACCTCCCCTAAGAGGTCTTTGGGAACTCTGAGCCGGTGCTCCAGAGGTCTTGGGAGAGGTCCCGGTCGTGGTGCGACTGCACCTCCCCAAGAGGTCTTTGGGAACTTTGGAGCTGGTGCTCCAGAGAGGTCTTGGGAGAGGTCCTGGTCGTGGGTGCGACCAGACCTCCCCCAAGTGGCTTGGGGAGTGAGTTGGTGCTCACTTCCCCTCTTTTCAAACAAAGGTACTTAAGTATTATTGTTTCAAAAATTGAGCTTTTCAATCTATACCTATTATTTACTATCAGACTTAGCTTTGCGCAACTAACCCTACAGCTCTCATTGTTAAGCCAATGCATGAATATTATTTGCATATCTGTTCTCTGTGATTTGCTGAGTACATTCAAAGTACTCATGGTACATCGATACAATGTTAAAGCAATGGGTCGAGGATGATCAGATGCAAGGAGGCTCAGACCTCTTCGAGGAGGAGTTCTTTGACGACCTGGCTGCCTAGGATGTCCTCCACTCGACAGCCTGTGGGCTGGCCAGATGGCTTCCAGCGCTTTTGTGTTTTCGGTTTTTGAGGTCCTCCCATTGTCGGTTTTGTAAGCCCAAGTTGGCAGACCTCTGTAAGCAAGCTTGGACCATAAGGTCTGGTTTAATGCAAGGTTTGATTTGTCTGCTTCATCTTTTGTTTGACCTTGTGGTTGTGATCACACCTATGTCGCTTTGTGCGAGCTAGCTTGGACTCTCGGGATTAGCTCACAGCACTCACCAAGACCTCCAGGGTCTTTGAAGATCTCCTGGGAGGTCAGGACAGACCTCCCCTCTCGGAACCTGCGGGCGGTACTACCGCTCCTTGGTGCGGTAGTACCGGGGCGCGCACACTCATACAAAAAAAAAAATCTGGTACTTTGCCCTGTCCAGTGCTTTTCCGATAGGAGGTCCTCACATGCAAATATCCAATGAGACAAAGCATTGTCATACTTCAAAATAGCATAATGACCTGCCATAGGATCCTCGCATAGTATAGTTGTGATATCAGGATTTTTTACAGGGAGACATACATATAAATAGAGAATTAAGAGAGACTGGGATTAACCAAGATACCAAAAATTACTCCATTAGGTGCTATTGCCAAATCATTCTTGTGGAGGTTGAGATATCTGAAATATCAAGTATCAAAGGTCAGCTTTTTTCATTCTTTAACCTGTTAAGGAATACTGCTGTAACAATATTCTAAATGTGTGTTTAATGCAAAAATAGAATATAGGTATGTTGGTTTTAACAATGAAACTCTCAATATACTCGCACAAGAATATCCAAAGATATATTCAAAAGTGAATGGCTAGTATTATGTGTCTTACCTGGTCGAAAAGATGTATTCAGAATTTAAATCAATGAGCGATTCGCAATAATCGATGCTATTGCATTCCAAGTCATGATCTCGACTTCCTTGATTTAACTACAAAGAAGGGGGGAATGGGCCAAAGAGAATAACAAAAGTGAGATCACTTTCGATTTATTGAACAACAATTTTATATCCCGATTGAACCGGCTTGGAACTTTCATATCCAGATTTAGCTCCACTTTCACTTTCATATCGTGAAAGTCTAACTTAGAATGTCTAATATAATTTTGGACAATTCTACTCGAATTGCCGTGTAACCATAAAAGTTGTCCTTTAGGTTTCTAAACGTAACCAAATAGTTATAGCGTTGAGTAAAATAAGAGACTTAACAAATATGAAACGGATAAGTAGTCTTATCATCTATAGCGAATTACTAATAGCAATAGTCGGGGTATGTTTGAAGCGATCAATAACCTCTCGTAGTATGTTACGCTTAGATGACTATTTTTTATGATCGGTGATAGAATCGTAGCATGTACCTAAAATTTTTGACGACATGACCGCATTAATGAATATATATTCGAGAAATGCAATTAACATGTGGTCAAGCATTTGTAAACACTTAGATATGGGTTTTTATTACATATAGAATCAAAGCAGCAAAGCACAACTGTAGGTAAATTCGTTTTTTTAACATAATGGAGCAAGTCTGTTCAACAGCAAATGAAGCACTACTGTGATATAAAATACAAAAATTCATCAATCATATATTCTGAGGTACGAATAGGAACTACGAGTTCGATGCATGGCCCGTTTGCAAATGACAGTACAATTTTAGAATTTAGAGAACAGGCGAGATCAAGTATATTTAGAGTGTAACATTGGAGTTTTTTTAAAAAAATGAACTAAACAGCTACAACGGTTATTAGAATAACAGATACGTAAATATGAAACGGATAAGTAGTGTTATCATCTATAGCAAATTACTAACAGTAAATAGCAAGGGTTATGTTTCCACTGTAGTATGCTATAGTAAAAATGGGTACTTTTTGAATGATCGATACTAGGATCGTAGCACATACTTAAAAATTTGGATGTAGATGACTACACAGGTACATTTTTGAGAAAGTTAAGAGCTACGGTGTTGAAACATCCGAAAACACTCAAGCATGGTTTTGTGTGGCATATAGAATCAAAATAGGAAAGTACATCTGTAGTGAAATGCTGGGATTTTTTTTTAACATAACGGAGCAGGTCTATTTAGCAGTCAATGAATTACAAACCCCCTAAAAAAGTGAGGGGCTCTCTCTGGATAACACAAAAGCTTTCAGCAACCAGGGTACAACATCAAGTATTTGTATAGTAGAGAAGCTGCAACAGACATCCCTGCAGATAGTGATGAAATGAATACAGCTTAGGCAAGTGTTGTGAACTGCTACTATCAGAATGTTGCATATGTAACTGACACATAATAACAAATTGATGAAATTACCTTGGCTGTTATGAGGAATCCCTTTACCAAAAGGAAACTCATACTACATAGTATTTCTGCACGCTCTAAGGAATTAAAACCACCAGCACTCTCATCCATGATTAGGCCAATTAAATGAGGCTTATAAGTTCTATAACACCCCTATGGAAGGGATCTGAAGTACAACAATGATATGCACTGTCAATAGAGATTATGAACTTCATGGTCTCCAAGCTTTCTACCATGAGCTCCCAAGGCTCTTGCTGCAAAAGGCAACGCTCCAGAACCGAACAACTATATGCTGAAAAAAAAATCTATTACATAGCAAGAACTGAACAAATTCATTCCACATAATGTGTGCAGTGCATCATTCTCACATGAACATATACAATTTCAAATCAACCCATAATTCACAAAATGACTAACAGAAACCAATCCAAAGGGGCTGCTTGAGATCTGCAACCTAGGGGCTATCGGACGGCGGGAAGACTCGCGGGAGGATGGCTTGGCCGAGGGGAGGAGGCAGAGATGGGTTGAGACAGCGGCAATGGAATTAGGGCGATGGAGTAGCCATACCTCAACTGGAGGACCGGACGTAGGCCCTTCTCTTCCCTTGTCGCCGGTCGCCGCCGAAGCCCTGAACCGCGTGGAGGAAGGGAATCGCCAGAGACTGCACATACCCTAGCATCTTCACCATGAGGGAACACCAAGCAACAAAATTAGTAAATGAACCATCACACAAACATGAAAACCAAAGCACTGAAGGGGAAAGGGGGGTTTGAGTCTGAGGAAGAGGAAGCCGACCAAGCTACCACCCCAAGTCCCGGCAGTTAAGCACTGGGGAGCCAAAGGCGCAGACAGAGGAGCGAGCGGAGGCTGTGGGCGGTGGAGGGAGGCGCCGAGTCGAGGCGGCGCAGGAGACGCTGGAGGCGAGGCCGGCCGAGCAAGCAGATGGGCCGGATCGAGCCAAGCTGCAGGCAGAGCCAAAGGAGCGAGGCCGGGCAGAGCACATGGAGCGAGGGAGGCCGAGCGTAGTCGTTGCGGGCCGGAGGCGAGCCGGTGGCAGACGGAGAGGGAGGAAACGGAGCTGGAGGGAAAAGAGTGGGGAAGAGGAGAAGGGCGACCCATCCGCATTAGCTCGAATCCGGCGGTCCAGAGTGGAGCGCACTGGTGGCTGGCTGCAAGAGGAAGGCACGGCCGGCTGTGAGAGAGAAGAAGCGAAGCGGCAACGGGGATCAGGAGGAGGCGGGGAGGCGGCGTGAGGGAAGAAGATGGGCGGGCGAGCACGCATGAGAGAACGACGGCTGCGGAAAAGGGGATCCGAGGCTGCAGAGGCCATGCGCGAGCAGCCCTAAGCAGTGGGCGAGCGGAGCGGACGGTGACTGCGCGATCGAATGGCGAGGTGCGATCCGACGGCGTCCGAATCCACGTGCGCGAGCGGGGCAGATCGGACGGCCCAGAGCCCGCCGAAGCACGATCCGACGATCCACCTTTTTCTGATGACATGGACACGCGAGGGAGCGCGCTTTCTTCCAGGATTATATAAGGGTTAATTAATATAGTGAATGCAATGCACAGAGTTTTTCTGGCCTCTGCTGCCTTTATGTGAGCCAAAAACCTCTGTAGGACCCACTAGCCTCCTCGATGTGACTCCTTCACGCGATGCACTTGGCTGGCACAAAGCCGCCCCTCCTGTTCTTGCTTCCTGCGGCCCAGGTAGAACGCTATCTCTGTCTTCAATTCTTCGTAAGCGACGTGGTCAACATCGGAGGGTTCAGGTTCAGCGGAGGTTCCCCGAAACACATCCACCCATTGACGCGCTCATTGGAGAGCTACCCAAACATGCTCCGACTCAAGCACCAAGTGGAAATGCGCCCAGAGACTCAATTCCCTCGCTTCAGGCGTCTCGGCATGGTCTACCCGATCGGCCGCCGTCTCGATATCGGAGTCCAAGCGACGGTAATGCTCCTAGAGATGTGCAACACCTTCCTCGAGGACTATGTTGACGGCGAGGTTAGCTCACCGAAAGAGGGAGACCACAGAGAAGACATTGCAGAGGAGGATGTCAAGGTAGCTAAAGGTAGCCATCACATGCTCTGGCACAACCTCTGTCGAAGGAGGGAGGACAATATCGTTCGCGACAAAGGTCCTTCCGCAAAGATCCGCCAAATAAGCACGACCGGGCGAGGTGCTCTTACAAAATGGCTAAGTAGGCCATCAACGTCAGCGTCAGGGGAGAAGAGTACTGGGGAGCCATTTTTTTTTAACTCTACTAGTTGTTGATGGAGGGTGCGAAAGAGATTAGAGCGATGTGGGGTTCATCTTCGATGGCGATGATCATTATTATAAAACCGCCGATGCGAGACGAAGAGACGATCGCACCGAGCCGAAGCGCATTGAACACCTTCGCGGCGCTCGCAATTATCACAGACGTGTCTTATGAAGAACTGTCTGTGAATTATCACAGACTGTTCTAATTAAAAACCGTATGTTACAATTACTTATCAGAAACGGTTCTAACCGGTTCTAGCCATCGTTACATATCACAGACAGTTCTTATTAAAAACCGTTTGTGATAATTACGACACAGACGATTCCACGTGAATCGTCTATGATGAGACGCCTAGTATAACCTGTTTTGTAGTAGTGCCAATGTGTTTTGGCAATACCGAAACTGTTTGGCATTGCATATTAGGATAGATTTGCATGACATCAAGAGTTTGTATTTGCTTCGGATTAGAAGTGGGCACAGAATCGGAAAGCAGAGTAGCAGTCTTTGCCGGTTCTGAGAATTGCCATATCCGAAACAGTGACTTCTTGTACGTCAATAAAATGCTGAAAAGAACAAAAAGACTGCAAGTTTTGCAGCACGAACAATCTGAGCTTCCTGTGATTTCGGCTTTTGATTCCCCTGCCGTGAATCGCATGTGTTTTCTGATCTGGGTCTGAAATTCGGAATCTCTGAATTTCTGAACTTTTCAGTTGGTATCTCTGAATTCTGTCAGTCCACCCCAACAAGCCTTCATGCCAGACCTCAATGATTAGTTGCACCAAACATTGTCAACGATGGAAACCATAGTTTTTAGATCATCAGATGCACGGGCTGAGTAAACCATCTACTTAACCAAACAATTAAACAGAAGCTATCTAGCTTATCCATCGGTCAATTAATTATCACCTCTCCAACACACATTTTATTACCATGCAATCGACCTCATCTAAGGAAATTAACCGGAACTAAGCAACAGCCAACAGCAGTGGATGATGGATCGATGGAGAGCAGCGGTCAAGCGATCAATGGCGGCTAGGCTAACCGATGTAGTACATGGGGTCCGGCAGCTTGAAGGTGCGGGCGCCCTCCGGCGCGCCAAGGATGTCGCTCCACTGGTCGCCGATGTTGCCTACGATCACGAACCCGGCGTCCTGCAGCTTCTGCCGCTCGCCGGACTTGTACGCCACTGCCGACGCCGTGAGCCCGGCCGGCTTGAGCAGCAGCTTCTCCCAGCCGGAGTAGCCCTGTCGCCGGAGGTTCTTGACGGTGATGGCCCTCTGGTCCTCGGTCCGGCCCGTCAGGAACACCGGCTTGACGCCGAGCGAGTGCAGCTTCTTGTACAGCCGCCGCGTCTCCGGCAGCGCCGGCGCGCTCCCCTCCCGCACGTACTCGTTGAAGCTCGTCGCGTTGTACGGCGTAGCTCTGCGTGTTTATACATACGCAAGCAACACACTTTAACCATTAGTAAATAGCCAGTTAGCTACTAGTAATCTAGTATATTGTAACCAAGCTTGCATGCACGGTGTTCTAAGATGCATGCTAAGGTTGCTCCCAATAGGCAGTATCTTAGACCATCTCTAATGTTGTGTTTTAGCCGGTTCAAATAATGAGAGAGAAAGCATTGAATCGATTCAATACATTGGAGGAGTCGATTCCAACAAAAAAAAGTATGGAACCGGACTCTACTTAGGAATCGATTCAAAGCATTAAACAACTCATATGAGCATTAAACAACTACATAAAAGAGAGTGCGGTTGAGAGAGGATAATATTATTATGTGATTTTTTAATGTAATGTTGGTCCCAGTTGTTAGTAGGAATTGGTTCAATACATTAGAGAAAAACAAGCTCAGTTCCTAGAATGCTTACGTGGTATGACTTTGAATTGACGTCGGTTCAATACACTAAAGATGCTCTTAGTGCAGTTTCTTTAGTGCATAAGGAGGGTTAGGATACTATCTTCACAATGCATGATTTCTTATGGTGTAGCATCTTAGGCTGTTTTATTTAATTACATGCATGATCTTTACTAGTGTTTGAGCATTGTGGCCTATTTGTGTCATGTACTAAAGCAATACATGTTTGTTGACACACACAAACGTAAATACACGGGATCGATCACAATAAATTTTATGCGTTGGATTTCGAGACCGAACCGTTGTCCAAATTAGATACTAGAGTACCCTCTCTCTTCATTAACTATGGTACCACATCATTATTTTGCCTATATGACAAGCTTAAGATACCAGTCAGGGTGAAGCACTGGGAGCAGCCTAAGAAACATGTACAAGCTAGAATGTTGATCACATTTTAGATAGAACAGACGCCTTGGTTGGATAATCCATATTTTTTTAAGCAAGGGCTTGTGCTATGCTCTGTCTACCCGAACTTGTTTGGGACCAAAGGTTATGTTACTGTTTGTTTGTTTGTAAGGGCTTGAGCTCTGCCTCGATCATTTCATTGATAGCACCAACTTAATCCAAAATGGGTAAACATACTACGACACCACCATTGGATAATCTATCATTGAATAATCTAGATGAAGTACCTATATATTGTGTATTTATTATGTAGCCAAGGGGATGAGATTGTTGATACGGTAGCCAAGTGGATAATATATATATATATATACACACACGGTCCTAGTCGATCCGGCCCACTTCTGGTCGCCGAAAATCAGTCCTACCGGTCTTACCGTCCTCTGGTAGGAATCCAAACCGTTCTCAAGTTTTCAGTGAGTTAACAAGATATATCAGTCCAACTTTTTAATTTATGAACGACAAGATCAGTGCAAGTCCCAGCTCGTATGCAGCGTATATACCTGCAAAAATATGCACGTATAGTATATACAGATAGATGCAGTACATATAATCACGTATTATTTTATGTACGTACACATAGCTGCAGTACATATAATCACGTATTATTTTACGTACGTACGTACGTACCCGAAGCCGTGCTTGGCGTAGAACGGGAGGTTGGAGAGGGAGGTCTCGTCGATGTCGAAGATCCACACCTCCTTGCCGTTGCCGGCGAGCTGCAGCCCTCGGCGTAGGCGACGGCCTCGTCGACGACGACCCTCGAGTCGCGGCGGTAGTGCCCGCCGAGCATGTAGTGGCCGACGTACGTAGCCCTCGCACCACCCCGGCACCGTCTTCCAGTCACGCACGTTGTGCGCCTCTACGCCCAGCCTCCAGCTGTCGCACGGCACGCCGGCGCGCCGGCCCAGCTGCCCGCCGGAGCCCAGCAGCGGCCGCAGCGCGTGGATGAGCGGCGCGGCGCCGTCCTGCAGCCTCTCGGCCGCCTCCGCTACCGCCGCCGACGTCGGCATCCGGATGTTGAGCTCCCATGCGCTGCAGGAGCCCGCGGCCACGAGAGCCACCATGAGAAAGAGCAGCCTAGCCATTGCCATTGTTGTGTGCTAGCTAGCTCTCTTGACTCTTGCGCTCCCTGAGCTGCTTGCTAGCTTGGGGTGCGAGGCGGTTTAATATAAGATGTTGCCTAACTTTTTATAATTATTTAATCTATTTTAAAAAAAATATTTTAAAGATTTCTAACTTTATTTCTAATTCTGACTCTTTGGCTACGTAACAATACATGTCACGGCAAAAACATGTTATCATGTCAGGGACTTTAGCGTTGTAAATGAGTGATGTCACGTTTCTTCTCTTGGTATGACAGGGCTTACACTACCGGACTCAGCTTCTTTGCCGAGTGCCAAATATCGGGCACTCGGCAAAGAGCTATTTTGCCGAGTGCCGACTCGGCAAATTCATATTTGCCGAAAGTGCCATGCACTCGCAAATGATAACACTCGATATAGCATACGCTTTCTTAGAGTGTCGAACACTTTCGGCAAAGGCGGCTTTGAGGTAACGGCTCCCGCCGACGTCAAATTTTACCGAGCCGCCGTTTGGCACTCGGCAAAATAAATCTTTGCGAGTGCCGAGGCGGCCGGCTAAAGCAAACCCACCTTGCGAAAGTCTTTGCCTGGCACTCGGCGAATTGTTTTTTTGGCCTCCAAATTTTTTGTGCAGCCCTCCTACTGATTACCAGGTACTCTATGTTAGAATTTGGTACATTTTGTGGCTTTTTGTTATATTTAGTTAATTTATTTCATTTACTATAATTATTTGGAAAAATACAAATTTGAACTGCACGTGCATCGAATAATGGAATTTAATGATTCAAAAAATGATAGTCATGTTATTGAGTGTAGTGTGAGGCCGTATCCAGGAACGGACCCGAAATTTCGGACATCTTGTTGTGAAACATGGTAGTGAACTTCTTGAGCGAAGTGTTTTTAAATTCTATAAAAAGCAAACAAAGTCCGAAAATTATGAAACTTGTGGAGATGTCATGATATCATATGTGGAGGCTGTGAAACAAATTTGAGAAGGTTTCGTGCACGTTGTCACGTACGATGCTTACAAACCAGGACATCTCCACATGTGATACTTATATCGCAGATGGAGATGTCCTGGTTTGAAAGCATCGTACGTGACAACGTACACGAAACCTTCTTAAATTTTTCACAGCCTCCACATATGATATCATGACATCTCACAAGTTTCATAATTTCGAACTTTGTTTGCTTTTAAAATTTAAAATCTAACATAGAACAAAAAAAGCGTTCGTAAAAAGTCTTGAGCGCGGCACTTTCGGCAAAGGTGTCTTTCAGAGTGCCACCAGTAACTTTTCGGCAAAGGGTTTTTGTTATTTTTAAAAAATTTCCTATTGCGAGTCTTGCCGTGCGAGAAGGAGCACTCGGCAAAGCTTTTTAAAAAAATTAGCGTTTAGAGTCTTGCGTGTCGGGGCACTCGGCGAACTTGGCTCTTTCTTGAGTGCCCTCTGATCGACACTCGGCAAAAGAAATTAAAAATTAAAAAAATTAAAATTGTTTCAGAGTGCGGATCGCGGGCACTCGGCAAACCTTCTCAATATGACTTAGAGCTGCGCCACGCCGCTGCGCTACGCACACACGCCGCCTTTTACACTTGCCGCCATCATCCCCTTGCCATCGCCGCGCCTTCTCCTTTCGCCCGTCGCACCTCATCGCCCTTTGCCCCGCCATGCCCTTAGCCCGCCGTGTTACATCGCCCCTCGCCCATGCATGTATACCGCCTGTCCGCATACCGCCCTTGCCCTTTGCCCGCCCATGCCGCTATATGCCTTGCCCCGCCGCGCGCCCCTTGTGCTTACCGCCAAACCCTTCCATGGCGCCGCCCGCGCCCATGCCGCCGCCGAGAGGAGGAGGAGGAGGCCGACCGCCATGAGGAAGGAGGAGGAGGAGGAGGAGGAGGAGGGCCGCCCGCCGCCACCGTCGGAGGAGGAGGAGGAGGCCAGGCTGCCCAGCCGCCGGGGCCTTGCTGTCGCCCTCCCACTTGGCCGTGCGCCATCGCCCACTGCATGCCTGTGACTGTCACCAGTGCTTTGGTGATACTCACAAGCTTTTTGTTCGGTGTTTTCTAGTTATCACATGACCGTCAATGCTTTTTATTGGTACTTAGCTAGTGGTTGAACAAAGGTCACCGTTATCTGGCTATTATTATCTTTTAGCTTGGGAGTGTTCGATTCTTCAAATTCCATGTTACTAGCATATGCATTTGAGCATTTCGGTTTGTGCTTCAACTAAGCATGCGTAATAAATCGATCTATTGTCGATTTGAGAACTTGTTTTCTCGTTGAACTTGCAATTGCCTATACAACCATTCTAAGAATTCAAAGTAAAAAAAAGCAGCACATTTGTTGTGTTATACGAAATAACATACTCTTGCATTGTCTAACAAGGAACACATACATAACCTCTTGCATTTCAAAAAGCAACAAGTGACCTAAAATCCTACAAAGGGACAAAAAAATAACTAAAAGGCATACATAACCTTTTCACGAGAATATGAGTATTGCTACATGACAAAAAAAACCATGCATTGCTTATACAACAACATGAGCACATACAACCTTTACGAGTATTAAAGAACACGATACCAAAAGAATACCATATAACTTAGGTGTTACATGACAAAAGAAGCTCTTGTTCGAGTTGATCATAACCGGAATAAGATGAGAATATCTTCTCAAAACAATCTAGCTCAAGCGTAACCTCTTTATGCATCTGACGGCGGTAACCGAACACCCATTACGAAAAGTGCGGATCCGCCCTTTGTGTGGTTGTATATGTGGTTATGTCGGCCATCGTGCCGTTGTTTTTGGAGGTTTGGAAACCTCACCGTGCTTGAGGAGGTTCTGCCGAATTTTTTAAATAGCGATATTTTGTTCCATTTTGCGAAGAAAGAGCCGTCGGGCCGAGTCGGAGTTCGGCGCCCGTCTTGGTCTGCTGCTGCAGCGTCGCCTACGCCCTTTGCACCCCCGCCGCGGCCCAGCTTCTTTGACTCCACCCACCCTAGGTATAACCCTCTTTTATTATCATGGTGCGTGAATCACGTAACCCGATTAAGCGTCTCCGTAGATGCAATTGATGGTTACATTACTTGTACGATACATATGTTAGAGGATGGATGACCGTCATTGGATGTACAGGTAGGAGAAGTCGAGTGATTACACCACGGAATGGATGAACAAGGCCGATGCTTTCTTGAACCGTGCATTTGGCAAAGTGCGCTAAAGGACATTGTCTAGTTTGTGTCCTGCGACAAATGTGGAAAGCAGAAGAAGGGTAAACAAGGTGGACATGGGTAAACATCTTTTGAAGAATGGATTCTGGCGGACTACACGGTGGGTCCACCATGGTGAAGCCCATCGTATGAGAGAGGAGGTGGTGAGACCACAGCGTCGAGGCTTATGATCTTGATCTTAGGGGTAGCAGACATGTTAGATGACTTTCACCAGGGCGATTCGATGAGGGCGTGAAGGAGGAGATGGAAGCGGCCGCCTGAGCGTTCTCGACATGATGGACTCGACCACGAAACCCCTTCACGATCGGTCAGCGGTGTCTCAATGGATGCCATTGGGCGCTTAATGGGGTTGAAGTCGAGTTAAACTGAGTCGAGAAGGCCGATAAGATGTTGGCGTGATTGGCACCACCTTGGGAGGCCACATTACGCCAAAGAGCATGTCAGTCCGCGAAACTCCTTCGTGCACTTAAGATGCCGTATGGCGGATACATGCTTGTTGAAGGGGTGCGTCCTATTTAGGAAAGAACACAAGGATGCAAAGCCTTTGTCCAAAGTGTAAATCCTCCGGTACACAGAGGTAGACTCTGTGATGGCGGAAGAAGCGACTTCGATCCCGTGAAAATCTCGGTACCTTCCGTTCCTCTGAGGATCCAGCGGCTATACATGACCGAGGAATCATGAAGCAGATGACATGGCACAAAAATGGCAAAGCGGTACAATCGACAAGATGGTACATCCATCCGATGGTGAAGCATGGACCGCTTTGATGACAAACATCGTGAAAGCGAGATGAGGCTCGCATGATATGCGTGTCATGGCGGCAGCAGATGGTTTCAATCCTTATGGATGATGGCTGCCCCATACACATGTTGGCGTGTTCGTTATCCCCTCAATCTCCCCGGCGTCTCCTTTCAGCGACATAACGTATTCTTGTCGTTGATAATTCCTGAACACGGGGAGTAATATGGTGTGTTCATGGAGCCGTGTTTGATGAATTGGTCGTGCTTGGGGCGAAGGGGTATGGACATACGGCAGAGCTACAAAGACAAGCTTCAAAATGCACGTTTGGTACCACTACTCCTGCATGACTTCTGGCGTATGGGTTATTCTGCGCTGGTGTGTTCACAGGAAGTTCCCATGCCCAATATGCAAGGAAGGTGTGAGGTTCATTTGGTTGCACAAGGGTGGCAAGTACTAAATGGTTAAACAGACATCGTCAATTCCTCCCTCTTGACCATCCATTCAGACAAGACATCAAGAACTTTCTGAAAGGTGTCGTAGTAATGAGACCACCTGCGGATGATGGTAGGTCTTGAGGTTCATGCTCACATAGATGCTCTCGTGCCCAATCAAGAAGGTGGTTTTGTGGGATATGGTGAGCAACATATGTGGACTCATAAATCGGGACTTGTGAGGCTCCCTATTTCGATGACCTTCTACGCCACATAACATTGATGTAATGCACCTTTGAAAAGAATGTCGCAGAGGCACTTTGGGCAACACTCATGGACCTTTGAAAAGTCTAAGGACAACCCTAAGGCTAGAGTGGACACAGCAGCGTTATCACGATAGACCAAATCAAGAATCTGACCTCCTAGTCGCGGCAAGACATGGAGAAGGCCTAAGGCCGATTTAGTCTTGAAAAAGGACCAAGGAGGAAGTACTTGAATGGATCGAGCAGCTAATGTTCCTGATGGGTATCTGGCGAATCTGAAGAGGAGTGAACTTAGGCACTCTGCGAATCAGCGGGATGAAGAGTTATGACTACCACATATGGATTGGCGGCTTCTTCGGCGATGGTTCGAGGCTATGTCCTGAGCATGTCGGCAAGTCTTTGGCGAGTTGAGCTATTTCTTCCTTGACTTTGTGCCAAGGAGCTATCTCGGACCGTCATTGATGACTTGGAAAAAGTGGCACCGTGTTGCTCTGTAAGTTGGAAGATCTTTCCACGGCTTTTTCTTGGCGATCACGACATTTGATTGTGCACCTCCGTATGAAGGCGCGTATGGGGGGCCGTGCGAACCCGTTGGTGCTATCAATCGAGAGATGTCGAAGACTCTTCATAAAAATGTAGAAATAAAGCCAAAATTGAGGCTTCCATTGCGAGCATACATACGGAGGAGGTGTCAAACTTCACGGAGAAATACTACGAGAACCTTCCTAGCGTTTATAATCCACCCCTCGTTACAATCTTTGGCGAAAATGAATCGAACCTCGGCCTTTTCAAGGGCAACTTCGGAGCGCAAGTGCATCGACCACTAAGCAATTGAAAAATGAAGAGTGGCGCGATATCATGCTATATGTGTTGACCAACCTTGTCGAGTGCTGTAGTTCATTGGGTAAGTTCTCAGCGAACTTGTTTCAATCTGCCGTCCTCCTTGTTTCTTCGTCCAACCCCTTGTTTCTCGTTAGTGCGGAAATTTCTTCGTCAATCTGGCATGAATCAAGGGATCCTACCCCATGAAGCGATACCCTTCTTTCACGAGGTGCGGGACGAGGGAGCCGATTTCATTTCTTGGTTCAAGCGAAGAGTCTTGTCAATTTAGCTCGTGCTTAGTTCGACATTCCAAGTTGATCGTGCGTTCGAATAATATAACGATCTATCTGCTTGAGCTTGCGAGGCCCAAACCGATCGTCTATAAGTGACGAGTTGAGGCGAGGTTGCAAGCGGTACGTGTCGTTAGGGTCAAGTCATTTACGGTTATGGCGTGAATGGATATCGTTTTCACCTGACAAGCTCTGGCGAGTCATTGTCGAAAAACCACAAGCAGTGAGTTTTTCGCTGACAGCGATGGCCTCGACTATTATGGAAGAATTGAAGAAATCTCTGAACTTCCATTTTATGGTTCCAAACCTCTTAATCTGTCATATTCAAATGCCACTGGTTTCATCACGGAGTAGCAGAGGCGAACCCTAAGCTTGGGCTAGTCGAGATTGACGAGATTAAATCTATCGAGGAAAAGATGTCTACATTGTGGCTCAGCGGCAGTCGAGGTTTATTATCATGCCATCTGGCGTGCCAAGACAAGAAGCATCTTAAGGGTTGGGCTATTGTGCACAAGGTATCGCCACACGCATAAACTACTGTCCCAAGCGATGAAGATTACAACTTCAACCCAAACACATATGATGGAAGTTCTTTCAAGAAGAGGGCTACAAGGGAGGTTTGAGATAGACTTAGCAAAGCGATAGGAATGGAAGTAGACAATGAAAGGGTTGATGGCGAGGGCCATTTGGAGCGAGGTGCGAAATGTGAAGGACTTACAAATGCTTGGCGATTACGTTTGAGGCAATGACAATGAAGACAACATTCCTCCTTCGGATAGTGTTGATGATTTGGACAATGTTGATAGTGATGGCCGAGACCTATGATCCACTAATCCCAATCATGAAGATTATTTCTAATACATGTAATACTATGTTTTTTGTAATTATGTTTTGTTCATTTGCATCTATTTCTAATACATGTATTACTATGTTTTTGTAATTATGTTTTGTTCATTTTGCATCTATTTCTAATTCGTCTTGCTTATTCTTTTTAATTGCGGTGAGTGAACAAAGATGGCGGGCGGCGTCGTCGTGGGCGTGTCCTCGCTTTACCGAGACCACGCCTGCGGAGGAGGCGGAGGGTCAGACGGGAGGAGGAGGAGGAGGGCCGCCCGGCGCGAGAGAGGCCGTCTCCTCCCGCCGTGCGTGAGGTCTTTGGAGGAGGAGGTGGCGCCCGTGGGCAGAGTTGGACGAGGCTGGTTCGTGAGCAGGCGAGAGGAGGCGCCACGAGGGCGCAGGCGAGGCGGTGAGCACGCAGGTTCCGCTTCCTCCTCTTCCTCTTGAGTGTCTACTTGCGAGGTCCCTTGAGCCTCCCTCGAGTTTGCATCCTCCGCGGCCTTGATGATTAGCCCGAAGAACAAAAGTAAATAACTTTAGATGTTGTCACCACTACTCATATGATATGTTGAAAAAAAGAAACTAATAATTTTTCTTAATCACTTGTGCGAGGCGGGTGGTTGTGTCGGTGGTAGCGCACGCTCACCAATGGCATCTGGGTCTTCATGCGAGCAACACTACCCAACACGCATTATCACGTCTGTAGGGAAAGCCGAACCGGCCTACTCGTTTGACCACTACACGTCGGCCCCGATCTGGAGTACCCCAACAAAGGCGGCCTTGGGTGAAGGCGGAGTTTTGGGTAAGTCTCCTCGCACAACATTGCTCAATACATCGCATTCATTGGACTTTTCTTGAAATAATGAATGGATACATCGCGTTTGTATCTGAGACTTATTTGAGATCGATGAGGATTTGAGGCGAGGCGGACGGTGGCTACCAAAGCACGTAAAAACTCATCACCGACATGCATCACGAGGTGCGCATCGAACCATCGTAACCTACCACGGTTGAAGCTTGGAAAGAAGGTCACCAAGAAAGGCCTTAGAAACATATGCTGACCGGGACCAGTACCTTGGGTAGATGAAGAACATTAATATTGATTCGTTTTGAGATTAAATCGTTTAATTTGATCTTCTTATATGTCAAATACTTGATGGCGTGTAGATGATTCCTGGTGGTGCCAATGTCGTATCGAGTCTTTGGCGATGATCGTGGACAAGTGGTTCACGGAGTATCTCGGATGCAGTGATGCGGGGCCGTCGTTTGATGATGCAAGGTCGGCACACCATCAAAGCGACCATGACCTCTCCGCCTACAAACAAGCATGGGTACACGAATTCATTTATCTATTGTGGCGCTCAATTACACGATTTCTAATTATCTTCTTTGTCTTTCTCGCGATCGGCGTCACATAGTGGCTTGCCTTGCTCGGACTTCGGGCATGGTGTATGGCCCACAAGGGCAAGCGGCGTCAAGCGTCTCCTTCAACTGGAGGACCCGCCCGATACCACGAACGGCGTCCACACCGCGTCGGTGAGTACGCGTCGGCGGCAAGGTCGATCCATGGGCGGACCATGATCCGAGCACCGGGACTTTGATGGAGAGATCGTCATGAGGGTGGGACAAGGCAAGAAGCATGGGCGGTTACGGCTTGGCGGCGGCCTCATCGACCTGAGCCTCTCTCCATCTCTCTCCGAGATCCGAAACACGGAACCTGGCGAGAGCCGACCATCGCCCGCAGCGGACAGCTACCTGCGACGGGTCGGCCTTTTCGAGGTTATTCTGTTTTACTCGTCGTACATTGATCTTTACACACCTTTATTAGCTTTGCATTCTTGAAACATTAGGTGAAATATTGCGAGGCCAGTGGAACAAGAAATGAGCAACGTCGGGAGGCTGGAGGCCGAAGCGGCGAGAGGATGTCGGCCAGTGGGGCAAGCCGGCAGCAAGCCCGAGGCAGAGGTGGCGGACATTCTGGAGTTCCTACAAGGTCTTGGGCAACATCACAGGCTTATTTGTGCCGATGGGCTGTTGGCTCCACCTCCGCCTCCGCGTCCTGCAGTTCGACTACTCTGGTGAGTATGAAAGTTTTTTGCTTTAAGCTTGCTGCTTGTATGACCTCTACCTTCCTAGATTAGGTATATAATGTAATCTTATCTCACATGCAATCTCTTCTCCTTTATGCGGCCTCAATCGTGAGTTGAATAATCCACCTCATGCGCCTCCGAATGATGGAGCTTTTCCTTCACTACAGTCGCGGTGTACCTTGAGATGAATGGTAGTTGTATTTTCATTTGTTGTTCACTTGGTGATGGACTTGTGATATACTTGTGATGCTTGTCATTGTGATGAACTTGTGGATTTGTTTGGATGGACTTGAGCACTTATTGTTATATATGTGATGGATGTGATAAATATGTGATGGATGAGATATATATGTGATGGATGTGATATATGTTTGGATGGATTTGTTTGTCGTGATGGAATGTAAAAAATAAATAAAAAATGCAGTTTTGGGTCACTTTGCTGAGTGCAACACTCGAGGACCCTTCTAGCAATGCCATGGTCATGGCACTTTCGGCGGACTGAGAATAGGCGCTACAGGCTCGGGTTTCCGGCTTTCGAAATGCCATGACCATGACTTCGACAAAAATATTTTTAAAAAAAATTAAAACTTTGCAGTGTGCGGCCATCCGACTCTCGGCAAAAAATTTTCAAAAAAAAAATTAAAAATCTTTGCAGTCTTGGTAGGGTTGGCACTCGACCAAAGCGGTATCATCAAGCAGTACGGCCGTGGTAGTTGTGCCTTTTCTTTGCCGAGTCTTGACTCGGCGCTCAAAAAGCCTTTACAAGTGCCGAACAAAGGCACTTTCGGCAAAGCTACTGCCGATAAATTTTTTCGAGTGCCCTTTGGAGTGTCGCGCTCGGCAAAGCTTTACCAGTGCAAAGGAGCCTTCTTGAGTGCGGAGCACTCGGCAAGAGCCGAAATCGATGGTGTTAGTCCGCCTCTTGGCATGACGGTGTTTAGCCCAAAACAAGCGGCGTGTTGACTCGAAAGCTATCGTGTGAGTTTAGTCAAGCGCGATCGGTTCATGTACACAATGACGCGGTTTGATCACCGCGAGTTATGACCGACTAAATGACCTAAATTGAAAATAAAGTTATGAAAAAAGTTATCTTTAAAATATTTTAAAAATAGATTAAAAATAAAAAAAGCCCGAGGTTGCGTGTTTGGTGGCGCCGGGCACGTGTCCGCGCGTGAAACAACGTTGGGTGATATTTTGCAGACCAGGAAAGGTTTGGACGGTTGTGATTAACTGAGAGGACGGGCTGTGAATGTGATCGGATCGATGCGAACAGGCATCCATATCGTGCATATCTGCTCCAATAATGCAGGTACGTACCGGAGAATATGTCCCGTGCTCCCGGCCTTATCTGAAAATGCTCCAAATAGTTATAAAAATTCTGATTTTCTTTTGTTTATATAGGTATGATATATTTAAGCATCATGCAAAATCCCAACTGGAAACGCAGTGTATATGATCAATAGAACAAAGAGATGAATTCAGTGAATAGTAGCTTTATCTTTTTCCGTTTGATTTGGATGCCCTTTTCAGCGGAATTTGTCTTCTTTTCAGTTTCTCAGTGTGCATATCGGATTTGAATTTAAATATTTTGCGGTGTGATTGATTGATTTACAATATTGTGCCGTATTTCAAGCAGTAAAGCATATAGAGCACCGTAGGGTTTGGAAACACCGGATAATCTTTTATTAATTAACCCATTTTTAATTTATTTTTATTGTTATGCACTTCATGGAAACTTTATTTAAATTCGACTTTTTATCACGCCATACGCGTGTGTGTGAAAAAGTGTTATTTATCTTAACTTACCCTATAGCATAACATATCGTTTTGTCGCGTCATGGGTGGTAATGTGATCGAAAAGTCAGAATTAGAAATAAAATTTGCGAAGGATTAACAAAAAATAAATTAAAATAGGTTAATTAATTAAAATAAAAAAGTTCCATTTGGGAAGGTTTGGACGGCTGAGATTGGACGAGAGGACGGGCCGTGACGCATGTGATCGGATCGATGCGGACAGGCAGCATCGATCGATATATTTTGTTTTCTGTACGTACGTGACCATGCCCTGTACCTTCCCGATCGCGATAGATATAGGATTACTGTCAGTTTTGTTCGATTGGTAAATACCCAGCCGTCCGTCCTTGATAAAAATCTAATTATAATTCGTGTGTGCAGCGTACGTGCACTGTGCACATGTCTCATCCACTCGATCACTCACTAACCAGCGTGTCACCGAGTGTCTGTGTAATTAATTTATGTGACCCTGCTCCATTTGTCACGTCATAGACTTACGATCGAGACTCGAGCTGCGTAGTTACCCGTTGGAATTTTTTTATTAAATAACATTTTTAATTTTAATTTAAAGTTAATCTCGTGTGACTATTTAAATCGATCGCTTTTAGTCACGCATGCGTATTTCGTAGCGTGAAAAACAACGATGTCGCGTTAGGGCAAACTTTTGTCCTTGTGGGTGATGGCGTGACCGATGTTGTTTAGTCGTCGTCGCGATCGATGGCGTGAGCTAAAATCTTTATTTTGTGGATTTATTACGCAGCGGCGTGGCGGTGTTATTTTGTCGCGTCATGGATAGTGGCGTAAAAGAATCCGATTGGAAATAAAATCGTGGATGGTTAACTTTAAAATAAAATTTTTAAAAGATTAATTAATAAAAAGATTCTACCTGTTGTGGCTTAATTAACTAACAATCGAACGTCTTTGCTGAACTAGCTATTAATTAAGTACTAGTAAGAATTCGTCGTCTTGGGATCAGGGGCGGAGCTGAGACTCGGATCGTCAAGGTAGTTAGGATCACGATCCTACTTTTAGAGTCTTACGATTCTGACCCACGACGACAATCGATCCAAATCTCGTTGTCGATCTGATCCTACTCAAGGTAGTTAGGATCACGATCCTACTCTTAGAATCTTATAGCTCTACGAACCCATGACAACCTGTTGATCCTACTTGTAGAGACTTAGGGCGCTTTTTTTTAGAGGCCAGGCTTTGCTGATATTTTGTTTTAGAGAAAAATTTGTTGATATTAATTTCTGAGAATATAACTATAAATAAACAAGGAGCATGCAAAATATTGTATCATTGTGGTAATGTTAGTACAAATATCTATATTATGACATAAATAATCTTGAACTTGATAATGATAAGCTATTTTTATTCCTCGAGTATGTCTAGCTGCTTTTAAGGAACATGCAAGTGGTAAACCATATAAGAATCATACAAAATTATAGTATAGATGTTAAATATATGTATTTTTACAGTTTCGTAGAATCGCCGATTCTACGATTTCGATCCTATCGAAGGCAAATTGATTCAACTTAGAATCTCGACTCCGACCACCTTGCGGATCGCTAGGGTAATGATTCAAGGCTTATGATCAAAAGTCCGTAAAAACAGTAGCAATCCGTGTATGTATATTGTGTTTGATCCAAAAATAGCCTAACCCAGTCAGAGGCTTGAGCTGTGCCTCCGCCCCTACATAGGATCGAATGGGGCGAAGAACAGCTATACAAATTACAAACGCATATATTGTACGTCGATCTTAATTAGTGGGTAAACGGTCGGCGCACATATGACACACATACATATAGGGATTAAGCCCTATATGGTTTTCAAGCCCTTAATTGTGCTGAATAGTAGTGTTACTAATTGCCAGTGTGGTGCGCTCTTGTACTTGTTGGGCAGCGCGCGGTTGTGTTCGAGGAGGAATCTGTTGGCATCAGTGAAATGGGCTAGCCTAGAGATGCGGCCTTATGATAGAATTTTTATCAAATAATCTATTTTTTATTCGGTAAATTGACAAATATATTCCAATCATTTTTTTTTTTACGGAAATATACAATCGTCACCAATCAGCATGATCGATCCTCTCAGCCGGGCGACGTCATTTTCGCCGCCGAATCATTGGGCGGCTGTGGATGCTGCCGCCAGGCGACCGATCCGCCCCGCACGATCAACTCGCAGCCGGCGACAGATCTGTCACGGGAT
>CM070554.1:56234158-56437429 GCA_036346405.1 Phyllostachys edulis | reverse complement strand
TAGGAACATTTCGCTGTAATATTGACATAACTAATTTTCTAAGCTCGAGCATACCAATTTATTCAAAGTAAACATGCACAATTAATTGTAGTGAAAACAACATAGCATTTGAATTGACTTAGAACAAAGTTAGTGGCCCTTGCATACAATAATTTCATCATAATTTGCTATGTATCCACATTTTCATAAATACCTATAAGCACTATGTCCGAGCCCTTAAGCCATGTCATCTTAGAATCATAGATCATAGGATCACCAAATTAATTAGTTCTGATAGTTCCCGGACTCACCATCTCCCACCTATACAGTCCATCAAGTAACTGTACAAAATTTGCCAAATTAATTGCATATGTCTGTGATTCATTCCAACAATCATAATCTACTAGACTGTAACATCCCAAAAATCCACATTTTGGGAATACATAATAGAAATCTAACCATGTTTGAATTTTGAACTTTTGTTTAAAAGAAAATAATGAAATTCAAACAAACATGCACTTAAAGGAAATTTAGATAAAGCAAAATAAAAATAGTTGAGAGAATTATTTTGAGCATACTTGCTAAGGGGGAAAAAATCTATTAAACACTTATGTGAATTTTTATTAAGAACAACTAATGCAATTACATAAGAACAGAAACTTGTAAGATTTTTCAAGAAAAATCACAAACAATATAAAGTCCTAAAAAAGAATCGATCAACAAAACAAACCAACATGTAAATGAAAAGTGGTTTAATATCCTCAACATGTAAAAGAAAGGTAGCTGTAACTTATGTTCATATATAGTATGGTATAGCCAGATATCTTCTGTCGCTGATAAGAACAGTCGTAATTAATGTATGCACTAGAAGGCAAGTACACATCATCTATAAGATAGAGGAGAAAGAGTGCATGTATCATTGGAGAAAAAATCTGCACCATGGAGCTACTTCTAGGAAGATGTTAAATGGTGAAGACAATAAAAGAATGTAGTTCAGTAACGTAAACAAATTATGTATCACTAGAACGATATCTGCTTTTCCATATTTGTACCTAATACACACTATGTAATATATATGTATCATATATGTATGGATGCAAAGAAGGTACATCGAGCTACTTATAGGAAGATGTTAAATGATGAAGACAATAAAAGAATGTAGTTCAAGAATCAAACCAATTATGTATCACTAAGAAAAGACATCTGTTTATATTTGTACCTAATACACACTATGTAATATGTATGTATCATATATGTATGGATGCAAAGAAGGCACACTTGAGTGAGGCCACATGGCTCAAACATAGATGGAACAATAAACATGTCGATGTCGCAAATATCACTAATCTCAACTATGCAAGTGTCAACTAGAGTAGACCCTCCCCATTGGGTTCTATAGGACTCAAATAACATTTTCATGTGATTCCAAAGTCTTCTTCAAACTTTCACTACATCCAAGAATTGTTTCCCAATTTGCCTATGTGTGAAAAAAGGGAATGTTCGTAAACTTTCTTGAGTCACACACAGTAACATGCAGCTTTGACTTATGGAATCGGTCCGCTGGTGGTCGAACACATCGAAGTTCAAGAATCAAACAAATTATGTATCACGGTAAATGACATATGTTTTCTATATTTGTACCTAATACACACTATGTAATACGATGTATCATATATGTATGGATGCAAAAAAGGCACATTTGAGTGAGGCTCCATGGCTCAAACATAGATAGAACAATGAACATGTCGATGTTGCAATGTAACGCCCCATTTTTTTTCCTAAGAGTTCTTGCCGCTTTTAAAGCTAAAAGGAGCCATTCGGCTTATTCGCTCGCCAAGCTTAACTTGGGATTTCGGAAATTTGGGAGTTTAACTCCGACCTAACCAAACCTCAACTAAGTCTTTTGGTTCGTGTTCCTCGGTCCTTTTGGGGTTCTCCTGTTTCTAGTTTTAGCTCTTTTCTTTTGCATGCTCGAGTGCCTTTTGTTTTAGCCTCTCTCGACCTCCTCTATGCTCATAGGGCCTCATTGGAGATTCTTTCGACCTCCTCTAAGTTTGGATCTTTCCATCTCTTTTAATCTAGATTTTCTTTGTTGGTTTGGATCTCTTTGGTTTAGACCTCCTCCCTCGCTTGAATTTATCTTTGGTTCTCGAATTCTTTTCGCTTGGATCACAACCACCTGCAGGTTCTTCGCCCGGTTTGTGTTTCAAACCCTTTGTTTTCCGCAGAGTCAAGCTAGGCTTAGTTTGCCCTCAAGGCCGATCTCCTCCCCGCCTGCATCTCTTTGTGGGTCTAGGACCTCCCTTGTTTGTTTGGACCTCCTTGTGTCCTTCAGACCTCCCTATGTCCTCTAGGACCTCCCTTTGAGATCTTAACTGCTCGCACCTCCCTTTGTTAGATCTCGACCATTAGACATCCCTTGAAGATCTTAACCGCTCGTAGCTCCCTTTGTTAGATCTCGATCGTTAGGACCTCCCTTGAGATCTTAACTGCTCGCACCTCCCTTTGTTAGATCTCGACTGCTAGGACCTCCCTTGAGATCTTAACTGCTCGCACCTCCCTTTGTTAGATCTCGACTGCTAGGACCTCCTTTGAGATCTTAACCGCCGCATCTCCCTTGTTAGATCTCGACTGCTAGGACCTCCCTTGAGATCTTAACCGCTCGCATCTCCCATTTGTTAGATCTGACTGCTAGGACCTCTCCTTTGGAAATCTTAACTGCTCAGAGCTCCCTTGTTAGATCTCGACCTTAGGACCTCCTCGAGAGATCTTGACCCTGACCTCTTGTGAACTCGTGGAGTGTGTCTTTGACCTCGCTGTCTTTTGGACCTCCTCGCCTTAGGACCTCCTCGTTGTCTTAAGGACCTCTCGCCTCAAGACCACCTTGTGGTTAGGACCTCCATTAGAGGACAGACCCCGGTCTTTGCAAAGACCCCACTACCGAGACCAACCCTTTGACTCGATCTATTTTCTTGAGTTTGATTAGCCCCACTGTCGTCACTTTAGCTCAGGCGCATTTAATGGTCGTTGTATCACATTAAATGCAACACATCTAGGGTACTTTTTATTCTTTGGGTGACTCACCCCGCCCTAACCTTGTCCTAGCTACCACCGATCATTGACACGCTTTTGCTCTAAGCCTTGTTGCCTCTCCAGCAGCCTCCTGTCAGAAATAGCCCTCGACATGCCTCCCTTTGTCACTTTTTTTTGCTCATTTCCAATCTCCTTGTTCCTCAGTTCTTTCTCCACGCCAGACCTCCCCAAGGAGCCCCGAGGTCAGGTTGAGCCTTTGCTTTTTGGTTTTGGCCGAGCTGATTTGAGCTTTTTTTAAGTCTTTTAAGGTCCTTGCTTGGAGTTGGCTTGCTTATTTGGTTCTTTGGTGAACGTAGATCCCGTGGTTTGAGGAGGAGTTCTTGGACCCAAATGTGTTCATCAAGGTTCACCACCGCTCAACGAAGGCAAGTCACGACTTTGACCATATTGAGCCTAACTTCTCAAATGTACTTTGTTTTACTTAATCATGCATGGCTATTTTTATAAGAAATGGTTTAGGGCAGTAGTTATTCTCCTATTTGACAATATGCCTCCTGGACAATTGTATCCCATATGTTGACATGATCCTCTTGGACGCCTTTTGTTGGGTATTTTGTTGGCATTGTTTGGTATTGCCAAATGGGATCGTATGTATATGCTTAGTCTTCCTTGTAGAACCGGGTATTGGGAATCACGCTCCTTCTAATAACTTGACTAATGGAACTATGGAATCGTGGTTGGTGTTGATCGCTGAGCAACTACTGGGACGCCATAGTTGTGTTGATTGTGGTGCGAGACCACGTTGTTAAAATCTTACGTGCCAAGTCTAGGGAGGTCTTTGGCCAGGTGAACCCCAAATGCTTTCTTGCTCTGCAAGTGGTCGTGGCAAGAAAGGGGTGCTCTTCAGACACCGATGTGGAAGCCTTGCTCGAGCAAAGAATTAAGGACTTAACTTTGTGTTCTGCTGATCCGACCTCTAAGTGCAACCACAAGATCATTTCATGGGGATGGTCTAGGCCGAGTAATTAGTGATGTCTTGACCGGTTCTCTAGGTGGTGCGGCCGATTCAGATGGCACAAGAGGGGCCGATTCCTTTACAGACAAATAAACCTTAGCGGCGTGTCAGTCAGACAAAGCTTTGTAAAGGCCTTGTCGCGCTCTCTAGACTACTCACCTTCTAAGTGAGTAAGGGTTTCGACGAGAACCCGCCCGCCAGAGAGGTCGTGAATTGTGGGTAAAGTTGTACACCGCAGAGTATCAATCTATTCAATAGCCAAGTCCTTGGTCATGGACATGGCCGTGAAAATGGTGCAAGGGTAGACTTCTCAAAAAAATGGTGTTCCATGGTCGGCTTGGGATGTCTGCAGTACTTTGGGTGGCTCCGAGTGCTTGTGACGCCCTCGCTGGTCGTGGAGGTCCTGTGAACCCTAGGGTGGTCCAATGAGCCCCCGAGCGGGTGCTCAGAGGAGATCGTGAAGTCCCAGGAGGTCTTTGGGAACTCCGAGCCGGGTGCTCCAGAGAGGTTTTGGGAGAGGTCCCGTGGTGCGACTGCACCTCCCCAAGAGGTCTTTGGGAACTCGAGCCGGGTGCTCCAGAGGTCTTGGGAGAGGTCCCGGTCGTGGTGCGACTGCACCTCCCCAAGAGGTCTTTGGGAACTTTGGAGCCGGTGCTCAGAGAGGTCTTGGGAGAGGTCCCGGTCAGGGTGCACTGCACCTCCCCTAAGTGGCTTGGGGAGTGAGTTGGTGCTCACTTCTTTTTCAAACAAAGGTACTTAAGTATTATTGTTTCAAAATTGAGCTTTTCAATCTATACCTATTATTTACTATCGACTTAGCTTTATGCAACTAACCCTACAAATTTCTCATTGTTAAGCCAATGCATGAATATTATTTGCATATCTGTTTTCCGCGATTTGTCGAGTACATTCAAAGTACTCATGGTCACACTCTGTTAAAGCAAATGGGTCGAGGATGATCAGATGCAAGGAGGCTCAGACTCTTCGAGGAGGAGTTCTTGACGACTGGTCGCCTAGGATGTCCTCCACTGACAAATGGGGGCCAGATGGCTTCCAAATAGCTTTTGTGTTTTCGGTTTTGAGGTCCTCCCATTGTCGGCTTTTGTAAGCCCAAGTTAAGGCATCAGAAGCAAGCTTGGACCATAAGGTCCTGTTTAATGCAAGGTTTGATTTGTCCGCTTCATCTTTTGTTTGACCTTGTGGTTGTGATCACACCTATGTCGCTTTGTGCGAGCTAGCTTGGACTCGGGATTAGCTCACACTCACCAAGACCTCCAGGGGTCTTTGAAGATCTCCTCGAGGTCTCGACAGACTCCTCTGGAATCAAGGGCGGTACTACCGCCTTGGTGCGGTAGTACCGGGCGCGCACACTCATACAAAAAAATCTGCACTTTGCCCTCGGCCCAAAGGCTTTTTCCGATAGAGGTCCTCACATGCAAATATCCAATGAGACAAAGCATTGTCATACTTCAAAATAGCATAATGACCTCGCCATAGGATCCTCGATAGTATAGTTGTGATATCGTGATTTTTACAGGAGACATACATATAAATAGAGAATTAAGAGAGACCGGATTAACCAAGATACCAAAAATTACTCCATTAGGTGCTATTGCCAAATCATTCTTGTGGAGGTTGAGATATCTGAAATATCAAGTATCAAAGGTCACTTTTTTTCATTCTTTAACCTCGTTATGAATATCACAGAATAATATTCTAAATGTGTGTTTAATGCAAAAATAGAATATAGGTATGTTGGTTTTAACAATGAAACTCTCAATATACTGGCACAGTAATATCCAGTATATATTCAAAAGTGAATGGCTAGTATTATGTGTCTTACCTGGTCGAAAAGATGTATTCAGAGTTTAAATCAATGAGCGATTCGCAATAATCGATGCTATTGCATTCCAAGTCATGATCTCTCGACTTCCTTGATTTAACTACAAAGAAGGGGGGAATGGGCCAAAGAGAATAACAAAAGTGAGATCACTTTCGATTTATTGAACAACAATTTTATATCCCGATTGAACCGGCTTGAACTTTCATATCCAGATTTAGCTCCACTTTCACTTTCATATCGTGAAAGTCTAACTTAGAATGTCTAATATAATTTTGGACAATTCTACTCGAATTGCCGTAACCATAAAAGTTGTCCTTAGGTTTCTAAACGTAACCAAATAGTTATAGCGTTGAGTAAAATAAGAGACTAACAAATATGAAACGGATAAGTAGTCTTATCATCTATAGCTAATTACTAATAGCAATAGTCGGGTATGTTTGAAGCGATCAATAACCTCTCGTAGTATGTTACGCTTAGATGACTATTTTTTATGATCGGTGATAGAATCGTAGCATGTACCTAAAATTTTTGACGACATGACCGCATTAATGTATATATATTCGAGAAATGCAACGGTTATTATGTCAAGCATTTGTAAACACTTAGATATGGGTTTTATTACATATAGAATCAAAGCAAAGAAAGCACAACAGAGGTAAATTCGCTTTTTTAACATAATGGAGCAAGTCTGCTCAACAAAGAAATGAAGCACTACTGTGATATAAAATACAAAAATTCATCAATCATATATTCTGAGGTACGAATAGGAACTACGAAGTTCGATGCATGGCCCGCTTGCAAATGACAAGACAATTTTAGAATTTAGAGAACAAAGTAGATCAAGTATATTTAGAGTGTAACATTGGAGTTTTTTTAAAAAAATGAACTAAACAAATACAACGGTTATTAGAATAACAGATACGTAAATATGAAACGGATAAGTAGTGTTATCATCTATAGCAAATTACTAACAAGAAATAGCAAGGGTTATGTTTCCAATCGAGTATGCTATAGTAAAATGGGTACTTTTGAATGATCGATACTAGGATCGTGAGTAATATACTTAAAAATTTGGATGTAGATGACTACACAGGTACATTTTTGAGAAAGTTAAGAGCTACGGTGTTGAAACATCCAAAAACACTCAAGCATGGTTTTGTGTGGCATATAGAATCAAAATAGGAAAGTACATCTGTAGTGAAATGTCGATTTTTTTAACATAACGAAAGGTGTCTATTTAGCAATCAATGAATTACAAACCCCTAAAAAGTGAGGGCTCTCTCTCGATAACACAAAAGCTTTCAAAGAACTGTGGTACAACATCAAGTATTTAGTATAGTAGAGAAGCCGCAATGCATATCCTCGCAGATAGTGATGAAATGAATACAATTTTAGGCAAGTGTTGTGAATCAGCATTATCGTAATGTTGCATATGTAATCGACACATAATAACAAATTGATGAAATTACCTTGTCATAGGAGGAATCCTTTACCAAAAGGAAACTCATACTACATAGTATTTCAAGACGCCTAAGGAATTAAAACCACCAAAGACTCTCATCCATGATTAGGCCAATTAAATGAGGCTTATAAGTTCTATAACACCCCTATGGAAGGGATCTCAAGTACAACAATGATATGCATCGTCAATAGAGATTATGAACTTCATGGTCTCCAAGCTTTCTACCATGAGCTCCCAAGGCTCTTGCCGCAAAAGGCAACGCCCGTAACCTAACAACTATATGTCAAAAAAAATCTATTACATAGCAAGAATCAACAAATTCATTCCACATAATGTGTGCAAAGGCATCATTCTCACATGAACATATACAATTTCAAATCAACCCATAATTCACAAAATGACTAATGTAAACCAATCCAAAGGGCTGCTTGAGATCTCGCAACCTAGGGGCTATCTGACGAAGGAAGACTCATGGAGGATGGCTTGGCCGAGGGGAGGAGGCAGAGATGGGTTGAGACAGCGGCAATGGAATTAGGGCGATGGAGTAGCCATACCTCAACTGGAGGACCGGACGTAGGCCCTTCTCTTCCCTTGTCGCCCGCCGCCAAGCCTCGAATCACAGGAGGAAGGGAATCGCCAGAGACTGCACATACCCTAGCATCTTCACCATGAGGGAACACCAAGCAACAAAATTAGTAAATGAACCATCACACAAACATGAAAACCAAAGCACCTGGGTGAAAGGGGGGGTTTGAGTCCAGGGAAGAGGAAGCCGACCAAGCACACCCCAAGTCCGCAGCTAAGCACTGTGGAGCTAAAGGCGCGCACAGAGGAGCGAGCGGAGGGCCTGGGGCGGTGGAGGGAGGCGCCGAGCCGAGGCGGCGCAGGAGACGCTGAGGCCGAGCAGGCCGAGCCTGCAAGCAGAAGCGGCCGGATCGAGCAAAGCTGTGGCAGAGCCAAAGGAGCGAGGCTGGGCCAAAGCACAAGGAGCGAGGGAGGCCGAGCGAGAGTCGCTGCGGTCGGGAGGCGCAGCCGCGGCGACGGAGAGGGAGGAAACGGAGCCGAGGGAAAAGAGCGGGAAGAGGAGAGGGCGACCCATCCGCATTAGCTCGAATCCGCGGTCTGCAGTGGAGCGACCGGTGGCCGGGCCGCAAGAGGAAGGCACGGCCGGCCAGAGAGAGAAGAAGCGAAGCGGCAACGGGATCGGAGGAGGCGGGAGGCGGCGCGAGGGAAGAAGATGGGCGGCGAAAGCACGCATGAGAGAACGACGGCGGAAAAGGGGATCCGAGGCCGCAGAGGCTATGCGCGAAAGCGTTCCAAGCAAAGGGGCGAAGCGGAGCGGACGGTGACTGCGCGATCGAATGGCGAGGTGCGATCCGACGGCGTCCGAATCCACGTGCGCGAGCGGGGCAGATCGGACGGCCCAGAGCCCGCCGAAGCACGATCCGACGATCCACCTTTTTCGATGACATGGACACGCGAGGGAGCGCGCTTTCCGTGATTATATAAGGTTAATTAATATAGTGAATGCAATGCATGAGTTTTTCCGCCTCGCGCTTTTATGTGAGCCAAAACCTCAGAGGACCCACTAGCCTCCTCGATGTGACTCCTTCACGCGATGCACTTGGTCGGCACAAAGCCGCCTCCCCGTTTGCTTCCTCGCGCCTGTAGAACGCTATCTCTGCTTTCAATTCTTCGTAAGCGACGCGGTCAACATCGGAGGGTTCAGTTCACGAGGTTCCTCAAACACATCCACCCATTGACGCTGCCATTGGAGAGCTACCCAAACATGTTCGACTCAAGCACCAAGTGGAAATGCGCCAGAGACTCAATTCCTCGCTTCAGCGCCTCGCATGGTCTACCCGATCGGCCGCCGTCTCGATATCGGAGTCCAAGCGACGGTAATGCTCCTAGAGATGTGCAACACCTTCCTCGAGGACTATGTTGACGGCGAGGTTAGCTCACCGAAAGAGGGAGACCACAGAGAAGACATTGCAGAGGAGGATGTCAAGGTAGCTAAAGGTAGCCATCACATGCTCTGGCACAACCTCTGTCGAAGGAGGGAGGACAATATCGTTTCGCGACAAAGGTCCTTCCGCAAAGATCCGCCAACAGCATTTAATCGGGCGAGGTGCTCTTACAAAATGGCTAAGTAGGCCATCAACGTCAGCGTCAGGGGAGAAGAGTACTGGGGAGCCATTTTTTTTTAACTCTACTAGTTGTTGATGGAGGGTGCGAAAGAGATTAGAGCGATGTGGGGGTTCATCTTCGGTGGCAGATGATCATTATTATAAAACCGTCGGTACGCGAGACGAAGAGACGCATCGCACCGGAGCCGAAGCGGCATTGAACACCTTCGCGGACGCTCGCAATTATCACAGACGAATTTTATGAAGAACTCGTCTCGGAATTATCACGCATCGCTCTAATTAAAAACCGTATGTTACAATTACTTATCAGAAACGGTTCTAACCGGTTCTAGCCATCGTTACATATCACGCATAGCTTCTTATTAAAACCGCTTTGTGATATTACGACATACGCATTTATTCCACGTGAATCGCCTATGATGAGACGCCTAGATAACCTGTTTTGTAGTAGTGCCACGTGTTTTGGCAATACCGAAACTGTTTGGCATTGCATATTAGGATAGATTTGCATGACATCAAGAGTTTGTATTTGCTTCGGATTAGAAGTGGGCACAGAATCGGAAAGCAGAGTAGCAGTCTTTGCCGGTTCTGAGAATTGCCATATCCGAAACAGTGACTTCTTGTACGTCAATAAAATGCTGAAAAGAACAAAAAGACTGCAAGTTTTGCAGCACGAACAATCTGAGCTTCCTGTGATTTCGGCTTTTGATTCCCCTGCCGTGAATCGCATGTGTTTTCTGATCTGGGTCTGAAATTCGGAATCTCTGAATTTCTGAACTTTTCAGTTGGTATCTCTGAATTCTGTCAGTCCACCCCAACAAGCCTTCATGCCAGACCTCAATGATTAGTTGCACCAAACATTGTCAACGATGGAAACCATAGTTTTTAGATCATCAGATGCACGGGCTGAGTAAACCATCTACTTAACCAAACAATTAAACAGAAGCTATCTAGCTTATCCATCGGTCAATTAATTATCACCTCTCCAACACACATTTTATTACCATGCAATCGACCTCATCTAAGGAAATTAACCGGAACTAAGCAACAGCCAACAGCAGTGGATGATGGATCGATGGAGAGCAGCGGTCAAGCGATCAATGGCGGCTAGGCTAACCGATGTAGTACATGGGGTCCGGCAGCTTGAAGGTGCGGGCGCCTCCGGCGCGCCAAGGATGTCGCCCACTGGTCGCCGATGTTGCCTACGATCACGAACCCGGCGTCCTGCAGCTTCTGCCGCTCGCCGGACTTGTACGCCACTGCCGACGCCGTGAGCCCGGCCGGCTTGAGCAGCAGCTTCTCCCAGCCGGAGTAGCCCTGTCGCCGGAGGTTCTGACGGTGATGGCCCTCTGGTCCTCGGTCCGGCCCGTCAGGAACACCGGCTTGACGCCGAGCGAGTGCAGCTTGTACAGCCGCCGCGTCTCCGGCAGCGCCGGCGCGCTCCTCCCGCACGTACTCGTTGAAGCTCGTCGCGTTGTACGGCGTAGCTCTGCGTGTTTATACATACGCAAGCAACACACTTTAACCATTAGTAAATAGCCAGTTAGCTACTAGTAATCTAGTATATTGTAACCAAGCTTGCATGCACGGTGTTCTAAGATGCATGCTAAGGTTGCTCCCCAATAGGCAGATCTTGACCATCTCTAATGCTGCTGCTTAAATTTTGCTCAAATAACGAGAGAGAAAGCATTGAATCGATTCAATACATTGGAGGAGTCGATTCCAACAAAAAAAGTATGGAACCGGACTCTACTTAGAATCGATTCAAAGCATTAAACAACTCATATGAGCATTAAACAACTACATAAAAGAGAGTGCGGTTGAGAGAGGATAATATTATTATGTGATTTTTAATGTAATGTTGGTCCCAGTTGTTAGTAGGAATTGGTTCAATACATTAGAGAAAAACAAGCTCGCCTCCTAGAATGCTTACGTGGTATGACTTTGAATTGACGCCGGTTCAATACACTAAAGATGCTCTTAGTGCGCTTTTTTAGTGCATAAGGAGGGTTAGGATACTATCTTCACAATGCATGATTTCTTATGGTGTAGCATCTTAGGCTGTTTTATTTAATTACATGCATGATCTTTACTAGTGTTTGAGCATTGTGGCCTATTTGTGTCATGTACTAAAGCAATACATGTTTGTTGACACACACAAACGTAAATACACGGATCGATCACAATAAATTTTATGCGTTGGATTTCGAGACCGAACCGTTGTCCAAATTAGATACTAGAGTACCCTCTCTTCATTAACTATGGTACCACATCATTATTTTGCCTATACGACAAGCTTAAGATACCAACAAAAGGAAGACCTGGAGCAGCCTAAGAAACATGTACAAGCTAGAATGTTGATCACATTTTAGATAGAACAGACGCCTTGGTTGGATAATCCATATTTTTTAAGCAAGGGCTTGTGCTATGCTCTGTCTACCCGAACTTGTTTGGGACCAAAGGTTATGTTACTGTTTGTTTGTTTGTAAGGGCTTGAGCTCTGCCTCGATCATTTCATTGATAGCACCAACTTAATCCAAAATGGGTAAACATACTACGACACCACCATTGGATAATCTATCATTGAATAATCTAGATGAAGTACCTATATATTGTGTATTTATTATGTAGCCAAGGGGATGAGATTGTTGATACGGTAGCCAAGTGGATAATATATATATATATATATACACACACGGGTCCTAATCGATCCGGCCCACTTCTGGTCGCCGAAAATCAGTCCTACCGGTCTTACCGTCCTCTGGTAGGAATCCAAACCGTTCTCAAGTTTTCAGTGAGTTAACAAGATATATCAGTCCAACTTTTTAATTTATGAACGACAAGATCAGTGCAAGTCCCAGCTCGTATGCAGCGTATATACCTGCAAAAATATGCACGTATAGTATATACAGATAGATGCAGTACATATAATCACGTATTATTTTATGTACGTACACATAGCTGCAGTACATATAATCACGTATTATTTTACGTACGTACGTACGTACCCGAAGCCGTGCTTGGCGTAGAACGGGAGGTTGGAGAGGGAGGTCTCGTCGATGTCGAAGATCCACACCTCCTTGCCGTTGCCGGCGAGCTGCAGCCCCTCGGCGTAGGCGACGGCCTCGTCGACGACGACCCTCGAGTCGCGGCGGTAGTGCCCGCCGAGCATGTAGTGGCCGACGTACGTAGCCCTCGCACCACCCCGGCACCGTCTTCCAGTCACGCACGTTGTGCGCCTCTACGCCCAGCCTCCAGCTGTCGCACGGCACGCCGGCGCGCCGGCCCAGCTGCCCGCCGGAGCCCAGCAGCGGCCGCAGCGCGTGGATGAGCGGCGCGGCGCCGTCCTGCAGCCTCTCGGCCGCCTCCGCTACCGCCGCCGACGTCGGCATCCGGATGTTGAGCTCCCATGCGCTGCAGGAGCCCGCGGCCACGAGAGCCACCATGAGAAAGAGCAGCCTAGCCATTGCCATTGTTGTGTGCTAGCTAGCTCTCTTGACTCTTGCGCTCCCTGAGCTGCTTGCTAGCTTGGGGTGCGAGGCGGTTTAATATAAGATGTTGCCTAACTTTTTATAATTATTTAATCTATTTTTAAAAAATATTTTAAAGATCTCTAACTTTATTTCTAATTTCGACTCTTTGGCTACGTAACAATACATGTCACGGCAAAAACATGTTATCATGTCGTGGACTTTAGCGTTGTAAATGAGTGATGTCACGCTTTCTTCTCTTGGTATGACAGGCTTACACTATCGATTTCGCTTTTGCCGAAAGTGCCAAATATCGCACTCGGCAAAGAGCTATTTTGCCGAAAGTGCCGACTCGCAATTATATTTGCCGAAAGTGCCATGCACTCAAGCAAATGATAACACTCAGAAGAACTTGCGACGCGAGTGCACGCAAAGTGTCGGCACTCGCAAAGGCGTTCGAGGTAACGGTTCGCCGACGCCACCGCCACTGCCACTTGGCAGGCAAATACTTTGCCGAAAAGCCAGCAAATGGGCCGCAAAGACACCTTTTTGCCGAGTGCCGGCCCGCAATTTCTACGCAATTTGTTTTTGCCGCAATGTAGCTTTGTTTATGCTGTCTTTTTAATGCACTCTATGTTATAATTTAGATTACATGATTCATTTACACGACATGCATTTATGTTAAAAGACATCTCCACATGTGATACTTATATCCCATGGAGATGTCCTGTTTGAAAGCATCGACGTGACAACGCATACCTAAACCTTCTCAAATTTTTATCACAGCCTCCACATATGATATCATGACATCTCCACAAGTTTCATAATTTTCGACTTTGTTTGCTTTTTATAGAATTTAAAAACACTTCTACCAAGAAGTTCACGGTCATGTTTCACAACAAGATGTTCAAATTTCGGTCCGCTCGGATACGGCCTCACACTACACTCAATAACATGACTATCATTTTTGAATCATTAAATTCCATTATTCGATGCACGCAGCGCTCAAATTTGCATTTTCCAAATAATTATAGTAAATAAAATAAATTAACTTTATATAACAAAAGCCACAAAATGTACCAAATCCTAACATAGAGTACCTGGTACTGTAGTAGGGCTGCACAAAAAATTTGGAGGCCAAAATAAAAAAGAACGCTTGTCGAAAGTGCTAGCCACCAGACTCTAAGAAGGGTATTTGCCGAAAGTGCCACACACCGCACTTTCGGCAAAGGGTTTTGTTATTTTTAAAAATTTCCTATTTGCCAGTGCCGTGCAGGAGCACTCGGCAAAGCTTTTTTAAAAAATTATCGCTTGCCGAAAGTCCGACGGGGCACTCGGCGAACTTGGCTCTTTGCCGAAAGTGCCTCCCCGATCCGACACTGCAAAGAAATTAAAAAATAAAATAAAATTAAAATTGTTTGCCGAAAGTGCCGGATCGCGGGCACTCGCAAACCTTCTCATTATGACTTAGAGCTGCCACATCGCACACACGCACACACGCACACCTGGCCACACACAGCCGCCGCCGCTGCCATCGCCACACCGCCGCATGCCGCCGCCCACACGCCACAGCCTGCCTTCGCCGCCGCGCCACAGGCCGCCCTGCCACACCCCACCCTCGCCACCCAGCCCGCCTGCCCGCGCCACAAGCCTCTGCCACCACCCCACACCAACACCCCGGCTCCACAGGAGGAGGAGGACACAGAGCCGCCGGCCATGGCCGCCGAGGAGGAGGAGGAGGAGGAGGAGGAGGCCAGCCCCGGCCACCCGCCGGAGGAGGAGGAGGAGGAGGTCGCCCAGCCGCGCCCTCGCCGCTGCCGCCTCCTGCACGCCATACCATACTTCCACGGGCGGCCAGTGCTTTTGGTGATACTCACAAGCTTTTTGTTCGGTGTTTTTCTAGTTATCACATGACCGCTAATGCTTTTTATTGGTACTTAGCTAGTGGTTGAACAAAGGTCACCGTTATCACAATCAAGTATTATCTTTTAGCTTGGGAGTGTTTACGATTCTTCAAATTCCATGTTACTAGCATATGCATTTGAGCATTTCCAGCTTTTGTGCTTCAACTAAGCTTGTCGTAATAAATCGATCTATTGTCGATTTGAGAACTTGTTTTCTCGTTGAACTTGCAATTGCCTATACAACCATTCTAAGAATTCAAAGTAAAAAAACTAAGACAGTCGTTGTGTTATCCTAAATAACATACTCTTGCATTGTCTAACAAGGAACACATACATAACCTCTTGCATTTCAAAAAGCAACAAGTGACCTAAAATCCCTACAAAAGGGACAAAAAAATAACTAAAAGGCATACATAACCTTTTCACGTAATATGAGTATTGCTACATGACAAAAAACCATGCATTGCTTATACAACAACATGAGCCTGCATAACCTTTCTCGAGTATTAAAGAACCCGATACCAAAAGAATACCATATAACTTAACGGGTGTTACATGACAAAAGAAGCTCTTGTTCGCTTGATCATAACTTCGAGATAAGATGAGAATATCTTCTCAAAACAATCTAGCTCAATCAGAACCTCTTTGTCTCGTCTGACAAAGCAGTAACTTCAACACCCATTCTCAAAATTTCGGATCCGCCATCGTGTGGTTGTATATGTGGTTGTCGGCCATCGTGCCGCTTGTTTTTTGCAGGTTTTGGAAACCTCACCGCAGGGAGGTTCTCGCCAATTTTTTAAATGACATATTTTGTTCCATTTTTGCAGAGAAGAGCCCGCTTGAGCCGAGTCGGAGTTCCCGGCCGCGTTTGCTCTGCTCGCTGCAAGAATCGCCGCCACATCGCACCGACTCCGCCACGGCCCCGCTTAGCCCGACTCCACCGCCACCCTAGGTATAACCCTCTTTTAAGTATCATGGTCGAGATCACGTAACCCGCTTAGGGCGTCTCCGTAGATGCAATTGATGGTTACATTACTTGCCGATACATATGTTAGAGGATGGATGACCGCATTGGATGTACACAGTCGGAGAAGTCGAGTGATTACACCACGGAATGGATGAACAAGACCGATGCTTTCTTGAACTGCATTTGGCAAGGTCGCTAAAGGACATTGTCTAGTTTTGTGTCCTCGCAAAGAAATGTGGAAACAGGAGAAGGGTAAACAAGGTGGACATGGGTAAACATCTTTTGAAGAATGGATTTACGCCGACTACACCCGTGGGTCCACCATGGTGAAGCCCATCGTATGAGAGAGGAGGTGGTGAGACCACGCGTCGAGGCTTATGATGTCGATGCCGGGTAGCGTACATGTTAGATGACTTTCACCAAGGACGATTCGATGAGGGACGTGAGAAGGAGGAGATGGAGGCGGCCGCAGACAGCGTTTCTACGACATGATGGACTCGACGAAACCCCTTCACGATCGGTCAACGGTGTCTCAACTGGATGCCATTGGACGCTTAATGGGGTTGAAGTCCGAAAGTTAAACCCGAGTCGAGAAGGCTTCGATAAGATGTTGGCCGTGATTGGCACCACCGCTTCCGGAGGGCCACATTCTCGCCAAAGAGCATGTACGAGTCACGTAAACTCCTTCGTGCACTTAAGATGCCGTATGAGCGGATACATGCTTGTTCAAGGTGCGCCCTATTTAGGAAAGAACACAAGGATGCAAAGCACCGTCCAGTGTAAATCCTCCGGTACACGGAGGTAGACTCGTGATGGCCGAAGAGGCGACTTACGATCCCCGCGTGAAAATCCTACGGTACCTTCCGCTCCTACCGAGGATCCAACGGCTATACATGACCGAGGAATCATGAAAAATGATGACATGGCACAAAAATGGCAAACGGTACAATCCTGACAAGATGGTACATCCATCCGATGGTGAAGCATGGACCCGCTTTGATGACAAACATCGTGAGAAAGCAGATGAGGCTCGCAATGTATGCGTCGCTACGGCAATGATGGTTTCAATCCTTATGGACTGATGGCTGCCCCATACACATGTTGGCCCGTGTTCGTTATCCCCCTCAATCTCCCCCCCGGCGTCTCCTTTCAACGACATAACGTATTCTTGTCGTTGATAATTCCTGGACACCCGGGGAGTAATATGGGTGTGTTCATGGAGCCCGTGTTTGATGAATTGGTCCGTGCTTGGGACGAAGGGGTATGGACATACGACCGAGCTACAAAGACAAGCTTCAAAATGCACGTTTGGTACCACTACTCCTGCATGACTTCGGGCGTATGGGTTATTCTACCGTGTGTTCACGGAAGTTCCCATGCCCAATATGCAAGGAAGGTGTGAGGTTCATTTGGTTGCACAAGGGTGGCAAGTACTGCTGCTCGACAGACATCGTCAATTCCTCCTCTTGACCATCCATTCGCATAAGACATCAAGAACTTTCTGAAAGGTGTCGAGTGATGCACTGCACCATGGATGATGATCGGTGCCGAGGTTCATGCTCACATAGATGCTCTCGTGCCCAATCAAGAAGGTGGTTTTGTGGGATATGGTGAGCAACATATGTGGACTCATAAGTCGGGCTTGACGAGGCTCCCTATTTCGATGACCTTCTTCCTCGCCACATAACATTGATGTAATGCACACTGAAAAGAATGTCGCCGAGGCACTTTGGGCAACACTCATGGACACTGAAAAGTCTAAGGACAACCCTAAGGCTAGAGTGGACCTGGCAACGTTATGCGATAGACCAAATCAAGAGATGCAGCCTCCTAGTCGCGGCAAGACATGGAGAAGGCCTAAGGCCGATTTCGTCTTGAAAAAGGACCAAAGGAGGGAAGTACTTGAATGGATCCAGACGCTAATGTTCCCTGATGGGTATGCAGCGAATCTGAAGAGGGGAGTGAACTTAGGCACTCTGCGAATCAACGGGATGAAGAGTTATGACTACCACATATGGATTGAGCGGCTTCTTCCGGCGATGGTTCGAGGCTATGTCCCTGAGCATGTCTGGCAAGTGCTGGCAGAGTTGAGCTATTTCTTCCGCCAGCTTTGTGCCAAGGAGCTATCTCGGACCGTCATTGATGACTTGGAAAAAGTGGCACCCGTGTTGCTCTGTAAGTTGGAGAAGATCTTTCTACCCGGCTTTTTCTTGGCGATGCAGCATTTGATTGTGCACCTCCGTATGAGGCACGTATGGGGGCCCGTGCAGTTCGTTGGTGCTATCCAATCGAGAGATGTCTGAAGACTCTTCGCAAAAAATGTAGAAATAAAGCCAAAATTGAGGCTTCCATTGCAGAGGCATACATTCTGGAGGAGGTGTCAAACTTCACAGAGAAATACTACACTGAGAACCTTCCTAGCGTTTATAATCCACCCCTCGTTATAATGTCAAGCGAAAATGAATCGAACCTCAGCCTTTTCCAAGGGCAACTCGAAGCGCAAGTGCATCGACCACTAAGCAATTGAAAAATGAAGAGTGGCGCGATATCATGCTATATGTGTTGACCAACCTTGTCGAGGTGCAATTGCTCATTGGGTAAGTTCTCAACGAACTTGTTTCAATCTGCCATCACCCTTGTTTCTTCGCCCAACCCCTTGTTTCTCGTTAGTACAGTGGAATTTCTTCGTCAATCCCGCATGAATCAAGGGATCCTACCCTTGAGAAACTGATACCCTTCTTTCACAGGGTGCGGGACCAGGGAGCCCCGATTTCATTTCTTGGTTCAAACAGAAGGTACTGTCCAATTTAGCTCGTACTTAGTTCGACATTCCAAGTTGATCGTACGTTCGAATAATATAACGATCTATCCTGCTTGAGCTTGCAGGCCCAAACCGATGCGTCTATAAGTGACGAGTTGAGACAGGTTGCAAACGGCTGTGTCGTTAGGGTCAAGTCATTTACCGGTTATGACGTGAATGGATATCGTTTTCACACAGCAAGCTACGAGCAGAGTCGGCCCAATCGAAAAACCACAAACAGCGGAGTTTTTACGCCCGGCACTGATGGCCTCGACTATTATGGAAGAATTGAAGAAATCTACGAACTTCCATTTTATGGTTCCAAACCTCTTAATCTGTCATATTCAAATGCCATCGGTTTCATCACGAGTAACGAGACGAACCCTAAGCTTGGGCTAGTCGAGATTCGACAGATTCCGCCTATCCAGAAAAGATGTCTACATTGTGGCTCAACAGCCGTCCAGTTTATTATACGCCATACGCTGTGCCAAGACAAAGAGCATCTTAAGGGTTGGGCTATTGTGCACAAGGTATCGCCACACGGTAAACTACTCCCCAAACGATGAAGATTACAACTTCAACCCAAACACATATGATGGAGAGTTCTTTCAAGAAGAGGGGCTACAAGGGAGGTTTGAGATAGACTTAACCGAAGCGATAGGAATGGAAGTAGACAATGAAAGGGTTGATGACGAGGACGCCGGAGACGAGGTGCGAAATGTGAAGGACTTACAAATGCTTGAGCGATTACGCTTAGGCAATGACAATGAAGACAACATTCCTCCTTCCGGATAGTGTTGATGATTTGGACAATGTTGATAGTGATGACGAGACCTATGATCCAAATTAATCCCAATCATGAAGATTATTTCTAATACATGTAATACTATGTTTTTGTAATTATGTTTTGTCTATTTTGCATCTATTTCTAATACATGTATTACTATGTTTTTTGTAATTATGTTTTGTTCATTTTGCATCTATTTCTAATTACGCCTTGCTTATTCTTTTTAATTGCGGTGAGTGAACAAAGATGGCGGGCGACTGTCGAGGGACGTGTCCTCGCTTTACAGAGACCACGACCATGGAGGAGGAGGCGAGGGGTCGGACGGGAGGAGGAGGAGGAGGACCGCCACGGCAGAGGGGCTGTCTCCTCCACGCCAGTGAGGAGGTGCTGGAGGAGGAGGTGGCGCCCGTGGACGAGTTGGACGAGGAGCTGGTTCGGCAGACGAGCGAGGAGGAGGGGGCGCACGAGGACGACGACGAGGCGGTAGGCACGGGTTCCGCTTCCTCCTCTTCCTCTTCGAGTGTCTACTTGCGAGGTCCCGCGAGCCTCCCTCAGGTTTTGCATCCTCACCGACGCCCAGTGATTCGCCCCGAAGGGCAAAAGTAAGTAACTTTAGATGTTGTCACCACTACTCATATGATATGTTGAAAAAAAAGAGAAACTAATAATTTTTCTTAATCACTTGTGCAGGAACTGGGTGGTTGTGTCAGGTGGTAGCGCACGCTCCGCCAATGGCATCCTGGGTCTTCTGTGCAGGCAACACTACCCCGGCATTGTCACGTACGCCGGGAAGACGGAGCCGCCTACTGCTTGACCACTACACCGCGGCCCCGGCGCGGAGTACCCCAACAAGGCGGCGCGGGTGAAGGCGGAGTTTTGGGTAAGTCTCCCTCGCACAACATTGCTCAATACATCGCATTCATTGGACTTTTCTTGAAATAATGAATGGATACATCGCGTTTGTATGCAGACTTATTTCAGATGCGATGAGGGATTTGAGGCCAGGGCGGACCGTGGCTACCAAAGCTCGTAAAACTCATCACCGACATGCATCACGAGGCGCGATCCAGCCATCGTAACCTACCACGGGTCGAAGCTTGGAAAGAAGGTCACCAAGAAAGACGCAAGAAACATGACGTGACCGGGACCAATTACTTTGAGGTAGATGAAGAACATTAATATTGATTCGTTTTGAGATTAAGTACGTTTAATTTGATCTTCTTATATGTCAAATACTTGATGACGTGTAGATGATTCCTGGTGGTGCCAATCGTATCCCGAGTCTTTGGCGATGATCGTGGACAAGTGGTTCACGAGGAGTATCTCCAGATGCACAAGGATGCCCGGACCGCTGCTTGATGATGCAAGGTCCAAAGACACCATCAAGGCACCGCAACCTCTCCGCATACAAACAAGCATGGGTACACGAATTCATTTATCTATTGTGACGCTCAATTCGCTCGATTTCTAATTATCTTCTTTGTCTTTCTCGCAGCATCGGCGTCACATAGTGGCCACCTTGCTCGGACTTCGGGCATGGTGTATGGCCCACAAGGGCAAGGCGACGTCCGACGCCTCCTTCAACTCGAGGACCCGCCCAGCGTACACGAACCCGAAGGCCCACACCCAAGATCGGTGAGTACATCGTCGGCGGCAAGGTCGGTCCATGGGCCGCACTATGATCCGAGCACCTGTGACTTTGATGGAGAGATCGTCATGAGGGTGGGACAAGGCAAGAAGCATGGGCGGTTACGCTTGGCGACGGCCTCATCGACATGGCCTCTACTCCATCTCTCTCCAGATCCGAGCACGAGCACGAGCGAGAGCCCGCCATACGCCTTGACGGCAGCATCAACAGACAAAGACCGGTCGACGACTCGAGGTTATTCTGTTTTACTCGTCGTACATTGATCTTTACACACCTTTATTAGCTTTGCATTATCAAACATTGGAGTGAAATATTGCAGTCCTACCGAACAAGAAATGAGGCAACGTCAGAGCCGGAGGCCGAAAGCAAAGAGAGGATGTCGGCCACCGGAGGCCGAGCAGCCGAGCGGCAGCCCAGACGCAGAGGTCAAGCGGACATTACGGAGTTCCTACAAGGTCTTGGGCAACATACGGGCTTCATTGTGCTAATGGGGCTGTTGGCTCCACCTCCGCCTCGCTGGTCCTGCATTGCAGACTACTCCCCGTGAGTATGAAAGTTTTTGCTTTCGCTTGTGCTTTGCTTGTATGACCTCTACCTTCCTAGATTAGGTATATAATGTAATCTTATCTCACATGCAATCTCTTCTCCTTTGTGCAGCCTCAATCGGCGGGTTCGAATAATCCACCTCATGCGCCTCCGAATGATGGAGCTTTTCCTTCACCACATCGCGATGGCCACCTTCGAGATGAATGGTAGTTGTATTTTCATTTGTTGTTCACTTGGTGATGGACTTGTGATATACTTGTGATGCACTTGTCATTGTGATGAACTTGTGGATTTGTTTGGATGGACTTGAGCACTTATTGTTATATATGTGATGGATGTGATAAATATGTGATGGATGAGATATATATGTGATGGATGTGATATATGTTTGGATGGATTTGTTTGTCGTGATGGAATGTAAAAAATAAATAAAAAATGCAGTTTTGGGTCACTTTGTCGAGTGCAACACTCGGCAAAGGACCCCTTTGCCGAGTGCCATGGTCATGGCACTTTCGAGCTGAAATATGGGCGCTGAAGCTCGGTTTTCGGCTTTTGCCGAAAAGTTATGACCATGACACTCGGCAAAGAATTTTTTAAAAAATTAAAACTTTGCCGAGTGCCAGCCATCCGACTCTCGGCAAAGAAATTTTCAAAAAAAATTAAAAATCTTTGCCGAGTGCTGGCCGGGTTGGCACTCGGCAAAGCGGCCGTCAACGGGGCCGGCGCCGTGGCTGTTCCTTTTCTTTGCCGAGTGCTGACTCGGCACTCGGCAAAGCCTTTACCGTGCCGACAAAGGCACTCGGCAAAGGCTGCTGCCGATAAATTTTTTCCGAGTGCCCTTTGTCGAAGTGTGACTTTCGGCAAAGCTTTTGCCGAGTGCAAAGGCCTTTTGCCGAGTGCTCGAGGCACTCGGCAAAGAGCCGGAATCCAGTAGTGTTAGTCCACCTCTTAGCATGACAGTGTTTAGCCCAAAAACAAACGCGTGTTGACTCGAAAGGCTATCGTGACAGGTTTAGTCAAGCCACGATCGGTTGCATGACAGCACAGTTTGATCACACCGCAGGTTATGACACGACTAAATGACCTAAATTGAAAATAAAGTTACGAAAAAAGTTATCTTTAAAATATTTTAAAAAATAGATTAAAAAATAAAAAAGCTCGAGGTTGCGTGTTTGGTGGCGCCGGGCACGTGTCCGCGCGTGAAACAACGTTGGGTGATATTTTGCAGACCAGGGAAAGGTTTGGACGGTTGTGATTAACTGAGAGGACGGGCTGTGAATGTGATCGGATCGGTGCGAACAGGCATCCATATCGTGCATATCTGCTCCAACAATGCAGGTACGTACCGGAGAATATGTCCCGTGCTCCCGGCCTTATCTGAAAATGCTCCAAATAGTTATAAAAAATTCTGATTTTCTTTTGTTTATATAGGTATGATATATTTAAGCATCATGCAAAATCCCAACTGGAAACGCAGTGTATATGATCAATAGAACAAAGAGATGAATTCAGTGAATAGTAGCTTTATCTTTTTCCGTTTGATTTCGGATGCCCTTTTCAGCGGAATTTGTCTTCTTTTTCAGTTTCTCAGTGTGCATATCGGATTTGAATTTAAATATTTTGCGGTGTGATTGATTGATTTACAATATTGTGCCGTATTTCAAGCAGTAAAGCATATAGAGCACCGTAGGGTGGGAAACACCGGATAATCTTTTTATTAATTAACCCATTTTTTAATTTATTTTTATTGTTAACCACTCGCAAACTTTATTTCTAATTCCGACTTTTTTTATCACGCCACCACCTGTGGTGTGGCAAAAAGTGTTATTTATCTTAACTTACCCTATAGCATAACAATATCGTTTTGTCACGTCATGGGTGGTAATGTGATCAAAAGAGTCAGAATTAGAAATAAAATTTGCGAAGGATTAACAAAAAAATAAATTAAAAATAGGTTAACTAATAAAATAAAAAAAGTTCCATTTGGGAAGGTTTGGGCGGCTGAGATTGGACGAGAGGACGGGCCGTGGCGCATGTGATCGGATCGATGCGGACAGGCAGCATCGATCGATATATTTTGTTTTCTGTACGTACGTGACCATGCCCTGTACCTTCCCGATCGCGATAGATATAGGATTACTGTCAGTTTTGTTCGATTGGTAAATACCCAGCAATCCGTCCTTGATAAAAATCTAATTATAATTCGTGTGTGCAGCGTACGTGCACTGTGCACATGTCTCATCCACTCGATCACTCACTAACCAGCGTGTCACCAAGTGTCTGTGTAATTAATTTATGTGACCCTGCTCCATTTGTCACGTCATAGACTTACGATCGAGACTCGAGCTGCGTAGTTACCCGTTGGAATTTTTTTTATTAAATAACATTTTTTTAATTTTAATTTAAAGTTAATCTTCGGCGCACTTTATTTCTAAATCGGACCCTTTTGGTCACGCCAGCACTCATAGTGTGACAAAACAACGATGTCACGTTAGGGCAAACTCTTGTCACGCCATGGGTGATGACGTGACAGTGTTGTTTGGTCACGTCACGATCAGTGGCGTGACCAAAAGTGCTATTTTGTAGATTTATTCTGTGACTTGACAGTGTTATTTTGTCACGTCATGGATAGTGACGTAACCAAAGGGGTCAGATTTGGAAATAAAATGCGTCGATGGTTAACTTTAAAATAAAATTTTTAAAAAGATTAATTAATAAAAAAGGTTCTACCCGTTGTGGCTTAATTAACTAACAATCGAACGTCTTTGCTGAACTAGCTATTAATTAAGTACTAGTAAGAATTAAATGATCTTGGGATCGTATAAGCCGAGACTCGGATCGTCAAGGTAGTTAGGATCACGGTCCTACTTTTAGAGTCTTACGATTCTACGAACCCACGACAGCCTGTCGATCCAAATCTCACTGTCGATCTGATCCTACTCAATGTAGTTAGGATCGCGATCCTACTCTTAGAATCTTACGGCTCTACGAACCCATGACAACTTGTTGATCCTACTTGTAGAGACTTAGGGCGCTTTTTTTAGAGGCCAGGCTTTGCTGATATTTTATTTTAGAGAAAAATTTGTTGATATTAATTTCTGAGAATATAACTATAAATAAACAAGGAGCATGCAAAATATTGTATCATTGTGGTAATGTTAGTACAAATATCTATATTATGACATAAATAATCTTGAACTTGATAATGATAAACTATTTTTATTCCTCGAGTATGTCTAGCTGCTTTTAAGGAACATGCAAGTGGTAAACCATATAAGAATCATACAAAATTATAGTATAGATGTTAAATATATGTATTTTTACAGTTTCGTAGAATCGCCGATTCTACGATTTCGATCCTACCGAAGGCAAATCGATTCAACTTAGAATCTCGACTCTGACCACCTTGCGGATCGCTAGGGTAATGATTCAAGACTTATGATCAAAAATTCGTAAAAACAGTAGCAATCCGTGTATGTATATTGTGTTTGATCCAAAAATAGCCTAACCCAGTCAGAGGCTTGAGCTGTGCCTCCGCCCCTACATAGGATCGAATGGGGCGAAGAACAGCTATACAAATTACAAACGCATATATTGTACGTCGATCTTAATTAGTGGGTAAACGGTCGGCGCACATATGACACACATACATATAGGGATTAAGCCCTATATGGTTTTCAAGCCCTTAATTGTGCTGAATAGTAGTGTTACTAATTGCCAGTGTGGTGCGCTCTTGTACTTGTTGGGCAGCGCGCGAGGGGTTGTGTTCGAGGGAGGAATCTGTTGGCATCAGTGAAATGGGCTAGAGCCTAGAGATGCGGCCTTATGATAGAATTTTTTATTTAAATAATCTATTTTTTATTCTAAATTACAAATATATTCCACCGACTTTTTTTTTTACGGAAATATTCTACTGTCGCCCAATCGTTGGCATCGGATCTATCATTGGGCGGTTTCGCTCGCCGAACCATTGGGCGACAGATGCTTGCTCGCTAAGGCGATCGATCTGTCTGCCTGGCACGATCAATCTCTGCTGGCGATTGCATCTGTCATTGGCGACGTGTTCTGTCGCCGAACCATTGAGCGATCGGGTCTGTCATTGAAGCGATCGGTTCAATCGCCAATGGTTCGGCGGCAGTGAGCCTCGCAGCTTGTTTTGTTGTTTTAAATATTGTTTAATTGAGTTGTAATGAATATTACATTTTCTAGGTGAACTAAATTTAGCAAATCTGATTGTGTCATGATATTTATTTTGAAAATAATAGTGTTGTGATTTGTTAGTTGGTTTGTTTGTTATTTTAGTAGAATATGATAGGTATGAAATTTGTCGAGTCATAATAACATTTTTTGATCGTTGTATATTGTTGTAGTCGCTAATTTTACATTGAATTTTGTGAGGACGATTGAGACGATAATGAGTTGTAAGTAGAAAGGTAAGTGATATTACCGTGAGGAAGGAGTCTCTCTCGATGCGGGAAGGTCGTACTTTATGGACCCTATCTGAGAATATGAGTGAAGAGTGAGAACGCTCGTTGTGATTATGAAGATGCTTTAAAACATGGAGGATTCAATGTCGGTGCGAATGGTTCTTTCTGGGATTGCACTAGAAGAGGCATACTTGCAATATAGTCTTGCTTTGATGGCTTAGTGGAGACACAGAACCAGAACTACATTAGAGTCGCGTCTGATGTACACGTGACACGTAGTCACATGGCATGATGGTTCGGCTAATTGCTTTAGTCAAACTCGCTACTACTACGGTACATCCGCGAGATAGTCTCCCCTTCTGTACGCAATTACGTTCAATCTCGTAACGTATGTAAGTAAATGGTGGACGCGTCATTGAAGTTGCCATTTATCGAGTTGACTTTTTGCATCGAGGTGTCGTGTGCATTAAGCTATAGGCGTTGATATGCATTGAACAAACATACATTGTATGAAAGAGTATACACAAGAACGCATAAAAGTAACCTGCATCATATATTAAGTGCAAAATTTAAGTATCACATAACGAAGAAATGTACACCGGTCTTGATCAAGACGCCCTACTAGCTCCCCAACCGCACCCCAGCATCCCTCCCGTCGCCACCGCCCGATCCACCGCGCCAGATCCACCTCCGCGTCCTCCCTACGGGCTCGCTTGGCGCCTTTCTCTGCAGAGGTGCGAGGCCTCGGCCCGAGAGGAAAAACGGTGCGAACCTGATCCGACGAGGCCCGAGAGGCAGGGGGTGGACAGCATCTGCTTCTTTGTGGTGTCTTTGGCGCACGAGAAGCCGTGAGCAGACGAGAACCTCGGCGGGTGTGGGGTGAGGTGTGGCCGAGGTGGCGAGTCCTCGTCCACCAAGAAGTCCTGCGCGTCCACGTCCGGTGCGTCCGTCTGCTGCGTCCACGTCTGCTGGCGTCCACGTGATGCGCGTCCACGTCATCGTGGCGATTATACCGCATGCTAGATATTGTTAGTTAATAAAAAAGCGTGAAGCGTTCGACAAAGCGAGACGTGGCGTACGCGGCTAGCGCCATGGCGCGTGCCCGATACTCTCGGTCTCGCAAGCACAGCGAGGACGAGCCGTGGGAGCGCGGAAAGTAACTCCTCGGTAGTATGGCTCGGCGAACGTCGTCCGCCGTCGGTGATCGAATCGCTCCTGACGGCTCGTCGCCGTGTCACTGCGTCTTGTGGCTAACCGCACTGCGAACGAACAGGGATATTAGGTGACGATCGGTAATATGAAGAAATTAGGCGTGGGAAAGAGTACATACCGTCGCCGCACGAGAGAGCCCATCGTCGGCGGTCCACGTCGTCGCGTTGTACATCTCCGGCCCATACGGTCTTGTCGTCGTTCAACAAGGGCGTCCGAGGCTAAAGCGCTCAACGACCACAAGCTGCGAGAGGAGAGGACACCCGTGAGGATGGAGTTGATCTCGACTGGCAGCGGCGTCGCACAAGCGCGATAGGTGGCGGCAAAATACGGCCGAACCCGGTGATCTGGGCCCCCGTCGGCGATGGTTCTGGCGTCTGTGATGAGCCTCGCGTCGGCGGTGTCACCGTATTCGCTGGTGAACAAAGACTCAACCAAACAGCCACGCAGAAGTGCGCCTCGAGGTGGCGTGACACTGCTTGGTCATCCGCGTGAGGTCCATCCGCCGACACATGCACAACAAAAATATAGTCGAGACCCTGTGCGGAAAGGACGGCGCAACACTACTAACGAGCTCGGTGCGGAACACGCATGCGAATGCGACAACCACCGCAAGGCGGGCCGTGCCTCTGTGCCTCCGGAAGACGTAGTACCCGGCCGCCCGGCAGGTGGGAGGACTCCTGAAACCGCCCGGAGGTCCTCGCGCCGCTTCTCCGGAGGCTCTGCGAAGGCGGCAACTCCGCGATAGGGAGCCCAAGAAGCGAGACGTCTGCGGGTAGGGCCATCTCCCGAATGGGAGATGGAAAGTGTGAAGTCTCTGTCGCCACGGTCCACAAGAAGTGTCGGCGAGGACGGTCGAGCGGAAGCGTCGTGGCTGATGCGGCCCGGCATAGGCGTCTCCGTCGTCGCCGCTTGCGGAGTCTTCTTAGGCTCGTCCTCGTCGTGGGCTTGCACCATCCGGGCGATAGGTAGTAGACCGGCGGCCTTCGACTGCGAACGAACCAAAGGTCGAGTCTGCGAAAGATCGTTTGGCGAAAAGATAGTGTCGGCGATATACTAACACTGTCATCGGTGATGGGTCTAGCCTCCAGGCCACGAGGTGTCGCGCGTGCGGATCACCCTAACACATCAGCGTCGACACCCCGTAGGGATGAGGACACTGACGCGACGCGAGCGATGTAGCCGGCCGATCGCGCTCCTCGGCGGGCGAAACTCCGATCCGCACCGTGAGCCATACACGCAAAACAACTTTAAGTTAGCAAATCTGCGGAAATAAAACATCGAGTGTAGCGAATAAGCATAATCAAGGCGTCATTCATTCCCTAAAAGAGGCCACAATGAGCGTGTAATGCGATATTCATATTCAACCTAAATACCGATTAGGACGCTAACTTGCAATCCGAAATGCTCCAAGTGGCATTCCAGTCTTCTACCAATTACGTAAGTCAGTTAGTTCATACTAATTTACTTGTACTAATTGGTTTATACAAATAATTCATCCTCCTTATGCGCTCGGTCACGCATTATTCACCCAATAATAGTCGGCCACGCATATACCGACACTACTACAATACATCTCACAAACAGCATTAATATTACTCCCTCACAGACTATTTTTCCTATAACTAAAGTTTTTATCGCTACTACTTACATACAAATCAACAACATTTCGATTTTCTAATATTTTTCTCTAACTACAATTTCCTACGGGTGCTACTATACTACTCATTTAGCTACATAAACTATTTACCTACCGGAAAAAATTACACTACAAAATAAACTATTTTTCCTCTAACTAGAGTTTTTATGGCTACTACTTACATACAGATCAATAACATTTCGATTTTCTATTTTTTTTCTCTAACTACAATTTCCTACGGGTGCTACTGTACTACTCATTTAGCTAAATAAACTATTTACCTATCCAAAAACTACACTATTATTTGATCTAACTAAATTATTTACCTACTAAAAGAATGCATTACAAAATAAAACCAACTTACCTCATGCATTGAAACTCCTTCTCCCTCTCCTTCTCTTTTTTCCTCTCCTCTTCCTCTCTTTTTTCTCTTCTCTCCTCTCTTCTCCTTCACGAGCGAGTGCCTTTGTTGAAGCGGAGGAAAAGGAATCGGCGGGGGACATGGCGGCGCTTATATAATCAATCGCCGCACCGTTAGGCATCTGGAACATCTGATCATATGATTAAGCGACAGGCTCCAGTCATAGCAACGGTTCGGCGATCGTTATTATTGCCCATCGGTTCGGCTCTGTGCATATTTAAAGCCCAACGGTTAGGCGTCGCTTCGATCGCCCAACCGTTGAAGCGATAAGATCGATGCCAACGATTGGGCGACAGTGGAATATTTCCGTAAAAAAAAAGTCGGTGGAATATATTTGTAATTTAGAATAAAAAATAGATTATTTAAATAAAAAATTCCCTTATGATATGGTACTGGCAAAATTAGTGCGAAGTAGGAAATGGAGGACGGTGCATGATAGTAGAAAGCGATCTCTATCATTCGGTTAAAAAACAAAAGCTAAGACTAATAGATACAGATTTTGCTACAGTAAATATTCTCTGTTGCAACGTCATTTGCTACCATGCCACTACGAAGCACTGCTCATGTGCTCACTAAAACTAAAACATTGTTCACATAGTGGACCTTTACAGTATGCAGTACTGCAGAGGATCCGGATCCGGACGGAGTGAGTTGCTGGCGGAATTAGAAGCTCCTTCAGCTGGTGTTATAAAATAAATAAATGCGGACGGCACGGGCAATATGGTATCCTCACGTGGCTAACGCCCTTATAGCTGAAGCAATGGCATGTCGAGATTGTACAAGGCTTGCTGCTGAATGGGGAATTGACCGGGTTGTGATTGAGAGGGATTCCCTCTCTTTTGTTAATCTTTGGTAGAAACGTAATCACATTCGGGCAGCAAATAGCACAGGTTTCGGCTGGGATACAGGAGCTGAGTGTGAGTTTCATAGAATTTGGTTTTTGTTTTGCACGAGGAGGAGCAAATCAAGCTGCTCACAGCTCACTTATAGGCAAACACAGACGTCGAGTGATAGACAATAATGGTGCACATGGCTTAACCAAGCGCCATCTTTTCTTTTTTTTCATGTGTAACAGATTTGTGTAATCTTGCTCAGGAGTAATAAAGTTCAAAGCTCCTGATTCAAAAAAAGGTTGAACTATTGGGGTGGCCCACGTGCCAGCGCGTGGAACTCGTTGCGAGTGATGTCTTTTGCTGGGGCAGTTCGACTTGGACGGTTTGTGATCGGATGCATGCATTGGAGGACGGACTGCGAATCTGCGATTCGATCGACGATATGCATGCACCGTAGCGCAGTGCAGCTAGCTAGGCTGCAGCTTTCCGTATTTTTGTACCAGTATATGCACCATCTCGGACCTCCCTCACGCCTCCAACCTCTCCGGCTCTCCCAGTAACGTGTAAGTCTTCCATCTTGTCTTCTTGATGGTTGTCTGGTTGATGCTGATGGGCGTTGGGCGCCGATGGGAGATGGCTATTAGCACTTTATCAGACTAGTAGCCCAGAAGACCAGAACTCCAGAAGTATAAATGTGTAATGTATACGTACATACAGATTGCAGAGAAGTGTAAATGTGTAGTAATACATGCAGAGAGAAGAGAAGTAGAGAAATATAAATGAATGCAATGATGCACTGTCACTGATGCAATCATGTAGATGCTTGTTCTTATGTTAAATTGTTAATATGTTATCGATTGCTTGTTTTTCATCATTTTAGAAAAATAAAACCGGTAATTCTAGTGCTAGAGAGGAGCAAACCACCAACAATAGGTTCAAGCCTCTATTGTGGAATCATGTTGACGTTGTAGACAAGGGTGGTCAAGGGGGAGGAAATTTTTATCGCTTATTAATTATCAATTGTTGTTGCTCTATTGTTTTGATTGTTCAAGAATTAAGTATTCAAGTATATATATTATGATGTTATCTTTATAGTCTTGCAATTCTTGCTGATTATGTTGCTTCTTTTCCTAGGTAAGGATGTAAGGAAAGTTAATGGAATTCTGATTTCTGGAAATGGTATTCGTATCAACAATTGAACATATCATAATTCATGAATTGACTGCAGTCTTCAAGAAGAATGAAGAGGCGATGGTCATCTGTGAGAGGTAAACATTCCGAGTTTACTTTACACTTTACAATATTTTAGTTTGACAAGCATGTAGAAATATAAAAAATAATACATATGTGTAATTTATTCTTATTATTTAAATATATATAGCCGTGTCCCATATCGGTATTTTTGGAAAAATAACGAATTCCCGTGTCGGTGTCGTATCGTATCGACGTATCCATGTCCATGCATCATAGGTTCTGCACGTGCAATTTACTGGTTCTCATCGCGATGCAAAGTACATTCTCCAATAAAGCATGCAGTTTAAGCCAGCTAGGTTAATTTGATGGTACTGTGATGTTATCCATGTTGATCTTGGTTGTCAGGAGGCCAGTATTGGTAAGCCGATTGGGTCTCTCCTGATTGAGGAATTGAAGTGCCCTGCATGCCATAGAAGAAACGAAGTCAAAAGATGAACCTCTACAATGAAGTGACATATTGTTGAAAAGGATAAAAAAAACATCGGTTAAATATGGCAACTGCATATGACTGCAATCAAAAGAATTTTGCAAATGTTTGTAACTATGTATATATGATATTCATCGACAGTAGCGTTGTACTAATTAAGTATATACGTACTGACAAATGTATGTTTAGTTTATGTTCCAAATAATTAGAATCATTGAGGATTTTCCACTATAAAGATGTGTATTTGATGATTTGTCTGATGAATAAGTCTCTGTATTTGTTGGATAAGTCTTGTGTGTTTGCTTTTGCTACCCTTCAAGGACAGCATCTTAGACTGCTTTTAGGACAGCATCTTAGACTGCTTTTAGGACAGCATCTTAGACTGTCATCTTAGCATATGCTTGGCTGGTTAGCAGCCTATAAATTTGTATCCCCAACTCCTCAGGTTGGCATGGCATTATGTGAGAAATAAACAAAGAAAAATTGCCCCCATCTCCAAGTGTCATCCTCCCGATGAGAGTAAGGATCTTGCTATCACCAAGTGCAAGAGTCCAGCGACTAACAAGTGGTATCAGAGCCGGCCTATCTGCAACTTTGAGCATCTCTGCTCAATCCTTCTCCACCTCGCTTCGGCCATGAGCGGCCCTAACCAATAGAAGCGGCTCTCTCCACGCAGCAGTTCCCGGTGGCACGCCATGTCCGCAAGACAGATCTCGGCCTCGATCGCCTCGAAAACCACGGCGGCGAAGAAGCCGAACTTCGGCGTGGCGAGAACAGCGGCGAAGCGGCGACACAGCAGCAGCCAGCGGAAAGGGCGCGTCAAAGCAACTGGCGGCGAGCGCGAGGTGAAGCGGCAGCAGATGCGAATCTGGCGCGTCAGCGGCAGAGGTCGAGGTTCAGCGGCAGCGGCAAGCAGCTCCATCTCTGCTGATGACGCCGATGCGATCTTGAACCTTGCCGGCCAGAGAGAGGAGGCAGCGAAGAGAGAAGTGGCGCGATGGGCAACCGCACACGCCACGCAGCGGCGGCAATTTCGGACAGCCAGCGGACGCGCTGGGCGGCGCTCTGGAGGAGACGCAGACGCCGCGGCGGCGTCGGGTCGGCGGAGCGCGGCCTTCACAGCGACGCTCTCTCTCCCGGTTGATGCCGTGGTCACCACAGTACCAGTTTGTCGTCGAGGGCGTCGGCCCCGCGGCGGAGTGGCCTACCCTCACCAAGACCAACTACGTCGAGTGGGGTGCGGTGATGAGGGTAAAGCTCAGTGCGGCATATGTGGGATCTTGATCCGGTGACGGAGACGTCGACTCGACCGGGATCGACGGACACCGATGCTCTCATCGCCGCGATCCCCGCCCGAGATGCGATTCTCGCTTACCAACAAGCGGTGCCAAAGAGGCTGGGGCGCCATTGCTCGCAAAGACGCATCGGCGGCGGCACCGCGCCCGCAAGTCTACATTGCGGGCACTACGCGCGAGGGGGAGAACTCGCCTTCAAGCGGTGAGGACGTTGATGACTTTGCTCTCCGTCTCAACACTCTGTTGCGAAGTTGGTGCGATTGGCGGCGACACCTCTGGCGAGGAGAGAGCGTGGAGAAGCTCTTCCGCTGCGTCCACGAGAAGTACAAGCAGATGGCTCGCTCGACGAGTCTCTGCTAGACCTCTCCACGATGACGATCGAGGAGGCGTTGGTCGCCTCAAGGTCGTTGGCGGCGATGAGCCTGGCGTCTCTCGGGACCCGTCACCATTGGCGGAAGCTCCTCCTCACTGGGGAAGCGGTGGGGCTGCAGGCCAAGGTGACGAGGAAGAAGGGAGCCTTCTTCCACGACGAGCGACATAAGCGTGGCAAGCAAAAGCCGGCACGAGACAACTCTTGCCACAACTGCGGCAAGCCTGGTCATTGGGCCAAGGATTGTCGACAGCCACGAGGTGATGACCGTGGAGGCGCCAGTATGCGGCGCTGCAAGCAAAAGCCGCAAGACGAGGCGACTCTTGCCACAACTGCGGCAAGCTTGGTCATTGGGCCAAGGATTGTCGACAGCCACGACGCGGCCAGGCCCACGTCGCGCAGGCGGAGGAGGAGGAGCAGCCGGCTCTGTTCATTGCTCATGCGAGCATCGAACTACCTCCAGCTGCACCGGCCGCAGCGGCCTTCCTCCACCTTGACGAGCCAAAAGCACATGCCCTCCTCGGCGACAGTTCCGGCAACGACAAGACCGACGGGTGGTGCCTCGACACCGGCGCCACCCACCACATGACCGGGCGGCGGGAGTTCTTCTCCGAGCTCGACTCAAACGTTCGAGGCTCCGTCAAGTTTGGGGACGCCTCCGGCGTGAAAATCAAGGGCGTCGGCTCCGTCATCTTCACCGCCGTGTCTGGCGAGCACAGGCTGCTCACCGGCGTCTACTACATCCCCGATCTGCAGAACTCCATCATCGACTTGGGGACAATTTGGATGAGAACGGCTCGCGATGTCGAGATCGAGCACGGGTGTCTTCGGATTTGGGATCTTCGCCGCCGCCTTCTTGCCAAGGTAACGAGAGGCGCAAATAGACTCTACATCCTTCACGTCGCGAGTGGCACAACCCTCTGTCTCGCCGCTTCGTCGGACGACGAGGCGTGGCGATGCACGAGCGCTTTGGGCACCTTCACTTCGAGGCCTGGCGGCTCGGTGCCACGGAGATGGTGCGAGGCCTGCCGTCCCTTGACCATGTGGAGCGATTCTGCGACGTCGGCGTCTGCGTGTTGACGGCAGCGGCGACTCCCTTTCCCCAAAGAAGCGAGTTTAGAGGCCAAGGAGAGGCTCGAGCTCGTGCACGGGGACTTGTGTGGCCCGGTGACACCGGCCACACCGGGAGGACGACGCTACTTCCTGCTGCTCGTCGACGACCTCTCCCGCTACATGTGGGTGATGGTCCTCGGCAGCAAGGGAGAGGCTGCGAACGCCATCAAGCGCCGCAGGCTGCTGCGGAGGCGAGTCGGCCGTAGAGTTGCGCGTCTTCGCCATGACAGACAACGGCGGCGAATTCACGGCGGCTGAATTCGCGTCGTACTGTGCTGATGAGGGCATTCAGCGCCACTACTCCGCGCCGTACAGCCCGCAGCAGAACGGCGTCGTCGAGCGGCGCAACCAGACGGTTGTGGGGATGGCTCGGGCCCTCCTCAAGCAGAGGGGGATGCCGTCTTCGGGAGAAAGCGGTGGTAGCGCCTACATCCTCAACCGCCGCCTACCAAGGCACTTTCGGCAGCAGGACGCCAGTCGAGGTTTGGCGTGGCGCCAGCCGGCGGTTTCTCTTGCGGGTCTTGGCTCCTCGCGTTCGCCAGGAGCTTAGCCGCCGGCAAGCTTCGATGACGGGAGCACTCGGGAGTGTTCGCCGGCTACGCGGAGGGCTCGAAGGCCTACCGCATCCTCGACCCTGACACACAGCGCGTCCGCATCTCGCGTGACGTTGTGTTCGACGAAGGGCGAGGCTGGACATGGGACAAGGCGGTGGACGACGATTCGACTTCGATTCCCAGGGACTTCGTTGTCGACTACGTCCATTTCGAGAGAGCCGGGGGAGCTAGCAGCTCGTCTTCACCGAGCTCGACATCTCGCTCGCCACCAGCTCCGGCGAGTGCTCCACCACCTTCGGCACCAGCTACGCCCCACTCTTCACCACCGGCCACTCCCGCACCGGCTCACCACTCTCCTGCACCGGCAGCCACACCACCGGGATCGGCCCCAACAGCTTCGGTCCACGACGAGCAGCGCACGGTGGAGTTCGCTACTCCGCTGTCCCACGACGAGGATCGCGTCGACGCCTACCACGACGCGAGCCTCGCGCTACTGCACCATGGATAACATCCTCGGCGAAGCCGCCGTCCTCGGTCGGCGCAGACGACGCGAGGCGAGCTGCATTTGGCGTCGCGACGACGGCGAACCCGCTCCTTTGCCGGCGGAGGAGGAGCGGCGTGGTGTGTCGCGATGAAGCAAGAGATGGACGCCGTCGAGCGGAACCGGACGTGGGAGCTGGCGGATCTTCCTGCCGGTCACCACGCGATCACCCTTAAGTGGGTGTTCAAGCTGAAGCGGGATGAAGCCGGCGCCATCGTCAAGCACAAGGCTCGCTTGGTGGCACGAGGCTTCATGCAGCAGGAGGGGATCGACTTCGACGACGCTTTCGCACCCGTCGCGCGCATGGAGTCCGTTCGTCTTCTCCTCGCACTTGCAGCCCAGGAGGGTTGGCACGTCCATCACATGGACGTCAAGTCCGCCTTCCTCAACGGCGACTTGAAGGAGGAGGTCTACGTCCGTCAGCCGCCGGGATTCGTCATCCCCGGCAAGGAGGGCAAGGTCCTCCGCCTACGCAAGGCCCTCTACGGCTTGCGGCAGGCACCACGAGCCTGGAACGCTAAGCTGGACTCCACCCTTATGCAAATGGGGTTCCAGCAGAGCGCACACGAGGCTGCGGTCTACCGGCGGGGCAAGGGCGGCAACGCCCTGCTGGTGGGCGTCTACGTCGACGACTTGGTGATCACCGGCTCCAAGGAGGCCGAGGTCGAAGCGTTCAAGGCGGAGATGAAGACCGCCTTCCAGATGAGCGACTTGGGGCTCCTCTCCTTCTACTCGGGATCGAGGTCCACCGGGACAGCTCCGTATCTCCTTCGCGGACCGCCTACGCCAAGCGCATCGTTGAGCTGGGCGGGCTCGCCGACTGCAACCCAGCCCACACTCCTATGGAGGAGAGGCTGAAGCTGAGCCGCGACAGCACGGCGGAGGAGGTGGACGCGACGCAGTACCGGCGCATTGTGGGCAGCCTTCGCTACCTTGTCCACACGCGACCGGACTTGGCGTTCGCCGTCGGCTACGTCAGTCGGTTCATGCAGCGACCGACGACGGAGCATCAGCAGGCCGTGAAGAGGATCCTCCGCTACGTTGCGGGCACCTCCGACTACGGCTTGCACTACCCGAGGTGTCCCGACGCTACTTCGACTTCATCGGCATACGACAATGCGACGCAGCGACATCGACACCGGCAAGAGCACAAGCGGGATTCTCTTCTTCCTCGGCAAGTGCCTCGTTAGCTGGCAGTCAGTCAAGCAGCAGGTGGTGGCCCTGTCCAGCTGTGAGGCCGAGTACATAGCGGCCTCCACCGCTTCGACTCAGGCGCTCTGGCTCGTTCGACTGCTTGGTGATCTCCTCGGCAGAGACACTGAAGCGGTGGCGCTCAGGGTGGACAGCAAGTCCGCTCGCTCGGCAAAAACCCGTTTTCCATGAGCGGAGCAAGCACATCCGGGTGAAGTACCACTTCATCCGAGGTCTGTTGGATGAAGGCGACATCAAGGCGAGCTACATCAACACCACGGATCGACTTGCGGACACCTTTCACCAAGCCTCTTGGGAGGTCAAATTCTCGAGCTCTGCTCCAGGATCGGGATGGTTCAACTCTCCCACAAGACGCACGCACAAGACTTAGGGGAGAATGATGAATAAGTCTCTGTACTTGTTGGATAAGTCTTGTGTGTTTGCTTTTCTGCCCTTCAAGGACAAAGATCTTAGAGGACGACATCTTAGAGCGCTTTTAGGACAAAGATCTTAGACGGCATCTTAGCATATGCTTGGTGGTTAGCGACCTATAATTTGTATCCCCAACCCTCAAAGTTGGCATGGCATTGTGTGAGAAATAAACAAAGAAAAATTGCCCCATCTCCAAGTGTCATCCTCCAGATGAGAGTAAGGATCTTGCTATCACCAAGTGCAAGAGTCCAATGACTAACATTGTCACTCTATGTCTCACTGACATATGGGTGGATCCATGTGTTAGTGAGATATGGAGTGACAAATCATCAAATAAACATCTTTATAGTGACAAATCCTCAAATCCCCCAATAAGAAAACGTTGTTAAGGCATGATTAGGCAATAGGCATGTGATGAAGAGGATTTGTTCTACTTGTTCTTAAAATAGTTGAAGTATTAACATGAACGGAGAAAATATGAAAGAAGAATTTCATCTCTGTTCAAGTGGAAATCTTCAGAGTAAATGTGAGCAAACAAACTAAATATAATAAGTAACATGTGTACATTGGTTTTGCAATGTCAAAATAAGAACACAGAACTATTTTTTTTTTCTTTTTTCCGAAGAGATAATAAGGAACACGTATCATTAGAGGCTAAAGGGGCTTACGGAGGCAAGCTCCTGCTCACACTGATGTGGTCATGAAATCAAAGTATGGTCTTGTTTTTACATTGGTCTTTGGGCCCTGGAACTGAAGAAATGTAAAAGGTTGGTCCTTTATCTGAACATATTCATTATAATGTTCCTTTGTATTCAACAGAGAGGGAAAAAGATTTGTTTACTCTCCATATCCTGATATTGTCGGCATGCATGCTGTCAAAGGCATTTAAATTGACCTAAATAGTGAAGCAGGTATTAGGTGAAGAAGGCTGCCATGTTGAAGGTTTGTTTGATGGTGCAAACAATAGAGCAATGAGGCACTCATGTTTTCAAAAGACCCTGTAGTAGCTTTAAAGATATATAGCAGAAAGCTTACTCCTTTTGTGCTTGCTGATTGGCAGGGCATTATCAGTTCTTCCAAGCCAGCAGACCTGTGGCCAAATTTCTGCTGTTGCCCCTCCTTTTCATTGTTCATCTTGAAATGGAATGATGGAGTTATTTTATAAAGAGAAATAGAAGGCAAAAGGAGTAAATATCTATCAGAAATTATGCTGATCATTAGGGTATTTCATTTCAAGTATACGAAGAGTGAGCAATGTAACTTAAATCCTACCACATTATTTACTTTCACGAGTTCAGTATCGACAAAAAAATCTTTCAGGAGTTAAGTATGGACCCAAAAAAAAAACTTTCAGCAAAGGGGGCAAAATATAGACTGAAAATTCACCTGAAAATTTTCATTTCGGAGTAGCATTGTAGGAGAGTGTAGCTGGTTGTTGAGGACGACCGAGGTGTGCCGAATTGCAGGCAATGCTATAGTCGATACCTGGTTTGGCGGCTTACCGGTAAGCGAACGCGTGGCGGGTACAAGCATCGCATGCAAATTAGGGCTAACACGGCGTTGTGATGGCGTATGGTGGTGGTCATGCTGCTCTCCTCCTTGATCAACTTTCACCTGATGGTCTACACCAACCTGCAGGTGTCATATCATGTATGTAAAAGTCAATTCATGAATGGTCATAAGGTGTTATGTTTCCTTGAAAACCTTTTCATAACAAAGGAATTAAGGTCCATGACATTAAATAATTGTTGAATTGGACAAGCTTCTTACTGGTACAGTTTTTGCTTTCATGGTGGGTAGATGCATTTTTTTCCATGGTTGCTTGTGCTTAAAATGATGTGAATCCGGAACTAACAGGGTCCATACATGTGTTGTTTGTTCTTTAGCTTTACATATATTTGTCAATACTACATACAAGGAAGCTCATCATACAATTGAACTACCCAAAGCTAGCATACTACGTTTCATTCTTAGAAGGAGAACAATTCTACCGGAAAAAGGACATTGCACAATGGAGAAATGGACCAGGGTTAGCATGGCTGCATGAGTAAATCCGTATTAACCAATATTTTCCTCCATTGCTAAATAACCAGACATTAATCCATCAATAAATTAACTGTTAGAATTTGAATGAAGCAAGGTAGCTAAGTTACCTCATGCAACCTCTTCTTCGGACGAGCAGAGCTGAACTGGCCGTCAGCCTGCTTCAGCCGTTGGTGCTGCTCTCTCTGCACCTCGACGGCAGCCGCCGCAGCGACAGCATAGCCTCGTCCATGCTGAATTTCCCCCGGCTTCTCTGCCACCGTGTCACCGGCCCTTGCACGCTGATCCACCGTCGCGGCCACCGCCACTGCGGCACTCTGCCGCGGCTGCGTCTGGTAGAAGACCTTGGACACAATCAGCTCCCCCTCCTCCTCCTCCTCTAGGTCGCCGAGGTGATACTGGTGAATCACCCAGTTGGTCTTCTCCGGCTTCCGGTGCTTGCCAGAGTTGTTGTACAGGACCAGGATCTTCTTGCAACCCTTCTGCCGGCCGGCCACCATCACCGGCCGAGTCTTGCCGGTCTTGTGCCACCGTGTCTCTCCACCATTTTTACTGTTGGTCAGGTCACACTCTGTCTGGATCTTTCTCCTCTTCCTTGTGCCGGTGGGGTAGGCCTTGGATGGCCTGTGGAAGAAGTGTTTGCTCAGGCCATTTCTTGTCACACCTAGTGAATTAAGTACAAGAGTTTGGGTGATCACACAACTTACAAGAGCAGAGTAGCTATTGATTCAATTAGATCAATGTAAATATGCATGGCTTGGTGTCACCTCTAGGTTCTAGCTACATGTTTCTTGGCATTATGGCATGTGTAAGTGTAGCAAATTAACCTTTGTGAAAGTGAAAAGAGTGAAGCCTAGTAGGAAACTTCAGAAGCATCTTGACATCATGAGGGAGAGGGAGGATAAAAAGTGGTTAGGCACGACTTTCCATAAACACTGAGTATCTTTGTACACACCCAATCACATGTGGAGAACACCATGGAAAAAGATGGTAGATGGAGTACATAAAGGTCAAGAACAATATGGGAACATATGCCATATTCGAGATTCAAATTAACTTGTTCTTGTGAATGGCTACTACTCCAACTAGTGGTTGATACCTGTTCTTGTGCATGGCTGCAGGATCATGAGATGCATGCATGGTATCTCACCTGGGAGTTTCTCAGGATGGGTGTAGCAAATGCCATCTTCTCCTTGTATGGTGAATATGAACTCATCTATGAGGGGGTGAGCCCTGGAGCCCCCTTCTTTCACCTTGGCCTCCAGGTGCTGGATCAGCTCCTGGTCCGTCGGGTCGAACTTGACGCCGGCAGGCAACCCAACCATGTCCTTCTTGCAACGGCAACCGCAGGACATGCACCCAAGAATATGAGTATCAGAAGAGAGATCGAATTTGGTGTTGCACCCAAGAAATGAATTACAAGGCTTTGCGTGTATGTGCAGTATTATACATACCGGTTTGCAGTCGAGCTCGTGGCCGCAGCTGGGGCACCGCCATGAAGCGGATATCCGGTGCTCCTCGAGCTTCGTGACGATCATAGACCCTGGGTGATCCCTGTTCATGTTTGCTTCAGGTGTCCATGCATGGATCGTTTGTTAATTATTAGTAAATAATCGAGCACAGTTCAAGAAACATGAGATATTCAAGACCAATAGAAGGCAAGAAGAACTGAAGTTGATAACTAATTAGGCTTAGTTCAAGAAACATGAGATGTTCAAGACCAAGAAGATCAACTGATGAGCTGGATGTTAATTACCTCTCTGCCATCATGCCATGTGCTATGCTATCTCCCCTAAACCTAAACAGTGGAGCACTACAATGCAAGGCATATATGCTAAAAATGTGACTGCTGCACCTGACCACCTTAATTTGGTGTTGACGTGCGTCTTTTATTGCAACTGTTATTTTGATTAACTAGAGTCCAGTTCTCTGTTTTCGTAGAAAGAAAAATCGTCGAGGCTAGCTAGTAAAAATAAAATCACAGTGCCGTGTTTGATCCCCAGCACGAGGAAATGCAATAACATGACACCCTTCCTCCCAGTGGCGGAATGGCCCGAGGTCCAATCTCAAATTCCCACTTAAAATTTTTGAAGGAAACAAAAAATTTCCATATTAACAAGAGCACCAACTAGGTCACGGAAAAAAAAACAAAAATCAGAGGGCAACAAAACTGCTGCTTGTTTAAGCTAAATTTTTTTTATTAATCCTTTTTTAATTTTATTTTAAAGTTAACTTTTGAGGGGATTTTATTTCCAAAAATCGACCCTTTTGGTCACGCCACGGGTGGTGGCGTGACAAAACAACTCAAATCCACCAATCAACCTCTTGTCACGCCACCACTCGTGGTGTGACGGTGTTGTTTGGTCACGTCAAGACCAATGGCGTGACCAAAAGTGCTATTTTGAGGGCTTATCTTGTGACGTGACAGTATTATTTTGTCACGCTACGGGTGATGACGTGACTAAAGGAGTTAGAATTGGAAATAAGGTGCGTCAGGATTAACTTTAAAATAAAAATTAAAAAAAGGTTAAATAAAAAAAAAGTTCGCCTGACTACGCCCTGCTTGCTCCCGAAAAAAAATAACAAAAATCAGAGGGCAACAAAACTGCTGCTTCACTAAGGTCTAGGTTTTTCTTTCTTTTTGTCAACTTTTCGAATTTAGTTCAAAACTTGAACTTCTTGAGGGGGATTTTTTTTAGATCCAAAAAAAATCCCCTCTCTTTTGAAAAAGCCTCCAAGAGTGCAACTCAAATCAACCAATCAACCATGGACCGGATTGAAGTTAAAGGCCCCAAAAATAATCTCCCTTTTGTACGTCTAACTTGCACGGAATGGTGAGACGTAGCAAGGAAGGCTATTTCTTTCCGGCAATAACAAGCTTCAGCTCACAATAATGGCGGGCAGGAAATATAGATCTTGTGCTCCTCGCGATTTAATTGCAACAGGGTAATGGAAAAATACAAGAGCGGGGAGGGAGAGGTGAAGCAGCTCTCACATGGAGGAGGGTGGTCGATTCCGAGGGGCCGGCCGGCCGGCCGGTCTTCGCTGCGCTGCGGTCGACAATCAGGGGAGGAGACGACGGGAGAAGCAGCTACAGGCTATGCGGCTTGGCAGTAGAAGAACGGAACCGAAGACGATGCCGAGGAAAGGAACGAGGTGAATCGATCGGCAGAATGGATCTATATGGGCCCTGCTTTTCCTTGCTACCCAAGGCAACGCAGCCTGGAGCAGCACGACTAGCTCACTTCAAAGTGTAAACTACGCGCAATCTTGGTGAGCCCCAGCGGCAGGCCTAGCTAGCTTACCCTGCACGTTTACCGGCACGTCGTAAGATGTCCTTTTTTTTCTTCCTGACAAAAAAAAAGGTATACTACCTCTCTTTGAGAGAATTGTTTTTATTATTAACCCCTTTTTAAAATTTTATTTTAAAATTAACCTTCCACGCATTTTATTTTTAATTCTGACTCATTTAGTCATGCCACCACCCATAATGTGATCAAACAACACTGTCACGCCAGCTCACGCCAGCCTGTACCTAAACAATCTCTTGTTACGCCACCACTCATAGCGTAAATAAAGTGTGCGGAAGGTTAACTTTAAAATAAAATTTAAAAAAGGTTAAATAAAAAAAAAGTTCTCTTTCAAAATACCCGGGCCTATTTGGCTTTTTACCTCTAAAGTTAAATTATGACTCTTAATTTTATACCAATACATTTATAAAATATTATAGGAGCATAATATAATGAAGTATTTCTTACAACAAATCTAACAATACCATTTTAATACAATCAATCCAAATATTTTGAAAATATTATTGATAAAAAAAAATTACAAGTGTCAAACTCAAAGAGACCAAGTATTCTGAATCGGAGGGACCAACCAGATGGATCAGCGAGCACGTACGCTGGTGCTGAAGCGTGAGGAGAGCGAAATGCTGAAACATGAATATGTTTGGCTGTCGGCACAAGGATATATACATAACTGCAGCATTTCTCTGGGAGAAAACAACTCCTATACATATAGTAACATGTACACGATCCAATTGGCCGAAAGATAACCATCCCTCACATGCACTGTCAAAGTGTAATTTGCAATCAATACTATCATTAGTTAATAAGTCAGTGATGCATCAAGAGTCTCAAGCACGCTTGCAGACGATGCAGGCCGGAGTACATCATACCATTACATAGCGCTTTTTTTTGGAAGACCATACAATTACATAACTAGCTTCATGAAAAAGGAAAAGGCGCTAGCAACAAATAACAATGCCAAACAAGAAAATAACCAGTATCAGTACCAAGCTGTGACTGATTTCTACATGTAACGGAAAAAAAACTGTATAGAGTAAATCAGAGTCCAATTAATCAACAATCTCAACACGCCCGTTGAACAAAAATGCCTACCTAGAAAGGTACAGCTTTGAAATGAAAAAAAAGGAGAGTGATGCCAGCACTTGGAATAACTTGTCCCAGTTTAGTTGATCAAGCAGTTTACTTTTACACCAAATACAAGGATATATCACACAAAGAGGAGGGAAGCTAACTAACCAGATTGGGTGGTGAGGTTTGATAGCTGCCATCTAATGGCAACAGGTTGCTAATCAACGTCTTTCTGCAGATCGCTTTTCAACTGGTGTAGTCCAGTCATTGTGCTGCACAACAGTACAGCCCACACCAGCCATGTGTCATCAAGGTCTCACATCCATCATCATCAAGGGCATCCCACACATGCATGCTTTCCTGTGTCAGTATTTTTACCAGCCTGTGACAGAAAGGAAAGTAGCAATCATTAGTTGGTCACATTGTAGCAGATGCACGAGAGGGATAATGGATCAAAAGTTCTAATTGAGAACCAAAAGTTTTGCAGAAGAGTTACAAAATGAAAATCAAGAGGTACAGAATGCTGCAGTTCACAGCATGCCTTGTGGACTCGTCCAACTACTCCAGGATAGTGTCTAGCGCTGTTACCTTAAGCACTCCAATTTTTCCAGCAAAAAATAGAGCTGATATAATTAGATTATCAGCATAATGTTCACAAAAAGCACAACAATCAATGCATATCATATACATAAAATATGAGTTTCCAGAAAAGGAAACATCTATAAATCATATGACCAGAAATCAATGGAAATAGCTATAAAATTCCTGAAAAGAAAATTAGTTATCATTTAATTGATCACATTGTCTCAAACAGCTATTCGTGTCTAAATTGCATTAACTACCATGGGATAACAATAACAACAGAAGGACATAATTGGAAAGACCAACTGTACCTCAGGAATCTACAGTGATTGGAGTCGGCATGTATGTTTCCTCTTTGGATACTTCAGCCAATGCATCGGCATGGATGCTAGTTCACACCTGGATCTCCTCCCTCCAAATTGCATGAACTTCATCAGTTTGGAATCTTTGAGTAAACGTCTACTCCTCTAGGGGAGTGGTCACACCATGTGCATACGCCAGTAAACCGGTGTATGCAATCATTGATCCATTGTCAATACAATATCGATCATCTGTTGCAAACAGCCTACTCCCTCTTTCTGAGCACATAATCCTCATCATCTCTTGCAAACGTTCATTGCATCCAACACCACCAACAATAAGAATGTCTTTCGAATCACAATGTGCCATGGCACGTTCAGTGATTTCAACAAGCATAGCATAGAGTTTCCTGGATAATAGACCATCAAGTATCTTAATTAGAACTTATACGAGTTTTCTTCAGTAAAATTATACATAATCTTTCCATACAAAAAGTAAGCATAATCATGTATCATCTAAAAGTATACATAATCTTTCCATACAAAAAGGTAAGAATAATCATGTATCATCCAAGGGTAAAAAAGTTTGACAATATACATGTACCTGTAATGAGTAGCATAGGTCTGCAGGTGTGCACTCATTATTTTTAAGCTTCTCAATCGCTGTAGCTTCAATGAAGCTCAATATGCCACTAAATGACACATCCATACCCTTTACAACATAAGGGAGATCAATGAACTTTTCTCCCTTCTTTGCAAGCTGAACAAGGAAAAGACATATTGTAGACTGATTAAACATGCCTCAGGGAAAGGGATGGAGTACATCATATCGTACAAAGCCACAAATCCACTGAAAGAAAGAAAATAACCTTTTGTTTCAAAGAGAAGGACAAGAAAGGAAAGAGCTAGTGGGGACAAGTCCAACATTAGATGGAAGGCGCATAACAATCATCATTGAAATATTGCTGCACATCATACAATACAAGCAACAAAAGAGGCAATAAAAATATAAAATGATGCAACTTGATCAAGATTTTCTTTAAGCTGATGGTTGGACTGTTAACAACTTTGAAGCTATAGAACTATAGAAGAATGGAAGGCCTCTGATGTTTATGATTTGAGCACAGTTAACAATTAACGACACTATGGTGTGGTCTGTGGTGTGCTGAGGTGCAAGCAATCTTTCTAGAATGTTGCATGCAATTTATATTCTTGAAAGCACATAAAACAGAGTCTTGATCTCCAGTCTTACGAATGCTCATAAGTATCCATGTAGCCTTCTTCTTTTATGATTACTAAATAATAATATATTGAGTGAGCATTAGTACACAACCGTATTCACGAACCAACACACAGAATGCAGTTATATAATAATAAAATAATAATATGCAAGGCTGATCAAAGGAAAAGGAATGGCTTATAGTTCTTTTGTTTGCATAAAGCTACTTATTGAAATAGATTATGTAGTAGCAAATCCTGAGACCTAAAATTTTGACTAAACCAAGTTTTAATGAAATTCAATGTTTTTGTATAATAATAGCGAATGTTCCATCCACCTCTAGTGGAGAACAGTACCCGAAGGTTCCATCCATTCATATATAGATATCAGTTCCATTCACCTCATGCTATATTATTTTCCAAGGCTGCAATCACCTGGCAATTCTAGGCGGAGTACCCTCGGATTCTAGGCTGAATGCCCCTAGCAATCCCAGCATGAATGCTCCTATCGACACAGGCCGCACCACCCGCGAATTCTAGGGTACATTCCCCGCCAATCCAAGCTGTAACCCCCCCCCCACCCCCGGCAATTCGGGTGTATCCGATCAAGTGAATCCTGTGCCGCATTCCTCTTGCAATGCCATGTGCATATACACCACCACTTACCACTCTCACAAGGTCAAATCAAATCCTCAGGCTCTCATCCCGACTTTTCATTCCACCCATAAATTGTTTTATAAAAATGAAAACTAATTCAAGTTCTCAGCACCGTCTATGATCGTAGGCACGGCTATCTAGATAGTTCTCACTCTGTAGAGTTTACACACTTTACCCATAAGAGATAATCGTCTTATATTGTCAACACGCAACCATATGTGTAAGACTAAGATAATCATCACAAGGCCTTTACAATGCCCTACCCAACGCAATCCCATCTGCTAGGTTTCGCTATTGAAGGTGGTTTCCTAATGCAATACATCCACACCACCCTTTGGACTCCTTTGGACTCCATCCTCCGAGTGGTTGTCCACTAAGACCATAGTGCATGCCACTCTCCGTAGCCCCTTTTTGCGCTGTAGTGGTTTCCTAATACATTATAGCCGCGCCACCCCGGAATGGTTGTCAACTAAGACTATAATACATGCCACATGAGCGGGATGATGAAGCAACTCTGAGGCGAACAAATTAATCAGCCAGGTCGTACCCATTATAGACTTGTGGTTGTACTGTTTTTACATGAGAGGTCATCACAAGAACTCGGCCCTTTATTGACTCGGGCGATACTTCCCCATACCCACTCTGTCGTGCTCTTCCCAGCACCCGCCACGCTTTCCAGTCGTACAAGTCGAAATCTATTTTTGGTTTTCATTTTTGTTTTAAAATATGTTTCTAGTTCAACATACCAGCCAGACTCCAACCTCGACTGCCCAAATCCAGTTTTCATGTTTTGAATAATATCGGGGCAAATCATTGCCCACATGCCAACGTATTTAAACAAGGCTAAGCATGACACTTAGATACGGATTTAGTAACTAGTATGTATACCATTAGTTTTAAGGTGACAAAGGATAGTGTCCAAGTTCAAGGATGGAAATGTTATACACAATTATCATTAAGGTAGTAGCTATGAGCCAAATCAACATATTTGTATAAATCATAGTAATGCAATTTCATAATTAAAAATAATATAATTGCATTTCAAAAGTAGGTACAAAATGTTCAAAGTGTTGACTCGCCTTGCTCAATATTCTAATAATTGCCTTGCTTAATGTTCTTATAATCTTGTCTTGTTCTTGTTCTGTTTTGGACTGCTGCTTCGTCATGGATTCAGATTCTAGCTACGCGGAATATGATCAAACTCAAGAACGTCTGAAAGCAACCAAATGAAATCCAGTAAATCCAAAGACATTCAAACCAAAGGAAACACTTCAAATGAAAGTACTCCAAATGAAACTAAACATACTTAGTGGAATTGATGAAGGAAATACGTCAAACGAAGTATATCCAAAGAAGTTGATGAAAGAAATACTTCAGACCAAAGTAGATAAATCCAAACTCTACTCGTTTGGTTTAGTGGTGGGATTTTGGGTTGACAACCAGACTTAGGGTTAGGTAATCGTTTGATCCAGAGTGAGGGCGAGAGAGATCGAGCTCTCGGATAGTCCGCTGGTACAGGGAGCTAGGACTCAGCAGGAATGAGAGAATATTCGTAGGAATATTCCGTATTGGTTATCTAGATGGGAGAGATCACCCAGTTAGATAGGATTCTTTGACCCACCTTTAGGTCACGATTTGCACTTTTCCCAAGAGCGTTTAGCAATGAGTAATAGTTAGAGCCTATACAATGTTGATTGATGGTGCAACTACTATCACCCACTTGGGGACCTATCATTGCTATCCATAAACGGCGCCTAGCTGATCTAATGATTTCTTTAATTATTACTTCCTATTTATCAAGGAACTTCTATGAAAGTCAAGTGAGATTTATGCGCAGGTTCAGGGTTTGCATCGGGTAGACATAAGTCTTACCGATACATGGGGTCTAGTTCACTTAATGACTTCTTTTATTATTTTATATTTATTAAGAAAGTTCCACGAGTCTTAGCTGGAACTTCCAAGCATTGGCTAGATATCAGCCTTACACCCTCAGTGGTGTCTACGATTTTGGGTTTCAACTTTGAGGTGATCTATACTTAGTCTTACTACCTACGTAACTTAGCATATATTAAAGTAAACTTGGCATACTAGGTTGATCCTTAGCTACACCATTTGCTAACGACTTCTCGTTAGGTAGGTAACTATACTACAAGACCTATGGTTTCTTACCCACTAATCCTTGTTTAGTGATCAACTCTATCACCTTGATTACCACTACTAGTATGAAGCTAAGTCACAATTACCGCTAACATTCATTTAAGTTTTATCACTACTACACTTTACTTTGCTCTAAACGTCGAGGACACATTTAGTTACTTAATCAACCACTAGCATGGTCCATATGTCAATTGACATACATGCATATACATATACTTTTATTCCCTTGCTTATCCTAGGTCCTAAGTATATGTGAGCTTATGTGTCTCACTACAAGGTTACTATACTAAGATTAACCCAAGACATGATGTTGCTAGATTATGGTATAGAACCCTATGTTCATTTGGGTACTCCTAGACATAAGGCTACACGTTAACGGTACTTGATTATTATCCAATTGCTTTACTATCCCAATTAACTATTTGATTAACTTATTACCTTTATTATTACAACAATGGTCTAGGGCTGACTGGTGTCTGATCATCTGCATAGGTATATGCCCAACTACGACGATACCATCTTAGGTTCTAACTACCTGAGTTGATCACTCTAGTTAGTTTACTTGCTACGTGACTTCTCATTTAGGTTCGACCTACCGCTCGTTGAAACCGTGGCAAGGTTAATGATCTCAACCTAGGGCCTAAGGGGTATAGTTCCTGACTTAAATTTGCCTTTGCACTATAGTGACAACATCTTATTGACTACTTTCAATTAGCCCTTAATTACTTATATTATCCACTAACTGAACTCTAAGTACTTATTCAAAGGAAATGGGCTCACTGACAGTTGCCGTCTCATACCACACTAACTACTGACTAGACACCTACGAGTGGACCACACTGTCATTCACTCCTACTCACACAGATTGCGACCACAAAGAGGGAGAGACAAGGCACACAGTGAAGAGGAAAACAGAGGAGGGCAAAGGGCGGCTCGGGCGACGCTCAACGCTGGCGAGGGGGGCATCGGCGGCGGCCGGCGATGGTGAAAATGGGATGGGGAGGGGAGGCCAACCCGTGGGTGGTGGCGGCGCGGCCGGGGGTGGACAGTGGCAATCGGGCGGCATGGCGCGGTGGTTGGCCGTGGGGAGGAGACAGGGGCGGTGGGGCTAGGAGGGGTGGATTTTGGATGAGCACGAGCACGAAGATGCTATGGGGAGCGCACCCGAGCGGTCTACGATGGCGAGGAGCCGGGGTAGGCCGACGACGCGGTCGGATTCACGCAGCGACGGCGGCCGGCCAAAGGAGAGGCCAAACGAACGGTTGGGGATGAAAGGGGAGGTTGTGGGGGTGCTCAAGTCAAGAGGAATCGAAGAAGAGCTCACTGGGGAGGAAATGGCGGTGGTGGCGGCGGGATTCGACCGGCTTTGGGGATGATGGTGGCGCGACGATGCCCTACGGGCGGAAGGATCACCATATTGGTTGAGGGGAAATGAGGAGGTGGCTTTGGAACATGAAGTGACGCGAACGAAAATGAGGGGCTTACCAGGGCAGCGGCAGCGGCGAGCAGGGAGGAAGATGGGGTCGTCCGCGTCAGAGTCGTCCCTGTGGGGAGGGAGGGCCATGATGGTGAGGTGGTGAACTGGTGATGGAGTCGGCCTAGGCGACGCCAGCAGACAAGCTCCCCGAGGTGGTTGCGAGCTTGGTGAGGGTGCCGGCCGGGACAGCGGGGTGCTCCATGTTGGAACTCACAGGTGGCAAGCAAAAGTGAGAAGAAAACAGAGTACTACCTCTTTGCTTATACGGTTTATTTCTTACATTACTTACAAAACGTGCTTATACATGGAAGTACACAGCTCCTTATATAGGCGTATGAACCGACTCGACCTGAACCGTCTCAAACAAAACAACGTTGTGTACAACTCAACTTTGACACGCTTATTAACCGACTTGACCTCTTGGCTTATACGGAAGCAACAGCTAGATGCTTCTCCAAGAATCATTGCCGACATGCATGCACAACGAGATTATAAACAACATTCACTCCCTTAATCTTGTTGCACAAACCACTCAACAATTGGTATCATTGGTATCAGAGCCCTAGGTTCGAGTTGGGCATAGCAAAAGCAAGAGTGTAGTGCGTCATGCCAAAGTAGATGTCGTGCCCGCTTAAGTCTGTGGACAGCGGCGGCACCTCGGACACGGCGACATCCAAGGCACCGGCGAAGGAGGGCGCCGGTGGGATATGTAACCCTCTAATACCCAATGCTCACTAAGACCAACTATGGCTCTTGGGCGGTGAAGATGAAGGTGTTTATGCGCGCACAAGGAGTGTGGGTGGCGGTGGAAGGCAATGAGTTGGTCGACTAGCGTAAGGACCAGATGGCTCTCGCCGCCATATTCCAAACCGTGCCCGAGGCCATGATGATGATCGTGACCGAAAAGGAGATGAACAAGGAAGCTTGGGATTACTTGGAGGAGATGCATGTCGGTGCTGATCGCGTCAAGGAAACACGAGTATAGACCCTCATAAGTGAGTTCGGGGTGATGCGCATGAAGGAAATGGAGTCCATCAGCGATTTCACCATGTAGCTGAGCACCATCTTCAACGAGATTCGTGTCCTCAAAGACAAGATGGAGGAACGCACCGTCGTGAACAAGTTTCTACGTTCTGTCCCCACAAATTCTTGCCGATCGTCTCCACCATCGAGCAATTTGGTGATGTCAAGACGATGACGGTTGTGGAGGCGGTTGGGCGTCTGAAGGCGTACGAGGAACGTACGAAGGGACGGCGGCGTGGCGAGGAAGGTGAGCAACTACTGCTCACTCATGCCATGTGGAAATCCAGGACCAAAGAAGAGGGTGTCAACAACTCTGGCAAGAAGAACCGCAAGTTCGACAAGGTGAAGGTTCGCTGCTACAATTGTCAGGACTACAAACACTTTGCTTCCGAATGTCGTAGGTCGAGGAAGGAGAAAGCGGAGGTGCATTTAATTGAGGCAAATGCTGAAGATGAATTGGCACTGCTCTGATGGTGAGTCGAGTACAAAGAGTTGAGTCCAGGATGTTGAGGAGATGTGTTCGCCATCCTAAGTTGAGACTGTGGAGTTGAGTGCGGAATGTTGAGGAGATGTGTTCGCCGTCTTGAGTCTAGTACGAGTTGAGAAAGTCGTAGTTGAGACCAACTGTCTCAATGAGTAAGTCCGAGACGTGTTCGGGTTGTGTCACTGTCTCGTCAGAGTACGCGTGAGCCAAGTTGAAGCCGAGTCCAACTAGCGACCGGAGTTTGAGTACTAGTCTAAGTACATGTTTTTGTGTCTTAGAGATGCAACAAAAGAGTGAAGAATCGACAATAGAGATATCTCAAGAAAATAAATTAAGGGGTAGATTGTTAGATGTTAATTTATTTTCTTGAGGACAAAGTCAAATGGAATTTGGCAACGGTGAAGTGCATGCATGCTTGATGTTGCTACCAACTCAAGTCAGAAAATTCTAGTGATGCATGCAGATGGAAGGGCAGTAAAAAAGGAGAGGAAGCAAAATTGGGTTTTGACTGCCTCGCATCTTAGTTGGTATTTGCTAATAGATGAGTTGTAGTAAGAGTATTAAAGATTATCTACTGCTAGCCTGTTCTTCAGCTGTCTAGATAATTTTGCTGGAGTTGGTAGTATGTTAGGTCGGTTTGTAAAAGTCTATAAATAGACTTGTGCACTATGTTGTAAGAACAAGCCTGTAAGCTGCAATACTAGTGTATGAGAGATCAATGTAGTACTTTGTTTTGGTTGCTCTGAACATCTTGTTGGAACTGCGTTGGACTGGATTGAATTTTCGAGCACGTGGCCCTACCCACTTGTGGTTAACAAAATATTTGAGAGGCCAGTCCAAACGCAGAGGGAAAAAGGATAACAGATGAGATGAAAGAGATCGCAGGTTTTAGACTTGGTTCGGTCGGTAGCTTTCTTCCCAACAAAATTGACCGGACGAGATTCCTTTTAACCAAAGCAGGGCAGATCAATTTAACTAGTAGCCATGCAAAAACAATGTGATTAGCAGGAGTGTCGTGCAGGACAGGTGTTCGACCGCACGTAGAATATTTACAAGGCTCCAGATACATACGTCTGCAGCAGGTCGCAGTCGAGCAACTCAACGTCTCCACTAGTACATGTCCATTCTGCCGGCGGAGGATCGATCAATCCAAGATGTTATTTCACTCGGGCTCATGTGGGACGAAAATTTCGCCATGTATGTACTTTTTGTAAGGCTTGCATTGCAGTTTACACCACTGCCTTGCTCTGTTATACTACCTCTGTTCTTTGCTTCCCGCTAGAATTGAGTTCCAACATTCCAAGCCCGGCTTACTCTCATTTGCCTCGGCGCTTTGAGGAAGGTAACTGGGAAGGAGGGGGCGACAAGGAGGAGGCCTCGGCTTAAGTAGAGTGGGAACGGGGTGACGGCGTAGTGGTTGGCGTCGGGAGTGCAGTGGCGCGGTGACGCAGCGACAGTGGCTGTAGTGGAGAGGATGGTGATGGAGGCAGGTAGGAGACAACGGGGTGTGGTGACACGACGGCGATGGGGGTTAGGCGCGGGTGATGTAGGCACAGCGACAATAGCATGGCGCCAGGGCGGGTGGCGCAGCGCGCACGATGCGTGGGGAAACAGGGAGGAGGAAGAAGCCAGGGGCTAGTAGGTGGGCCGGAGGAAAGAAAAGAGAAAGAAGGAAAGAGAAAAGGAGAGAAAAGGAAAGAGGGGGAAAGACAAAAGAAAGAAGAAAGAAAAAGAGAAAAAGGAAAGGAAAGGAAAGAATGAAAAGGAAAAAGAAAAAGAAAAAGAAGTCAGGCTGGGCCGAGTGGCTTTGGCTCATACCGCACTTTTGAGGTTTCAATTTCTTTTTCTTTTCTTTTTAAACTCGGTTTGAATTCAATTTTCTGTTTTTGGGATTAAGGTTTCAATTAACAACTCAAAAATTCGAACATCGACGGAGTGTAACAAAAGTTTTAAAATCCCACATTTTTAAACAGTTTCAAATGTTCAGAATTTTTTGGATGTTACATTTATGGTGCATACAGACATACAGTAGCAGCAACATAAATCAGTGCAAAATGGTTTGGTTGAAAATATTATATGGGTGAATCCTGAATGGGATAGTGCAAAAAGGGGTCAACTATATCCACATGGATTCATGCAATCCATTTTTTTATGCAGCGTCGTCCCGCGTAGCTACATTCAGGATATGCAATAACATGTGTTCCCTCCCACTCACGTAAATTAGCTCATACAGACAACCAAACAGCATCTCAACACGTTCAAGACAACTTCATACGGTCGATCAAACAAAATCTCAATTTATTCCATATAGCTACGCAAGGAACTTAGCTTACATGATCTCAGGATGAAGCTATCTATGAACCCCACACAGGTTGAGGTGCTTCAAGCAAACTAAACAAACAAAGGATGTATTCGTCCTCGATAGGACCATATAAGACGTCATTTTGTTGCTTCTATAATCTATATAGTCAACCAAGATTTTGTTTCGTTGGTTGTACCAGGTGCCTTAACAACACTGAGAGAATGATTTGGTTGCTCGCATGAACTATTTTATGCAAAAACGAGGAAGCACAAGTGACCTCATAGACTGAATGGAGCAAGGGGGAATGTTGTTGAGTGACCACTTTGGGCACAAGACACCACACAGGATATGCCCAGATTTCTATGAAGTTCAATACAAGATTTTACCCATACAATCCCTTCAACTAAACATACAAAAGTAACCTCACTAACCCATCCCATTCAACAATGGGTTCATACGGGCAACCTAGCAGTCACAAAATGCATTGGCAGCTAAAGTTGAAAAGCTTAAATATTTCAATATACAGGTCAAATGCTCAATGAGTCAATGTAATACCCATGCCTAGGATCAACTCATGAGATCCCAGAAATCCTCTACGATTTTCGCATCTCCATGTATGCGGTGCATTGATTCAAGAATAGAATGGCTTATGCAGTTTTGCCTGAATCACACTGGCAGAAACCACTCAAACCAGCATCTAAGTGCATATACAGCTACAACTATAACTCTATAAGACCATTAAACCGGAGCTAGGAGATATCAAGTTGGCATTTGATCGAACAAGTTACCTGCTCTACGTTATATCCGGGGCTCGGGTCATTCGATAGCTCAAGCACCCTCGCGAAGCGATCGAGGCAGTTCCCGACGGCTATATCAATGGTCTCCCCGAAGATCCTGTACCTCCCCTCGCTGTACGCGATGACCTGCGTGTTGCCGCCGGAGACGTAGAGCACGACGGGGTCCACGGCGCCGGTGACCGCGCGTACCATCTCGATGTGCGCGACGCAGTGGTTGACGGCGACGAGCGACTTCCCCCAGAGGAGCGACAGAGCCCGGGCCGCCGCCGCAGCGACCTGGAGCGGCGCGCCCATGCCGGGCCCCTTGGTGTAGCACACGCAGGCAAGTTCGGCTGGGGAGACGCCCGCCTCGGCGAGCGCGGCGCGGAGGAGCGGGAGGAGGTGGGCGAGGTCGTTGCGCGCGGTCTCCCGGGGCAGGAAGCCGTGGCCCGGCGGGGTGACGTAGGTGTAGCGCGGGTTGGAGAGGATGTCCCCGGAGAGGGACACGACGCCGATGCCGATCTTGTTGGCCGAGGACTCCAGCCCCGGCGCCAGCAAGCGGCGGTGTCAGATCCCTGAAGGAATCAGACGAATTTGGGGAGAAGGGGAAATATTGCGGCTACAACTAGGGCTACGAACAACTAGGGTCAGGAATATTGGCATTATGCCTTCTCATTCCATTTTTTAGGGTTTTACAGTTCAGTTACATTCGTGTTTACAGCACCGTCACGTGATTACAATTGCTGTAAAAGTTCAGAGTAAAGGAAACAACAAGGAAGATAAACAGTAACTTTGCTTAGTACTCAGCCGTTAGATCTAACTGGGCCGATCGGACCAATGTCTCAGTTAGATCTTCATAAAGTCGAGTGAGTATATCACCGTTAGATTTAGGTTAAATGACGGACTGTATTGAGTCATTAGATCTCACCGGGCCGTCGGACCAAGTTTTCACCGTAGGATCTTCTTATATCCGAATCGTTTTCTTCAATGTTTTCTTGCTTCGCGTTCTCTGAACTTCCTCTTCAAACTTCGACTTCTTCGCTTTCTCAAATGTAAAGTCGACAATACCCCCTTCTTGAACATCAGACTTGTCCTCAAGTTTGAAAATTTGGAAATACCTTCTTTATAAATGGTACATCTTCCCAGGTTGCTTCATCCGGAGCTAGGCTCTGCCACTGTATCAGCCACTGTGCTACAACATCCCCCTTTCGCTGCACAATTCGACGCTCCAAAAATTTTATTGGTTCAGTCTTGATCTTGCCGTCAGGGCCGACCAATGGTAAACCCGGAGATGGTATAGCTAATGGTCCCAGATGTTTCTTGAGTTGGCTCACATGAAACACAGGGTGTATAGCAGCTTCTTCCGGCAAATTTAATTGATATGCAACTTTGCCGATTTTTTTCAAAATTCTGAATGGCCCATAATACTTGGATCTGAGCTTGAGTGATCCTCTCAATCCAAATGCATTTTGCCTATATGGTTGCATCTTGAGGTAGACCATGTCTCCTTCATTGAAATGTCTTTTTGATCGTTTCCTATCAGCAAATTGTTTCATCCGATTCTGTGCTTTCAGCAGATTTTGTTTGAGTTCTTGTGACATCTTTTCCCTTTCTTCCATAGTCAGCCGTGTTATCGGTAAAACATCTTTAGGAAGTGCGGCCCTGCCAAATTGAGGAGGTGGATACCCATATAATGCTTGGAAGGGAGTCATCTTCAAAGAGGTATGGTATGAGGTGTTGTACCACCATTCTGCATGTGGTAGCCAATTCATCCAGCTTTTAGGTTCTTGGAAGGTCATACTCCTTAAGTATGATTCTAGACATTGGTTGACTCTCTCCGTTTGGCCATCCGATTAGGGGTGATATGCTGTGCTAAATCTCAAGGACACTTGCAATGCTTTGAATATTTCTTGATAGTATTCGGTCCCTGTCACTAACAATTGCCATTGGCAGTCCATGTAATTTATATATGCGCTCCATGAAGACTTGGATGACATCTTGGACAGTATAAGGATGACTTAATGGTAAGAAGTGAGCATACTTGGTTAGTCTATCCACCACTACCAAAATAACCTCCTTACCTTTAGATTTTGGCAAAGCCTCAATGAAGTCCATACTTATGTGAGTCCAAGCCATATCCGGGACTTCCAATGGATCCAACAGACCAGGACTTGGCACATGTTCAGCTTTAGTCAATTGACATATTGGACATTCCGCAATCATGGCTTCGACATATTTCCTCATTTTCGCCAATAGAATGACATTTTGAGTCGGTGATAAGTGGCTCTCACCTGAATGACCTCCCATCGCAGAGGAATGACAAAGCTTCCATCAAGGACCGCCTCACATTAGTCGATCCTCCTATATAGATCCTTCCTTTATACTTGTAATGCCTTCAACGAATGTATGTGAGCTCTTTGAACTGGAGTCACCAGATCTCCGAATTAATGTTTCAAATTAGAGCTATCTTGGGCATAACTTCTTTTATATCTTCCATCCATTCGGAGTGACCATAACGATTGCCATGCACACATTAGCATCCTTTTCGGAACATCTCTCTGGATAGGCGTCGACCACTTTGTTTTCCTTCCCTTTTTTGTACTCAATGGTATAATCAAACTCCAAGAGTTTAAGCAACAACTTGTGTTGTACCCCTTCTACCAATCTTTGAGATGTCATGTATTTAAGACTCTTTTGATCCGTTCGAATCACTAAATGATTTCCCAAGAAATAGTGCCTCCACTTTTTTAATGCTTCAAGTATGGCTATAGCCTCTTTCTCATAAATTGATTTTACTACAGCTTTTATCCCCAGAGATTTACTGAAATAAGCTAACGGTCTTCCTTGTTGCATGAGAACAACCCCAATTCCCACACTACACGCATCTGTCTCTAATACAAAGGCTGGTTGAAATCCGGTAAAGCTAGCACTGGACAGGTGGTCATTACAGTCTTGAGGTGTTCAAATGCTGCCTGCTGCTCTTCATCCCACTGGAAATTCCCTTTCTTCAAAGCATCATGTAGTGGCTTGCATATCCTTCCATACCCCTTCACAAACCGCCGGTAGTACCCAATTAATCCCAGGAACCCTCTGAGTTTAGTGACATTTTTGGGAACCGACCACTTCACAACATCCTCAATCTTATGTCCTAAGTATTCCACCCTATCCGTGGCAAAAATACACTTGGACAATTTAGCAAACAATTTGTGCTTTCTGAGAATAGTCAACACCTCCTCCAGATGCTCCAAGTGCTCCTCGAGGGATTTGCTGTACACCAATATATCGTCGAAGAACACTAGGACTGATTTCCTGAGTTGTTTCTCAAATATATGGTTCATGAGGGCTTGAAAAGTTGCAGGAGCATTAGTGAGACCAAATGGCATCACTAAGTATTCATAATGCCCCATATGTGTTTTGAATGCTGTTTTGGGCACATCATCATCCACCATTCTAATTTGGTGATATCCGGATCTTAAATCCAGCTTGGAAAGAACTTTAACTCCATTCAATTCGTCCAATAGGTCTTCAATCACAGGCATTGGAAATTTGTTTTTGATAGTTATGCTGTTTAGTTGTTTGTAATCCACACATAATCTCCAATTTCCATCCTTCTTTCTTACCATCACTGCAGGAGAGGCATAAGGACTCATGCTATGTCTAATCTCCTCCGTTTTCAGCATCTTTTTGATGATATCTTCCATTGCCGCTTTCTGATGGTGTGGAACTCGATAGGGTCTCAAATTAGGAGGTTCAGCTCCCTGCTTCAAGTGTATAGCATGATCACACTCCCTTCTAGGTGGTAGTTCCTCCGGTTCCAAAAATATATCCCTGAACTGGTTTAGCAAGGCTTCCACTTCCTCGGCGAGGCAGTGTTACGTCTAGGTGCTTCCGATGACAAGCTGCCAGATTCAATCGACACCCCATCACTCCTTCTTAAGCATTTTCTCCAGTTTTTGAGTTGTTATCATACAGCATTTTCCTGTCATGGTATGGTCTTGGAATACTATGGGTTTTCCTTGTTTAACAATAGATAACGTCCTTTTTCTCAAGTCCAATCCAAGAGGGCTAAATTCATAAATCCAATCGGCACCTGAATGATATCATAACTATCTAGCTCCAATAGTTTAAAAGAAGTGCGAAGTTATGCCCTTGAATACAAGATCTTGAAGATCTTGTACCAAAGCTGTCGACTTCAATACTCCTCCTCCGACCACCCTTCTTGTCTTGCTCCCAAAGATTTCTCAATGTATAGTTACCCTTGAGCAAATTTATAGTCCATAAAGGTATGAGTGCTTCATTGTCTACCAAACACTCTGCCCTTCTCCCTTTTATATATGAAATCAAAGAAAAGGTAGTAGGTCGATAGTTCCTCTTATAGCGTATTCGAAAATTTGCAATAGTTGTCCTCGATTTTCCTCATGCTCCGGACTATCGGTGCGCTTTTGTAGCCGATTCTGAGCATCTTCATTGTCTTGTTCTCCAGGATCTTGATAGTCGTCTTGCACTTCTTGTAATATATGAACGGTTCTTCCTGTTGTGCACCAATGTTGCTTACTCCATGGTTCTTTATAATACCAACACTTTTGCTCTTTTCTCTCCCTAATATTGGGTTGCTCTTCTCGATATTTAGCTTGTTCTCCTGGCCCTTTTGAGTATTCCTCTACCAAAATCGGGACTTCTATTGAAGAATTTGTTCTTCTTTGAAATTTCTGAAGTTGTGCCTCTTTAGCAAGTATACTTTCTCATAAATTTTTGCCAACCAGTAAGCCTCAATCATTCCCTGTGGTTTTTGACTGCTCACATCGTATTTAATGTCTCCTCTTAACCCCCCAATGAAACAACTCATCAAAAAAGATTCATGCAAATATGGATGATCCCGTTTAACTAGCTCCACACTCTTCAAACTTATCAATATAATTCGAGGCCGGTTATGTATTGCTTAATGTTTTGTAACTGTTCAACTGCCTCATGTGCATTTGTAGTGGAGAAACGGTCGCTGACCATCGCACACAGCTGTGGCCAATTAAGCATCTGCCAAGGGATCCCCACATTCTTCAACCAGGTAGCAGCTCGCCCTTGGAAATGGCGGTTGCGTGTTTACCCATCGATTTGGAGGAGTGCCCGAAAGTTCAAAAACTTCTCACAATGTTTCAAATGATTCAATGCATCCTCACTTTGAAAATAATGGTATCTCCATCTTGGCCCTTTAATAATTGCCTCGCATAATGTGCCCGGGGCTTGAGAGTCCCATGTATTGATTTCTCTGCTCATCTCGCAATAAGATCCCCGGGTAACACGGTCCTCCCATTGATTCCCATCCATCCTTTGAGGTGTCATCAGTATTCCTCATCATCAAGTGAAAATTGGTTGGGGTCCAGATCTTTCCACCGGGTTCTACCTCAAAGCGCACACTGGTCGGTCTTAGCCGCCATGCTTGCTTCAACCCGGTTACATTTTCGGTTAAGCCTGCGTGTCGGTCTCTCCTACCACTTTTTTTTTCCTTTTTCTACCGGAGATTCCTGATGTACTCCCGTTTCCCCCATGATTCTTCCCCACATTTGTTTCATCATCTCCGTCATTTCCGTGACTTCCGACCTTAAGCTCTTAAGATCTGCAAGATCAGCTTTCATGCTAGCAAGTTCAGCACGTACCTCCTCAATCTCCTCTCTTCCTGCTATGGATTCCTACGACATGGATCTGGTCGTGACCACCATTTTGATTCCAGATCAGCAAGATCGCTCGAATCAACACAGATTTCACCGCCCCACGCTGGATCGGATCAACTTAGGGATTTTACAGCGGCTCTCAACTTCCGCCGCCAACCTTTTGCCAGATCTCGCCTTGTTTCCGAGGATTGACTCTGCTCTGATACCTTTTGTCAGATCTCGGAAGGAATCGGACGAATTTGGGGAGAAGGGGAAATATTGCAGCTACAACTAGGGCTACGAACAACTAGGGTTAGGAATATTGGCATTATGCCTTCTCATTCCATTTTCGTGGTTTTATAGTTCGATTACATTCGTGTTTACAAAGACCGCCACGCGACACAACTGGCCAAAAGTTCAGAGTAAAGGAAACAACAAGGAAGATAAACATAACTTTTGCTTAGTACTCGATCGTTAGATCTAATGGGGCCGATCGGACCAATGTCTCAACCGTTAGATCTTCATAAAGTCGAGTGAGTATATCGGTAGTTAGATTTAGGTTGAAATGACGGACGGTATTGAGCCGTTAGATCACGGTGGGCGATCGGACCAAGTTTTCACCGAGGATCTTCTTATATCCGAATCGTTTTCTTCAATGTTTTCTTTGCTTGCGTTCTCTCGAACTTCCTCTTCAAACTTCAGACTTCTTGATTTTCTCAAATGTAAAGTCTCGACAGCGGCCACGCCGAGCCGCCGACATGGCTGCAGCGGCGGCGGCGCGGTGGTAGGGTTTTGGGGGTTGGGGGGAGGCGGCTCGTGAGTCGTGTGGTGAGTGGAAGTGTGAACTGTAGAGTAGAAATGGCATGAGAAAAAACCGAGATGGGCCGAATGGGCCCAATATGCTCTCCTTCTCAGCCTATCAGTCCATACAAACTGGGTCCACAGGCCCACTCGTGAGGCCACCAACTCCTCGGCTCTTTCCATTTTCTCTCTCCCTCCCTCTTGCCGAGGCGGGAGCTAGTCGCTCTTTGGAGGGAAAGGAAGCCGCTCTCCAAGCCCCAGAACCCTAGCCGCTGCCCACCCCTCCTTCTCGTCGACCCTCCCGGCCGCCCGGCTCTCCCGCCCCCGCCCTTCCACCGTCACCGCATCGCCGCTCATCAGTTCGAAGAACAAATGGATGTCAGGTCAGTCCCAAACTGTGATCTTTTGCTTGGCTGACCGTTGAATAATGGTCCCTAGTAGATGCTGCTGTTAGCTTCCAATCCGAGAGGAATTCATGTTGCGAATTCCCGCAATATGGGACCATGAATTTACCTTGATTTCTTTGTGTGTGAATGTGACCGTGCGTGTGTCCTTGCAGAGCTCGATCAAAACCGGAATTAAAGATTGTAAAAACTGAAGTTTCCGAATTTTTTTTGTTTTTGAAATACCTGCGAGATTGCTGAGGGATTATGTTAGAAAAATATTTAATTGGATCCGTTACAGATTATAGTTAAGTTGGTACAAGTTCTGTCGCGAAATCTCGGCTTTAGAATGTACTGCTTGAGTGGAAACTGAGGTATATTATGCAAATAGTTTAGTCTGTTCTGGAGTGAATTTCTTTCTAGTTTGAATATTAGTTTTTTTTTTGTTTTGCTCCAGTTGCTTGGATAAAACCTGTGTTCCGTGTTTCGGTAATTCCTCTCGAAACATGTTGAGTACAAGTCCGATTTTTCTGTTTATTTTCCAAAGAGTGGACTAATGGATTGTGTCTAAGATTATTTTATTGCCCATTTAGCTAACTAAATGTAATTGTTTATGCTTTTAGATGAATGGGTTTTTGACCTGAGCTGCCCCTAAATTTAAATTTGGAGTTGCTATCACATCATCAAGTAAGTTGATGTTTCCATACTTATTTTTCCCCAGTGATGTTTGTATTATACTTTTATGTTAAACTGACTAAAATACCATGATCATGTGTTAGGAATGGAGAGGTTCTTTAAACCCATAAAGAAAGCTGCTGGGTCTGGAGGGAATTTATCACCAGATGAGAGTACTACCGCAGAGCGAGGAAAGAAACCTCGTGTTGGTGCTGTGCTTAATCTGGATGATATTGTTGCTGATCCGGGGCTCCGAAAGCCAATTGAGGAATATGATGTTGGAATTAGGGATCAAGTGAGGACCAAGTATCTGCAGATGGGTCCGTGTCAACCAGCTGGCCACAATTTTCCTAGAAAACAGCAGGGAAATCATTCAAGGAGTTTTAAAGAAGTGTGGTTAAAGATGTTCGATTGGTTGGAATATAGTGTGGAGAAAGATGCAGCCTATTGTTTCTATTGTTTTCTTTTTAAGCAACCTAGGGGTGATAAATTTGGGAGTGATGTCTTCTCGAAATCTGGGTTTCACAACTGGAAGAATGCACTGGAAACTTTCACTATGCATGTTGGTGGAGTTAATAGTAGTCACAATTATGCAAGGCAACACTGTGAGGATTTCAAAACTCATAGGCAAATCACGCCATGCTTGTTCTCTTCTCGTAAGAGTGAGATGGAGACTGTGCATGGAACTTGCCTGACTGCTGGTTTAGATGTTGCAAGATTTCTTCTGTTGCAAGGTCTTTCCTTTTGCGTACCTGAAAAATCTTCCAGTTCTGGAAATAAAGGGCACTTTTTGGAGATGCTGAACTGGTACAGAAAAGACTTTGAGTCTGCTGGCCTCCCGATTATTGAAAATGCCCTTGGTTACAATGAGATGACTTCTCCGGAGATACAGAAAGATTTGGTGAAATCTTGTGCTGAAGTGACTGCACAGGCTATTGTTAATGAGATTGGAGATGGTTATTTCTCTTTACTTGTTGATCAGCCTCATGATACACTGATGCAGGATAGAATGGCTGTAATTGTGAGGTTTGTGAACAAGCAAGGGCAGGTCATTGAAAGATTACTTGGTGTTGAATATACGACTGGTGATACGGGCCCTTTGATGAAAGTAGCTTTGGATGGTTTGTTTGCTCGTTGTGGTTTATCTATTTCTAGACTAAGAGGACAAGGATACAATGTAGCCTCAAATATGATAGAAGAATTTGATGAGCTGAAGTCACTAATTTTGAAGGAAAATCCGTTTGCTTATTATATCCACTGTTTTGCCAACCAGTTCCAGTTGGTAGTTGTTTCCATTGCAAGGAGCATTAATGTTGTTGGTGAATTCTTTTATTATGTCGATAGGATTGTTAACATTGTGGGCGATTCTTGCGGAACAAAAGATGTGCTTCCAGAGCATTGTGGAAAGATTGTGGAAAAATTAGAGAGAGATGGGACTCTACCAGGAAAAGGAAAGCATCATGAGAGTGATCTTGTCGGACCTGCGCATACGCGGTGGGGCTCGTACTATGCAACTTTACTTCATCTGCTTACAATGTGGGATGCAGTGTTGGATGCACTAGAGACTGTGTGTGATAGTGATACTAGTCCTGAACAAGTAGGCACAGCATCAGGTTTGATAAAAAAATGGAGAGCTTTGAATTTGTATTTATCTTGCATTTGATGGTGCAAGTGTTGGGCTGGACTGAGGATTTATCACGTCTCTTGGAACAAAAAGATATATACATTGTCGATGCAATGGAGTTGATTGTGCATGTGAGAGATGTTTTGCAGGACTTGCAGGAGAATCGGTGGGGTGAATTTTTTGAAGAAGTCAAGAGCTTTTGTGTTGCAATGTCTGTTTCGGTGCCAAGTATGGATGATAGTATACCAGTGAGGGGCTGTTCGAGGCGTAGGGGGCTATTTGTTACTTGTTATCATCATTATCATGTTGAGATTTTCATAGCTTTGATTGACTCAATTACTATTGATATAAACAACCGGTTCAGTAAGACATCTATGGAGCTATTGAGATGCATCGCTTGCCTTGATCCAAGCGACTCTTTTTCCAAATTCAATTATGGCATGCTTCTCCGACTTGCTGAGATTTACTCTGTTGATTTCTCTATATTTGATCGTGAAATCCTCAAAGAACAACTTCACATGTTTGTTCTTAATGTGAGAAGTACCTCTGATTTTTCGAGCTGCCATGATCTTGCAACTCTTGCTGTGAAGATGGTTCAAACTGAAACACATTTGATTTTTCCATTGGTTTATCGTCTCATCGAATTGTCATTGATTTTGCCAGTAGCAACAGCAACAACTGAAAGAGCCTTCTCAGCAAGGAACATCAATAACACAGATTTGTGTGATGAGATAAACAACAAATGGTTTAATGACATGATGTTATGCTATGTTGAGAGAGAGATTTTCTCAGGAATCGATGATGCAAAAATTTTGCAGTACTTTGAAAGCATGAGAAGCTGAAGGATTCAACCATAGTTGTTAGTGGTATGTTTTATAATGTACATCGAACTGTTGTCCATTCTGGTTTTCCAATTGTATTGAATCTATATAATTTTTGCCTTGTAGGTTGTTGTTTGGGTATACAATTCTGGTTTTTTAGTGCTTTAAGATGGTTAAGGCGAGGCATGGTGATGTGTACACACTGTTGTGCTCATCCATTGTTCTACCTGTTAGAATTCCACGGCATGGAATCCACAGTAGTAAGTCATTTCTCTCCAATTTACATGTCACATTATCCTTTTCTCCATAAGCTAAACTGTGGCCCTGTGGAATCTCATAAAAAAATCAGCCGAATTTTTTTGAATTCAAATTCAAAGAGAAAAACAAAAAAATGCCAACCGTAGGACCTGAACCTACATGCTCACACTACCTAACTCTCGTGCTTACCACTGTTAGAGATATATGTATAGTGTGTTATTCCCTATTGTTATGAGGGGTTATTTGCATATTCACCTCCTGTACTTTGTATATATATATTGGCCCTTTGGCCCTTGGAAATACAATCGCTATTCATAACATGATATCAGAGCAAGGTTAGGGTTTGGGTTTCCTCACGTGGCCGACGCCACACTTTATAGATTATTTCTCTCACCACACTTGGATATATTCCATGTCTTCTCGTAGTGAGCTCTTGTCTATCTATAAACAATTTGCCACTATAGTTCGCATACAGTTCTCCACTCCTATTTGTATCTTTCGTGCTGACTCTGCTGGCGAGTACCTCTCTCGTTACCTGCGCAGCTTCCTTGTGGCGAAAGGTGGCACTCTCGCTTCGATTCTCTTGTCTTGGTGCTCATGCTCAGAATGGTGTCGCTGAGCGCAAATATCACCATCTTCTTGAGATAGCTCGTGCACTGATGATTGCCGCCTCTATTCCACCTCTCTTTTGGGCCGAGGTTGTTTCCACCGCCACCTATCTCGTCAACATCCAGCCCTCTTCTGCTCTTCAGGGTGCGATCCCTATTGAGCGTCTCTGTGGTCTTCTTCGACTACTCTACCCTTCGCATCTGCTTGCGTTTGCTTACGTTCCTCGTCCTCGAGAACACACCAAATTGATCGCTCGATCTATTGAATGTGTCTTTACGGGATCTGATCTTTGAGCACAAAGTCGACGGATCAGGTGTTGGGATCTGATTAGTCAACTCATGCCTCTCCTTCGGCTTTCTCTGTGGAGTCTCTGTTTTTTTTTGACCTTTCCAGATACACCTATATCTGTCTTGCCTCGTCCACCCGTCCCACTGAGTCTCCACATATTCCTTCTGTGGACTCTCCGCCGTTGTCGCCGCCCGCTTCGTCTCCTGTGGCTCCTCCCACTACAGTACCTTTTTCCCCTCTCTTCTACACTCGTCAACCTCGTATTGAGGATCTTCCACATGAGCCACCTTCTCCTGATGTTCCATCTTCTCCTGATGCTCTATCTTCCCCTGATGGGTCATCTTCTCCTCACTACGCTCTCCGCGATCGCCAGTTGATTCGGCCTCCTGCCCATTTTGGTTTTGCTGGTGTAGCTACTCATGAGCCTCTCCTACCGGGATGCTGTTACTCACCCTGAGTGGCAGCATGCCATGGTCGAGGAGATTGCTGCTCGAGCGTACTGGTACTTGGGATCTTGTTCCTTTTCCATCTCATTCTCGTCCCATCACGTGTAAGTGGGCCTATAAGATTAAGACTCGCTCTGATGGCTCTCTTGAGCGCTATAAGGCGCGTCTTGTTGCTCGTGGCTTCTAGCAAGAGCATGGTCGTGACTACGACGAGACTTTTGCTCCTGTGACCTACATGACCATTGTCCGCACTCTTCTTTCGGTGGCGTCTATTCGCCACTGGTCTGTTTCTCAGCTTGATGTCAAGAATGTCTTTCTTAATGGCGAGTTGCGTGAGGAGGTCTACATGCATCCGCCACTTGGGTATTTTGTTCCTGAGGGCATGATCTGTCGCCTTCGTCGCTCTCTCTATGGCCTTAAGCAAGCCCCTCGTGCTTGGTTTGAGCGCTTCTCCTCTGTGGTCATTGCTGTTGGCTTTTCAGCTAGTGATCATGATCCTGCGCTCTTTGTCCACACTTCGTCTCGTGGTCGGACTCTTCTTCTTCTGTATGTTGATGATATGATCATTACTGGAGATGATTCTGAGTACATTGCCTTTGTCAAGGCTTGTCTTAGTGAGCAGTTCCTTATGTCGGATCTTGGTCCTCTTCGTTACTTCCTTGGGATTGAGGTTACTTCCACTCCAGATGGTTTCTTTATGTCCCAAGAGAAGTATATTCAGGATCTTCTTGATCGCGTCTCTCTCACTGATCAGCGTACTGTTGATACTCCCATGGAGCTCAATGTTCACCTCCGACCCTCTGATGGCGAGCCTCTTTCTGATCCGACTCGCTATCGTCATCTTGTTGGGAGTCTTGTCTACCTTCTTGGTTACTCGTCGATATCACTTATCTAGTCCACATTCGAGTCGGTTCTTCTCTGCTCCCACTCAGTCCACTCTGACCACCTTCTTGAGTTCTGCGATACCTTCGTGGGACTATCTCTTGCTGTCTCTTCTTTCCACACTCTGGCTCGTTACAGCTTCAGGCTTATTCGGATGCTTCTTGGGCCAGCGATCCCTCTGATCGCCGGTCTATCTCTGCTTACTGTGTTTTTCTTGGTGGTTCTCTCATTGCTTGGAAGATGAATAAACAAAATGCAGTGTCCCATTCGAATGCAGAGGCTGTTGCGAGCTATGGCTCTCTTGACACCAGAGATTACTTGGCTACGGTGGTTACTTGAGGATTTTGGTGTTTTTGTCACTACACCGACTCCTCTCTTGTCAGACAATACATATGCTATCAGTATTGCCTGTGACCCTGTGAAGCATGAGCTCACCATGCATATTGGTGTTGATGCTTCCTTCATGAGATCTTGTGTGCATGATCAGGTGATTGCTCTTCAGTATGTGCTTTCAGAGCTTTAGATAGTGATTTCTTCTGAAGGCCCAGACTTCGAGACAAAGACAGCTTCTACCTCTCCAAACTCGGTGTTGTTGATCCACCATGAGTTTGAGGGGGTTAGGTTAGATATATATGTATAGTGTGTTATTCTATATACTTTGTATATATATCGCCCTTTGGCCCCCTGGAAATACAATCGCTATTCATAACAACCACTATGGCAAACATGCATTTGTTTATAGGTTATATGGACTTATGCTTATGATGTCCTTTATACTTAAATCTAAAATTAAGAATCCAAAACCGAAATTTGACCGGTTCAAAAAATATTGCAACCCGACGAGAAAACCGGTAACCGACGGAGATAATTTTCCCTGGTGGCGACAACATTAAGTATCTTGTAGTAATCTGACATATGTTGGTTAATGTTTCATCTTCTGCCTAGAGTTTGGCCAAATGATTTTTTTTAAATGGATGGTAGGAGCTCTGCCGATTCATTAAAGAGAGGAATAGAGTTTTAAAGTTACACCAACATTTCCCTTCCCAGGTAGGCACACCAAGGGGATAAACACCACAAAGACACCCAGTACACCAACACCCCTAACCTGGGATTCACCATGTGGCCCACTGAATTTTACCTTGTCATTTTCTGACATGAGATGATGATTGCTGGATATGTAGTGAAGATGTATGGTGCAAGATCTAGGAGTATATCTTTCTATTTTGGTTCATTTGAAGTATCCTGAGTAGCTGAGCTCCTGACTCATCGATGAAAAATGTCCAGTTCCTCCAGTTTTAACTGAGTACATAGTTGAACATTACTAGTACTATTAGAATCGTTGACTGAGATGTTTGTTACCCAGTATCACATGATCTGCCACCTATTTTGAGGTACTGTTTGGTAAGACAGCCCAAAAGCCTCAAGCCTAACTCACCATTAGGGCAGGTACAGTGATACAAAGAATCTTCTGAAACCAGCACTCTTTGCCCAAGTGGGTGCTGCAACTGATTCTCAAGCCATTCTTTCTTGGCAGATGTTCTGTAAATCTACCTGGTGTTTGATATAGCCTTAAGGTTGTCTCAAGCAGTATCATCTCCATCACCAAACAGGCAGTGTTGCACATATTAGTCGCATAGAGTAAATTACATCATGGGTCACTCAATTTGTCAAGGTGGTTCATTTAGGTCACCGATATCCAAATTTGCACATTTAGGTCACTAATCCGAATTAAGTTTGTCATCAACACCATTGCCGATGCTAGCTCGGAATGCTTCATGACGTAGACGATGGCCCGTGCCTAGGGGCGGAGCTAGCATGGGTGTCCGGTATGCGTCGGCACACCAAAAAATTAGAGAACCAGTAGGGAGTATATATGAAACTCAGCTACTAGAGGTGGCCGACAGCTAGATTGAAGGATCTTTCAGCCATGGAGGACGATTTAGCAAGCAGGAGGACGACGAGAGCACAAACAGAGCGATTCAATGGAAACAAGGGTCGGCTTAGCTAGTATCCACATAACTAAGGTCCACTGGCCCACAACCCACTTAATCAAAAACCCTAACACGGGACGATTGGTGTTGATAATGTTTTGATTCAAGCCACTCGAGCGGTGTGGGTGCGTTGCGAGGTGTGGCGAGGACGCGGGCTATGGGTGGAGTAGCGAGTTCGCGGCTAGGTAAGTGCAGAGAAATGTGGGATGTAGACGGTGGCACTATTTTGTGGGCAAGGGCATGCAGGAAGGTAGCAGCTAGGGAACACACGGCTTGCCAACGAAGAGGGCATGGCTAGGGAAGGTTTGCATGAGGAGGGAGTAAACTTGCTCTTGATTTCCATGCTCTAGCACTAGCACTCCAGGCTTGACTCCTTTTTACTACTAACTTGTGCCTCAATCTCATTGTTTGATAGAGTTGTGGTGCATTAGTCATTAAGTCCTCATACTCTTATACTCCTACACTTCAGTGATTTTTTATTTCAATGGTTTTAGGAACTTTGTAAGAACAATGAAATCAGCACAGAATTATTGTATAGCTGTGACAGTTGAACGTTGAACCAAGTTTTACCTATGCTAAATTTTTGCCCTGGGTCTCTTAATTTTTTGGCTCCAATGTATGAAATCACATTGTGCAGTATTGTAATTTTCATTATATAGTTTGTAATATTTTAAGGTTTGAACTATTTGGCATTGTACTTTTGCCAACTTTCGAACTTATTTGTATTGGACTTATGATATTATGAATTCCCAACTCCTCCATCCCCTAACCCATCTGCTTCTTTCGATTTAATCGCCATCTGGCGGCATCCAGCTCCCCACTGACCCCAATGGCGACGCATGAGTCCGATGGCTCCACGACTGCACCCGAAGGAGGCGGCGGCGCCGGCTCGCCGTAGGAGGATGAGGAGGGGCCGCTCGCCCACACGCAAACCGTCTACGAGCAACTGGGAGAAGCCGAGGGGATTGGAGGTTGGCCGTCTAGGCGCTAGGCTGTCAACTACTCTCGCAAGGCTCTAGTTCTCCTAGCTTTGTCCAAGCACTCGTAGCCAAATTCCTGATCACCACAGTCGCCGCCACCCTCGTGGATGTATATCATGATAGGTTAGGGATGGATAAGGACTTACGATTGAGAATAGAGTTAGTCCTGAGGGGCTATGTGCATAATTCACCGGCCACTCCCAAGCGCACGTGCATCTCACGTGTTGGGCAGTCCACATAGGCGCGGGTTTCCGAGTTGGCATCAGTGGTGGTGTTGATGACCCACTTAATCCTGATTAGTGACCTAAATGAACCACCTTGACAAGTTTAGTTGTCACGCCCTGTTCCTGATCGGAGATTGTATGTGTGGATTACAAGAGGGTTTAGGCGATTTGGCGACAGAATAGGAAGAAAGAACGTGTAAACTTCTTGCTGCTGTATTACCAGAACTTGTCCTTTAAATAGGAGGACTCCTAACAATCAATACTAGTCGGACTCTTACTCTTAATATAACTCTATCTCCTAACTAGACTCCAATTCATATAATCTCTAATCGCCTAACTGCAGCACATCTAACCAACGTCTTGAAGCAGCCGTAGCTGATTGTCCTTGCCAAACTTAGGTAGTGACCCACAAAGTAATTTACTCCATTATGATATATTCGGTTGCTAGCAGGCCTTGTGGTTGAGACATTGAAGTTCTTGGTACTTTTTAACTTTGGCACCCTGCAACTGTAGATAGCTTGAATTTGTTGATTTGAACATAATGTTCTTCATAATTGAACCCCAATTGACCAAAAATATATGGTTCTTTTACGGTGACCATGCAACTGAAGTGCTAATTTTTATTCCTTTTTTTTTCAGTGACAATGTGGATGCTTAAGTTCTGAATTCTGCTATTAGATCTGCTAGCAGAAGTGATGCATGCAAATTGTTGGGTGACTTCTGGGGCTGGCTAACTAGTGCACACTCAAATGTATTATCGCCACCATATTTTGCATTTCCTAGAGTTTATTAGTATTACCCTCTACCACCTGCTCATTCAGAGACCACCAAACCTAAATTACTTGACTTCCAAATTGTGTAAAAATTCCTTTGGGACATATATAGTAATAGTATGTGCTCCTTACCATTCTCTTTTTGTTACACTGAGCAGGTTTTATATGTATCGCCCTGGTGCTATTCTGCATGAAAATTCCACCAACTAAAAAATACTGCTACTTATGCTTTCCATTTTCCAGAGATAAATATGGTTAATATCTAATTTTTGAAAGCACAAATAGCTTTGGTAGTTGAATTATCAGGAACCTACATTCCAATTTTACTCTTTCTTCCGAAGGTCCGGTTGTTGCATGTACTGTATTGTAGTGTTAATCTTTTTTTAGTGCACACTGTGGTGCGTGGGCCATTGGAGCTTGCTTATGAACATGAGTGAAGAAAAGCACCACGCATTGTTCATCATGCCCTAGTTGTGTTATTATGATCCGGCTTTTGATGAAGTTGCACTGAAAGGCGCATCATCTCTAGCTTGGAAAAAAACATTTCCTTTACTAACAAAAAGCCATGGCATTACTAGGAAGAATGGAACAGTTATATAATTTTGATTATTGGCTATGGGCTTATTTCGAATGATCATGTATTCACTTTTGTCATTTGGAGGCACTGTTGTAACTTATCTACAAAGTATCACCTCTTCTGTAGAACTTTTGAAGTTCAGATGTAGAAAGCTGAAACAAATGAACGAAGGTTCTGCAAGACTGGAAATTTGCATGGTGTGACTTTGGTCCTTATCTGCTTTCCCATCTTTATAGACCGGAATCTTGAGCATCGACGGTTTTATCAGATCTGGCGTCCCCTGGAGTGCTGAAAACACTGAATATGATAGCATGACAAATTGACTGCTCTTCTGTGGTTTCTGTTCCTTAATCACTCTACTATGGTAGCTTCAGATAGGAATTGAGTTGGGCCCACGAGAGAGGAGCAACAGTTCAATATCTGGTTGAGTATTCTCTTGAGAAATTTATTATTGAGATTGTCCAAGCTGGGAGGCTTTTATTGTCATATTTAAATGGTCGGTGCATCTAGCATAGATTCAAATAAGGTGAAATGTTACTGAATCTCAGAATCTGCATGTCAGAATTCTATGTTGTTGTCTTGGTGATGATCAAGCAGTAACTCCATCTGTTACCACTGTGCATATGTAGTTTTTTGTCCACGAAGAAATCTTCACCAAGTGTCATTGACAACATCTAGAATCCCAAAGGGAGAGTAGCTCATACGCTCATACGCATAGCACAACTGGATTCCATGCCCGCGTAGACCCGGCCCATGGATCTGGAACATCTAGATTGTGACAACAGAAACATGCTCTCTAGTTCTGCTTCTTCCTGTCCATGTCTTGTTTTTGAGTTCTGACCCAGTGATGTGACAGAAGCAGGGCACCAGGAAGGAGGAAGCAACATAGGAAGGTTGGTGGTAGTACCTTGGGAGATTGCAGTTGCCTGGAGATGACAAAAGAAAAGCAAATTCTAGTCTCTGCGTTGCATCGCATGGTTGGTACTTGCTCCCTGACAGGGGCGGAGCCAGTCAAGGCTAAAGCCTTGGGTCGAGCTAATTGTTCTTAGGTCAAATTTGCATATTTGATGATTTTTTAAGAGATTTAGATTTTTATGGACTTTAATACTAGTAGTATTTTCAGATCTTAGACTATAGCTCACCCAACCTAAGACCTGGATCCGCCATTGCTCCCTAAGGCAAAAGCTGGATGCATGGTTGGTAGGTGAGGCGCCGGCGTTTTTCTGCAGTTGCTTTCTTTACAGAAACCCAGGGATATAGGGTATGTTTGGTTCAAGGCCTAAGAGTCGTGCCTGAAAAAAAGTGGTGTCTGAGAGTAGCTTAGGAAGCAGATGATTTTTGCCTGATTAGGTAAACCTAGAGATATAACCTGGATTCTATGCCTGGAAAAAAGTGGTGCCTAGAGGTAGCCTAGAAAGTAGATGATTTTTGCCTGGTCAGGTAAATCTAAAGATAAGTTGTTTGGTTGGAAGTTTGTGTCTGGAATTGGTGAATAAAAAATAGACCGTTAGATTAAACAGATAGACGGTAGATAACTCCTTTGCCAGGCGAGCAAGCCAGCGCTCAAATCTGCGCTGGACGGCGACTTCGGCGGCGGCGAGCAAACAATGCTCAGGAAGATTCCCGGCTGCTCTCCAGGCCAGGCAAATCTTCTCCGGAACCAAAGCAAACAGCTCCATAGTGTTTGGTTGATGATACGTACCTGGAGATAGAAATAAAAGAAAAAACTAAAGAGAGGAACAGCAGCCTGCCAGGCGTTGTTTTTTCACGCCTTGATGCCAGGCATCATCCATGTGCACACCCGGCGCAGCACTCGGTCAGACAAAAACACGTAAGGCTTCGATCCAAACAGGCCCATAGATTTCTAATCCCTTCAGGTGCCTGGTTGCTTTCTTCTGGGTCAAAGTACCACAAGGTTTTTTTATACATGATTATGCTTATCGCCGACATTGGTTTTCCACTTATCCTAGAATGCTAAAACAACAAAAAAAAAATGACACGATTAGATTCATCACAGAAGAAAATATTTTCATAATTTCAAGCTTCCACACTTTTTGCAAATATATTGTCGTAGAAGGTAATGGTTAATGTTGTACCTCGACGACCATAACTACAAAAACATAAATAAAAAATGACCAAAGGGAGTAGAGGAACAGGGGTAATGAAAATGAAGTGGTACCTTGTACCCGCGCTCTCTATGGTGTCACGGGTTTTATCTTCAGCCTCTGCAATTCTAGATGTGTGATATGGAAAACACTTTGTATTTGTGTGTGATCACAGTTGTAACCTAAAAAAAATAAGACTATTAGAGCATCAACTTAGTTTTCTTAAACAGTCGTAACTAAAGAGCCCTGTTCTATTTTTCACTTTTTTTGGGGTACACAAAGAACACAAGTAGCGTTATAATTCTGCAGTTTAGAGTGCGATTCTTTTTTTTTCCTCGTATATTTAACTAACAGAATAGTAAATATCAGCTCAGTGTCTTGAATTTTATGATGGGAAGTATCGTTGGCGTTTATATGTATTCCAAATCAGTAATCAAGTAATATCTATGTTTGTCGTTTTGGATATCGACATGGTTTCCAATAGACACATTTGATCATTATGTTTTCTAATTATATATTAAAAATGTAATGATATGAAAGTATTTTAGTGACAAATCTAATAATATTATTTCAACATGATAAATTCAAATAATTTTAAGTATATTAGTGGTCAAATCTATAAAAGGTTGACTAGATGTATTCTAAAACGACATCTAAAAAGGACGGATGGAGTACCTCGAAAAGACAAGGTTTGCTTCTCCCTCAACTAACACCAATTTTTCAATTTAAAAAGAAACGGCATTGGTTAATTGGTTACACACTTCGTATACATGTAATCCAAGCGACGGTGTCTGTTGCGAGCAGGATTCATTCATAGGAAGACAAGTAACTTACAAGAATTCGTAGTTGACCTCTAGTAATTATAATTTACTCGGTCTCCTAAATGGAATAATTGTATAGCAACTTTGCCTTCTCATGGAAACGGCTGCGTTTAGCGGCGAGCTAGCATGAAAAGCTAACAGAAATCAAAACGCAAGCATCACTTCCTGTGGAAAAAATATGTTCTTGAAAGCGTTGGTGCTGAAAAATATTAACTGCATGGTTCTAGATGATGACAGTGAAAGATACATTAAGTAAATGGTAATATAAACTTATTATTTTTAGAACGTAATATAAATTTCTTTTATCACCTTAATAAAAGAGAAATAATAAGGAACACTATATCTGGTTGAGTATTCTCTTGAGAAATTTATTATTGAGATTGTCCAAGCTGGGAGGCTTTTATTGTCATATTTAAAAGGTCGGTGCATCTAGCATAGATTCAAATAAGGTGAAATGTTACTGAATCTCGGAATCTGCATATGAGAATTCTATGTTGTTGTCGTGGTAATGATCAAGCAGTAACTCCATCTGTTACCACTGTGCATATGTAGTTTTTTGTCCCCTAAGAAATCTTCACCAAGTGTCATTGACAACATCTAGAATCCCAAAGGGAGAGCAGCTCAATAGCTCATACGCTGATACGCATAGCACAACTGGATTCCGTGCCCGCGTAGACCCGGCCCATGGATATGGAACATCTAGATTGTGACCACATAAACATCGAGATTGTGAAAATCTCTTCACAGACATCTTGTTTTCGGTGGGGTGACTTGTAGAAAAATGCAAAGGCTTTGGGGTGGCAAATTCCCATTAAAAGTCAAAAAATTTCTTTGGCTTTGCTTTCACGACAAGCTCAGACTTTAGATCAGTTAGTGAAAAGAGGTTGGAAATAGGAGAACAAATGCATTTTGTGTGGGGAGAAGGAATCCATTGATCATGTTCTCTTTAATTGCATTCTGACTAAGTTTTTTTGGTGTTGGATGAAAGAGGTGTTAAGCTGGACAGATTACCTATTTCTATAGATGATTTCCAACTTAACTAGTTGGAAATTAAAAATGTTAATCAGTATAATCTTGTATTGTTTAGTTTTGCAGTAGCAGCTTAGAACCTCTGTCATTTTCGAAACAATATTGTGTTTTATCAATGTTTCCCTAAGCAGCCATTGGATGTGATTTATAACTTTCTATCTTGTTTGCAGCATTGGACTAAACTGCTCAAAGAAAAGGATAGAGATCATTTTGGGAGCTTCATGTCGACCTGTGCAGCTTGGGCTAAAGATTTCGATGCCTCAAGCAAGTCTGGTCCGGTTGTAATAGCCTAGCTGTTTTGTTTCTGTATTTTGTCGGTTATGTTGCTTAGCCAGGTTGTTCCGCTTGGTTTGTGCCTTGTGCTGTCTGTTCTTGCAGTCTGTTAGTTCTGAACTGGGAGCTGGAGTCCCCAGCATGTAATGTTTTCTTTGAAACTGCTTGTAAGACTTCTATATGCTTTCTATAAGAAGCTGGTTTTCTCTCTAAAAAAAATGTCTCTAGTTCTGCCTCTTCCTGTCCATGGAACATCTAGATTGTGACCAAACATGTTATCTCTAGTTCTGCTTCTTCCTGTCCATGTCTAGTTCTGCTATAGCGTTTCCTAGTCGTTTCTTTAATAAAAAGTACTTATTTTGGTATGTTCTAGACAAAGTTACAATTTCCTTGTGAAAAAAAAGAAGAAGCAGAGATCAAATGGTCTACTACCACTTAAGAACATAAGATGACAGATTTGGAGGCTGGCCATGAGGTCATACCTAGAACCTATGTCAACATCATTATGTATATGCTAATACTAAAGCATGCAAGTTGCTTCTTTGTTCATCATGTGTACTTTGACGTCTTCAATTGCATCAGGTATAAACAAATAACTAAATAAGGGTAAAATAAAATTACTATTTCAGCTCCAAAGTGCACGAGCAGTTAAAAAAACATAGTACGTGAAATAGTCCACTTTTCACGTTAAGTAATTAAAATGTTGTTTGGTAGCGTCAAAATGAGGCGCTAAAATACAGTGGACATGGGAATACTCTGAGACTGTGTGCTGGTCCATTTTGCCGCCCAAACGCTCTCATTAGTCATTTCTTCGTGAACAAAACTAATCGCTTGAGAAGAGTTCATGAAAAAAGAAGAGTATGCTTTGAGTCAAAACCAGGCATTAAGTTGTATTTTAAATGTGGAGTAATAGCTATAAGGTATGTAAAGGATAAAAAAAACACATAAATCATTGGATCAAATGTCGAGAATATATGCTTTGAGTCAAAACCAGGCATTAAGTTGTATTTTAAATGTGGAGTAATAACTATAAGGTATGTAAAGGATCAAAGAACATCTATATCATTGGATCAAATGTCGAGAATATGCAAATAGATCATCTAATATGTAGCTACTGCGACTCCAACATGAACCTCTCGACCGGCACACAGGTTATTCGCCAGCCGGCTGGAGTCTGGACCATGCCCCCATTTGATAAACTCCCTGTAGTGTTTGATAGCTTATAAACCACAAGCAAACATGTGGTCTTGACCTTAATTTACTACAAGTTGCTTTGTAATAGATACAAACTAAAGACGGATCCACTCGACAAATTACGAGTACATATTTATTCCCTTCGCAAGGAAAATTTTTGTTTCTTGAATTGTCTATTTGAAATGGGGCAAAATTTTATATTAAGTCCAATTGTCTATGTCTTTGGGTATATGTTGGGATTTGGGATACTTCCAAAACCACACAGAGCATATGAATATTCTCGTTACTATGTAGAACTATGTACGGCATAGGCACCTCCATGGTTTCTTCTTGTTGGTTTTGTCTATGAAAACTATAGTTCAATGATATCAAGGAAAGGAGATTCTTTTGGAATTTTGGGTTTGCCCCGTACAATTAAATCTTAGGAAAATCCCAATGGCCTACTCATGCATGGTGGAAGGTGAGAAGTTTAGTACCATAATGCTAGTCTAGGTGAGAGGACTCTGGCTCTGACTCTATATAAAGGAGACCTCTCCTCTCATATTAAAGCATGCAGAATAGAGTTAGGCTCTCAGAATAGCTAGACTCAGTTTTGCACTGTTTCTCAATTCTTTGTTGTTGTGCTACTTAGTTACTCCATCCCTTCCTCAGCGTGCACCGACGTGGAGAGAGCAGTGTCTCCGAAGCCGGCATCCCTTGCGATCCTGAACGGGTTTGTGAGACCCCCAATTACTGGAATTGCGCCGAATTATAATTATACAGGTAGTATAATTCTTAATTAAGGAACAGTGTAATGTCCTTAATAAAGATCATACTAGAAGCATAATCATAACAAGTAACAATCCAACAATTAGGTTCCCGGATATATGCCATGCAATAGTTCCTGTGATTAGTGACTATTGCACATATATCCTTAATCAACATTGCATCAATCACATACAAGTCATACATTCACATAATTATACATTAATAATTACATCTCCAATTTGGTTGCTACAGATGCCAGGTTGCTACAGATGCCGAAATATGAACAGATGACCTTAGGTCATTAACAAAAGATCAACAATGAAACGAAAAGAGAAAAACAACACCACCAATGGCCCCATCATCCCATGAGCTATTGCGTGGAGGCTAGAACTAGCATCACTCGTTAGCGTCACCCAGATCGGCGCTAACGGGCAACTCATAAAGATATCCATCTTCACCTGCAACAAGGGGTCATAAAACCCTGAGTACGAAAGGTACTCAGCAAGTCTTACACAAACTAATAAAAGAAAGTGTTTGTTAGAACCTATACAAAGGAATAGAGATTTTATATGCATAAGGTTGACAATAGAAGGTTTAAATGGTTTATTGTTGCATAAAGCGATACATCTTAACCTACAATTGCTATGTTTTGATAAAGAATTTTTAATAAATTGATTTGGACTAAAACAGTGAATAAGTGTAATCATAAACATAAACAGTAACAAGAATAAATAACATTTCACAATTAATTGTACATAACAATCATCATGCCGAACTTAACTCCCAAAACCCAAAATTAGAATAACTTCTATACAGGTGACATCAATTCAGGCGTTGTCCGTAACCGTGGACACGGCTATTCGAATAGTTTTAACCCTGCAGGGGTGTACATCTTTACCCACATGACTTAGTTAGCCCGTAAGCCATCTAGAACAATAGCACACTTCCTTTGGTATGCCGGCCGGGTAAACTAAGATTTGGTATTTTTCAACAAGCTAACACTATTGAGTTGGATGACCCATGTGAGATTAATCCCGCTTAAACCAGACTGATAGCATACATTCAACCGGGGCTCACATGTTGTACAGGAATGCCGACCAGTCAATTAAATGCAAACTCGTGTTAGACACACATTTTACACATGATCGGGGCCTCAAGGAACGTACATGCGATGTAACACATCTACGCCCTTACCCTTCTAAGAACATCTGATATCAATATAAGCTCCACATGGCATACGACACGGCCCGAAGACTTAAGCATCTATGCCATATGAAATCAATACACATGTCCTTACTCTCAGTATTCAACTCAATAGCATTAACCCTTTACTTAACCAAACAGCGCCCATACAATCGCATGTGGAAATGCGTTGGGGCTTGAATTGGGCCATCGAGTTCGATCCTTAATCAATCCGCACAAGACATCCACATTTCCCAAATCTCGTGCACAAAGGCACCATCACTAGCATCCACTTGTCCGATTTGAATTAATTGATAACAGATTTAGAAGCATTTCCAAATCAAATAAACTAAACAAGGATCAAATCATTATAAATCATTTGTTGTTCCCAAGTCGACAAGCTAAGCTTGCCAAACTCTAACGTTCTATTGATCGCATGGCTAAGCAAAAGTTAAAATTAAGTATTATAACATCACAGACTACCTTAGGTTGAGTGTATGGTTGAATTAAGGATAAGCCACAAGTTCGGGTATAACTAACTAGAAACAGGGCATAAATAGATTTTAGAAATTTGCATGCACAAGTGTCACTTTGTATTTTAGAAGTCTAAAGTTCAAAAGATTAGGTTCAACATGGTGCAAAGAGGAAGCTTGCCTTGACAATAATATATGACCTCTTGTTCGTGTTCTTGCAACTCAACAAAAGGTTCCACCAATTCAGAAGGTCCAGATTCTAAAAGAAATAACATCCAATGAACACAAGTAAAAGAAACAGGGAACACAATGTGCATAAGAGAAAATATGATCAAGATGGTAATGTATATTTAACAATATGCTTAAGCTATACCTAATGTACTAAGAATAATAGCCCATATGTAGCATCTCTCAACACTTACTACCCAGATTTTATATTTAGTCTAAAGCTACAGGAACAGAATTTAGCTACAGGATCAAATTTTTTTATACAGGAACAGGACAACTTGCAATTTGATCAATTATCTAGTTTTACTTCATAAGAATGAATTCCTGTACGAAACTAAGTGTACTAAAGCTAATGTCGTGATTTACTGGTTAGCTAATGCTTAGGAATAACAACCTAAAATCTTGGCCTCCTATTTGCTATTCTTTGTTGGTTTGGTCTGCTTTGACTACTAACCCAAAATAGCAACAGAGCAATTCCTTTATTTCTACCGCTATGGAGGGATGCACTAACCAAAAATTCTAAATGGTTTTAAGGGCTATCTGGAAGGTGGTTGAGACCATAAGTCCTTATTACTAACCCTAACCGCCTGAGTAAAGAAAGAATTGAAATTAGCTAATTGTCGGTTTTGGCCGACAAAATATGACAGAGAAGAATTTTAGCCCTACTAACTAAATGGATGATCCTGATAAAAGAAAGATGGTCTATTTATGATACTAGGGTTCAGTTAGAACCTAAGCAAGATGATAAGTTATCATGAGAAGCCCTAAATTTTGAAAACGACATGAAAGACCGAAAAGTTAAAATATAACTTTCCGGTTAAAGAAAGGTTGAAGCATCACATGATCGGTGAGTGATGTACACAGTGAGTGATGTTCTCAAAGAGCTTATAATGATATGAAGCAAAATGGAGACTTACCACTAGGGTTTAGAAAGAAAAGATTAGTTCTAGGTTAAGATAGTAAAGATTCGACTTTAATCTTTGATCTGCACAAAAGAGAAATGATGTATCTAAGATGAAAAGGCCATTCACCACTTTCTTGATGGAAAAAGATGGACTTAACTCACCCAGATGAAGTTTTCACCAAGGTGATGCCCCACGGTTGAAGTCGACCAAGGAAATGACCTTAAACCCAACCTACAAGAAATGCCCAAAATCATATTAGTATGTGATTTAGGCTTTCTTGAAGTTGAGCAAGATAGAAGAACAAGAATGCTTCACTGTGAAGAAGGACAAGGTCAGGAAGCTCTTTCTTTGGTCAACAATGGCAGAGAGAAAAGAACTAGGGTTTATATAGAGATAAGGTCCTCTGCACAACCGAGAATTCTCTAGAATGGGTTGAGGTGGCATTAAGGATAGAGATTTGGAGAAAATATCCTCCAAAGGACTATTCATCACTACCATTTCGATCACCACAGAGCTTAAGGTGGAAAAACTAAGGAGAAAACAAAAATCTATCACTTACATGTGGGCCCCAAAGCCATGCAATGCACACAAAGACAAGAATGAATCAAAAAGCGGTCATCGCCGAGTGGGCCCTAGGGCTGTTTCATGCCATGCAACGCACACAGAAAGCAAAAGCGCCACGACATGTGGGGTCCAAGGTCATTAGAGCCATGCACGAGGTACATACCAATCTCGAAGAACAAGAGTAGCCCTCGGATCGATCCACGAGCAATTTGCGATGCGGAGGAAAAAAGGCACATCGAATCGATATTGCGGATTATGGACCGTGCGATCTACCTCGGACGGCCACGATCAAAGGAAGCTCAAGGTAGTCGAACCTTCAAACCCACATGAGCCACACGATTTCCAAATGACGACTCGGATCGGCGGGTCTGTGAGCGGTCCGAAGGTTACAACTCACGCGAGCCGTCGGATTCGAGTTTAACGGCCGCGATTCAATGGGGAACTGTCGCGGTCCGATCATTACATGCGATCTGGATGGTCCATTACGCATCCAACGGTGGCCGGAGATGAGGAGGGCTTCAGAGATGAAGAAAGGATACGATGCCGTCGAATTGAGATCCAACGGCTAAATTGGAGACGGAGCGGATGGTCCGAAGTGCGCCGATCCGAACGGTTCAAAGAGGATCAACGGTGGAAATCGATTTGTGCGTGTGGGATGACCCGCACAGATCGCAAATCCCGTCCGTTTGCTATGAGATCAACGGCTCACGTTTCGCTGGAGGTTGGGATCGTGCGCGGAACGTGTCGGGCCGGACCAGGTACCCTGGGTTGGACCCAACCGAAGTGAGGCCGAGTCGCTACAGTACTAAGTTTGAGTTTAAGCTGAGCGCTTTGACCAGATCTATTTGAATTTTAAACAGGTTTGACCGGGCCTTTAAATATAGTAAATAAATTTGTAAAATCTTGAAATTTTGTAGGCTTGCTACTGGAATAATATATTCCCCAAATAAATTTTAAAATCACTGTTTCTTCTTTATAAATACATAATTAATTTATTTCAACCAACTAGGGTTTATTTAAAGACAATTGTTTTTATGAAATTCAAAATAATTTCTAAAATTTCAACAAAAATTATTTTTGGCCATAATAACTTATCTGGTTTTTAATTAAAATATTTCCCAGTCAAAATTCCAACATTGGATTATATTTCCTTTTGAAATCTTTACCAAGTTAGAGTTTATAACAAAAACTTGGGGAAATTAGTTGTAACAAGTTACCTGATTTGTTAATTTGAACAGTAATGACATGAACAGTGCTTAATTACTGTATATTAGGGTTGGGGCTGTTACAGGGTTGGGGCGAATCAGGTTTTTGGGAAGTATTCGCGCGACTGCTCATTGCTTCCTTCTTTGCGTATTGTCTTCTTCGGATCAGACTCTACCGCGACCTTCATCAGGGCGATCCTCTATAAGTCGCGGTGATAACTTTTCATATAGCTAGGCTTTGTTTCCTAAATATTTGTTTTATGATGATGTTAATGCCTACTATTGTTAGTAGCATACTTGTTCTAGGCTTTGCCTTATTAGTGCATATATATGAGATATGTATATTTGAGTTGATGATCATGTTATTGTTCATAGTTTCAAATATGCCTAGTATATATGCTGTTGCCAATTCAATTATTGTTTTAGGAATGATAACAATCATAAAAGTGCGCATATATCTAACAATCCAAAAACCTGATTGGCACTTTGTGATGGCTGGTTTTGCCGAGGCAATGAAACTGGAGAAATTCACTAGTGTGAATTTCAAGACATGGCAGACAAGGGTCAAGTTGTGGCTCTCGGCTATGAATGTATTTTGGGTCGTGATACTAGGTCCTACAGGACCTCGTACTGCTGCACAACAAACAGAGTATGACATGGCTACGACAATATTTGTCAGGTGCATTCTAAGTGTGTACAGAGTATGACATGGCTACGACAATATTTGTCAGGTGCATTCTAAGTGTGTTATCTGACCAGCTTTGTGATGTGTATATGCACATGAAGAATGTTGCGGATCTGTGGCATGCACTCGAACATAAGTTCGTTGCCTCAGATGCTGGATATGAATTGTATGTCACAGAGCAATATCATGATTACAAAATGGTTGATAACCGTTCTATAGTCGAGCAGGCTCATGAACTACAATTTGTTGTGAGGGAACTCACCCACCTTGGTTGTCAATTGCCTGACAAATTTGTGGCTGGAGGCATTATTGCCAAATTACCTCCAACCTGGAAGAATTTTGCCACATCTCTGGAGCACAAGAGGCAAAACATTTCCGTCGAGGATCTGGTTGCTAGTCTTGATGTTGAAGAGAATGCTCGGGCAAAGGATGTAATACCAATGGTGTAAGAGGAACAATCTAGAGCGAACATCATACATCATATTGACAGAGGGAAAGGCAAAGTTGTTTCAACCACCAACTTCAAAATGACCAACAACAATAAGAGGAAAGTGAATATGAAGGATATTACTTGCTTTGTTTGTGGCGAGACTGGTCATTGGGCCAAGAAATACCGCAAACGGATGGGCAAGAAAAATCATCCTGTGCAGAAGAAGTCTGCTAATGTGATTATTGGTTAGGCCGAAGCATCTGGGTATGGTAATTTACCTTGTGTCTTTTCGGCATGTTAATCTACTTATTGGTGGATTGACATAGGGGCTAATATTCATGTATGCGCTTATGCATCTATGTTTTCTTCTTACCTTAGTGGTTCCCTTCTATGTTGAGATAGGTTCAAGTTGGTCTTTGAGTCAAATAAAGTAGTCGTGTCAAAATTTGGACTCTATTGGAAAAGACTATGAATGCGGAGACTTGTTCCGGTTTTTCCTTTCAGATTTTTGTAATAAAGTTGTGAACTATATTTATGACTCTATAAATGGTGATGAGGCTAATATATGGCACTCACGTTTATGTCATATAAATTTTGGTTGTATGTCTCGGCTTTCTAGTTTAAATTTAATTCCAAGCTTTTCCATAGTCAAAGGTTCCAAATGCCAAATTTGTATGCAAGCAAAGCAACCTCGAAAGCCTCGTAAGGCTGTGGAGGAAAGATATTCGGCAAAATTGGAACTCATACATTCAGACTTGTATGAGATGAATGGTATATTGACAAAGGGAGGGAAAAGATATTTCATGACTTTAATTGATGATGCCACTAGATACTGCTTTGTGTATTTGTTGAAAACAAAGGATGAGGCATTAGACTACTTTAAAACTTATAAAGCTGAGGTTGAGAATCAATTAGACAGAAAGATTAAAAGAATTTGGTCCGATCATGGTGGAGAGTATTTTTCTAATGAGTTTAATCAGTTTTGTGCGGAATATGGTATTATCCATGAAAGGACACCTCCCTATTCGCCTCAATCCAATGGGGTTATCGAAAGAAAGAACCGCACCTTGACTGACTTGGTGAATGCCAAGTTAGACACTGTGGGTATGTCTAAGGCGTGGTAGGGGGAGGCTATGTTGACTGCGTGTCATGTCCTGGATAGAGTCCCCACTAAAAATAGTGAGGTAACTCCGTACGAATGTTGGAAAGGGAGAAAACCATCACTCTCGTATTTGCGCACTTGGGGGGTGCTTGGTGAAAGTCAATGTTCCAATAACTAAAAAGCGTAAACTTGGACCTAAAACAGTGGATTGTGTCTGTCTAGAATATACTCATAATAGTACAGTCTATAGGTTTCTAGTAGTTCAATCCGGAATATATGACATGCCGATCAATATGATAATGGAATCCCGAGATGCTATTTTCTTTGAAAATATATTTCCTACGAAGAATTCACATAGCTCTTCTAGTCAAGCAAATGGTTTAACTCCTGAACCTACCACTCTAATTGAGTATATTGAACACACACATGAACATGTACATGAGGAGGATGACAGTGATGTAGCTCCTCGAAGGAGCAAGAGACAAAAGATTGCAAAATCTTTTGGTGATGACTTCATTGTGTACATTGTGGATGATGTTCCCAAATCTATTTCAGAGGCATATGCATCTCCTGATGCAGAGTACTGGAAGGATGCAGTTCGTAGTGAAATGGATTCCATTATCGCTAATGGAACTTGGGAAGTCACCGATTGTCCATTTGGTTGTAAGCCAGTTGGATGCAAGTGGGTGTTCAAGAAGAAGCTTAGGCCTGACGGTACAATCGAAAAGTAAAAGACTCGGCTTGTGGCAAAAGGTTATACTAAAAAAGAATGTGAGGATTTCTTTGATACATACTCACATGTTGCCAGATTAACCACTATTTGAGTACTACTATTTTTGGCTGCCTCATATGGTCTTATTGTCCATCAAATGGACGTAAAGACAACTTTCTTCAATAGAGAGTTAGATGAGGAAATCTACATGGATCATCCTGATGGATTTATAGCACCTGGACAAGAGGGCAAGGTCTGTAAGTTATTGAAATCTTTATACAGTCTCAAACAGGCACCTAAGCAATGGCATGAGAAGTTCGATAGAACTTTTACATCTGCTGGGTTTAAGATAAATGAAGCCGATAACTGTATATACTACCGCTATGGTGAGGGTCAATGAGTAATATTATGTTTGTATGTTGATGACATACTTATTTTTGGGACAAACATTAATGTGATTAACGAGGTTAAACTATTTCTATCCCAAAGTTTTGACATGAAAGATCTAGGAGAGGCTAATGTTATTTTAAACATTAAGTTGATCAAGGATGAGAATGGGATTACCCTGTTGCAATCCCATTATGTGGAAAAGGTCTTGAGCCGTTTTGGTTATATGGAAAGTAAGCCCTCTCCAACACCCTATGATCCTAGTCTAATACTTCTAAAGAATCAAAGACTAGAAAATGATCAATTGAGGTACTCTCAGATTATTGGTTCACTCATGTACTTGGCTAGTGCTACTCATCCTAACATCTCTTTTGCTGTAAGCAAATTGAGCCGGTTTACCGCTAATCCGGGAGATAACCATTGGCACGCACTTAAGCGGGTTATGCGCTATTTGAAAGGTACAATGAGTTACGAAATTCACTATACTGGATATCCCGGTATACTTGAGGGATATAGTGATTCCAATTGGATTTCTGATATTGATGAGATAAAGGCTACAAGTATCCATGTATTCACTCTAGGCGGTGCTGCTATCTCATGGAGGTCTTGTAAATAGATCATTCTGACAAGGTCAATCATGGAGGCAGAACTCACAGCATTAGGCATAGCCACTGTTCAGGTAGAATAGCTACGAGAACTTTTGATGGATTTACTGGTGGTTGAAAAAACCAATTCCAGCTATCCTTACGTACTGTGATAACCAAACAGTTATCATAAAGGTGACAAGCGCAAAAAGATAATATGAAATCCCCAAGACATGTGAAAAGGCGGTTGAAGTCTGTTAGAAAATTGAGAAACTCCAGAGTGATAGCTGTGGATTATATCCAAACAGCTAAAAATCTGGCAGATCCCTTTACAAAGGGACTATCACGAAATGTGATTGAAAATTGCATTGAAGGAGATGGGAACGAGACCTACGTGAGTTACACACAGTGGTAACCCAAACCTATGTGATCGGAGATCCCGTGAAATAGGCCTTGGGAAAAACAAACTGTTTGGGTAACAGTAGAGTACATTCTTACTTTATATCTTACTCCGTTGGAGATGAAGTACTCTAATTACTGTAAGGCATGATGACTTTGTCTTAATATGTTTTGAGGCTTAACAGTAAAATACCGTCCTACAGTGTATTCATATAAGAACACACCTATATGAGCCCGATTGTTGGTCGTAGTCCATGAGATGTGGGTGATCTCTAAGAAGCTCATGAAGAGACACAGGAGTATGACCTATATGCTCCACCCGAGGAGTAGCTAATCGGTGGCCAAGTATCAGCAAATCGGTGGCCAAGTATCAGCAAAGGCCTTAGGTGAAACTTGTTTGCACAAAACTGCCAATTCAAGGCTTAGTCCATTGTGTAGCTGTGGGCGAGTTTAGATTGAGGTTCCAGGTGGATGTTCAACCTTAAACGGTCTCCACCGAAAAACTAGTATATCAACAACACATTGGAATAATGGACAAATTCGTGGTGCTTTTGGGATCTGGTGGGGGATTGTTGGAATTTTGGGTTTGGCCCATACAATTAAATCCTAGGAAAATCCCAAATGCCCACTCATGCATGGTGGAAGGTGGGAAGTTTAGTACTATATTGCTAGTCTAGGTGGGAGGACTCTAGCTCTGGCTCTATATAAAGGAGACCTCTTCTCTCAGATTAAAGCATGCAGAATGCGGGATAGAGTTAGACTCTCAGAATAGCCAGACTCAGTTTTGCACTGTTGCTCAGTTCCTTGTTGCCGTGCTACTCGGTTACTCCATCCCTTCCTCGGCGTGCACCGACGTGGGGAGAGCAGTGTCTCCGAAGCTGGCGTCCCTTGCGATCCTGCACGGGTTGGGGCGAATCAGGTTTTTGGGAAGTGTTCGCGTGACTGCTCATTGTTTCCTTTTCTGCGCATCGTCTTCTTCGGATCAGACTCTATTGCGACCTTCGTTGGGGCGATCCTCTGTAAGTCACGGTGATAACTTTTCATATGGCTAGACTTTGTTTCCTAGATATTTATTATATGATGATGTTAATGCCTACTACTGTTAGTAGCATACTTGTCGTAGGCTTTGCCTTATTAGTGCATATATATGAGATATGTATATTTGAGTTGATGATCATGTTACTGTTCATAGTTTCAAATATGCCTAGTGTATATGCTGTTGCCGATTCAATTATTATTTTAGAAATTATAACAATCACAAAAGTGCACACATATATAACATATTCTTATGCAAAAGCACCAGTTCTCTCCCTTTCTAGGGTCCTTTGGATTCTCTTGTGTCCAATGGGTACCCAAGGGAATACTAAACATGCAAATCGTGCCCTAGGAATAAAATGAATAGAAATACTAGAAGGGTTTAGTAGTGTAGTAAGATTTCGCGTTTTCTTTTTTGGTAAATTGTACTCGAGGTTATCAAAGATATGTTTGATTGTTCCAATTAGGTTCTTAAATCTTAGCCTAGCATGTCTTCAAATTTGCTCGTGCCACTTAGTTAAATCCATATCAGTTAAGTGATAGAAAGAGTGATGCTGCAGTGACTTATAAAAGGGTATACTTAAGCAAGGAGTGCTGCTACTTTCATATCGAATAAATTCGGACTTCAACTTATGGATTCAAAGTTTCACCTTTATAATCAAACTTCTAGCTCAAAATATAAGCTAGTTTTACTTTAGTTGTCTCCGATGCGAGACTTTGACTATAATTTTTAATCGCAACATACTTGTCTTAGTGAAAAAGAGCCAGACAGCAAATAAAGGGGGGACCCTTAGCTTCGGGACGAGAGGCCGAGGGGTCCCGAGTGGGAGGTTCGGACTAGAGATGCTGAAGTGGGTTTGTGCTTTATTGCTCAGAAAATCTCCCCCTTTACATGGTAGGGGAAGGAGGCTATTTATAGCCCTTCCGGTCGGGTACATGGAATTACACTCTCACCCCTACAAAAGTACGCCACTCATAGGGGTAGCAGGGGTGTTTTTCAGCCTAGGAGTAGCCCTAGGCGCACGGTAAACCCTCCTAGACTTAGCTCACCCGGGCGGTGATCCCTGTCCATCCTTGCTGCGTCCTTGTTGCTGGTTACGAGGACCCTTCGGAGACCCCCCTTGGGAAGAGCATGCGGGGTCCCCTTGGCGGTGCCTTCGGTGTTTCCCTCTGGGCCCTCGGGGACCCCTCTGGAGCCTTCGAAGCTTCCCCGCGGGTTGCCTACGGAGCCTCCCGAAGTGTCGCCGGGGGGCCTCAAGGCCCCCCGAAGACCCTTCGTCAGGACCGCCTCTGAAGCCTTCGGAAATATCGCCGGGGGCCTTGGACCACCCCGAAGACCCTCTGTCGGGACCATCTTCGGAGCCGGCCGACCTGTCGCGTTGCCGAGCCCTTCTGGGGTTCCCCAAAAGCGCTGCCTATGCCGTGGGGTCGGTGGGCCGCCCCTACGACAATATTAGTAAAAATATTTTTTTAAAAAAATGGTGTATTATGAAAGCATTTTGGAAGACAAACCAAATTTCCATCTTTGTTTTTTTTTTCACATCCCGAATCTCCTCGAAGTAGAAAGTGAGGGACACCTCAAGTAGCGTACCACATCTTTCGACATTTTTTCATGTCCAGTCCGTGCTTCTTTTTTTTGGTCCAAGTTGACACGTAGCTTCTTATTTAATTACGGAACTGCCCTTGGACCAGGAAATTTTTAGTCTTCGGTGGTGACGACTCTCTTCCCTTGGCCCTTCCGGTGAATTGTTTCCATTTCGATGGCGCCGTCATTGACGGATGGGGCCCTGTGGGTCCCACCGGCGGCATTTCCTCTCTTGCACCCGCCACCCTTCTCTTGCGCTTGCGCACGTCAGTCAACGTTACACCGCCCCTCATGCCGGTCAAAAGAAGCCAAAGAGGTTTTTTTAGGGTTAATGGTTTTTTTTTTCATGAGGGATCACCTGACAGCTTAATGCACACGGCATGCGATTTCCACCAAGGAAGTATTACTTGTAAAATTCATTTTGTTTTCGTAGTGATAAACTTGCAATGCTAAAAACTCATGTGTAGTGGATAGATAACTTAACTCGTGTGTAGTGGATAGATAATTAGTTTAGTGTAAAACTAGTAAAGGAAATTTACACGTGTGGCTGGTCGCGCAACTGTATTATTGCTATTTAAGTTCATTTCGATGCCTATGTCAAAATATTTCTCGTACGAGGCATAATATTTTTTTGTTTCAAAACACGAGACAAACATACAAAATAGGATAGTAAAAAGTCATTATGTAGTCCCTCAACTCTTTGTCACCAAATTTCATCTCTCATGTCCAATACCGTCTAGAACATGTCCCCAATTGATAAATCCATGCAAACCTTGTCCCTTGGTAGGTATCATGAGCGGGTTTTCACCACGTCGGGTGCCACATCGTCACTTGACCACATGTTGGATGCTACATTGACCGCTCGGGAGAAGAGAATAAGAAAGAAAAGAACATAAATGGAGAAGAAAGAAAGGAAAAGAAGGAAAGAGACGAGGAAGAGAAGACAGTGATGACATGTGGGGTCGAGGTGATGATGCGACAAGCGACATAATGAAAACCACACATGGTAATTGTCTAGGGACTTGATTTGCATGATTTTGATACTTAAGGGACGGATTTTAGACTATATTGGAGATAAGGGACAAAATAAGACTCCGAGAAAAGTTAAGCGGAGGATCAAAAACTAGCGATGACATATCTCAAAATAGCGAGTTTTTAACCAAACAACCCATAACTCAACCAGCACAATATATTCTACTAACCCAAACAGTTTTTTCTAGAATACTACTAACCCAAACAGCGAAAAGAGGTTAGCAAGAGACTAGGAGGGAAAAGGAAGAACGGAAAGCTGAGAATCCAAGGGCCACGAACCCACGCGCACTGAGAACAACGAGTCCACCGTTTTGTCCTGCGCGCGCGAGCTCGCCGCCGCAAACGAACCAGCGCCTCTCCTCTCCTCTCCTATAAAAACGCCACTCCTCATTGCCCGCCTCCCCACAACAACTCCATCCCCAAGAACAACAGCAAGTCAAGAATTAACACTCCCGAGTTTCTTCCCAAGCAATTCCGATCACTCTCTCCCTCCTAATCAATCGTCCCAGTCTTGTTTGATTAGCGATGGAAGCTGCGACCGTCGTCGCCGCCCCGGCTCCGGCGAACATTGTCACGGTGCCGCAGCACAAGCTTCTTGACCTGAAGGTGAAGTCGGCTCCGGTGGCTCCGGCGCCGGCGAGGAAGACCAAGTCGGCCAAGAAGAAGCTGGCTGGCGGCTGCGGCGGGTACGTCCTCGAGGACGTGCCGCACCTCATCGACTACCTCGCCGACCTCCAGAGTTACCCCAATCCCCTGCAAGACCACCCTGCCTACTCCGTCGTCAAGTAAGAATTCTCAGAACTCCCCCCCCCCCCGCGCGCTTCAACTCCAAATCTGATTACATTTCTTGATTACTCAGGCAGTACTTCGTGAACGCCGACGACACGGTGGCGAAGAAGATCGTGGTGCACAAGAGCAGCACGCGGGGGACGCACTTCCGGCGGGCCGGGCCGCGGCAGCGCGTCTACTTCCAGCCGGGCGAGGTGTCGGCGGCCATCGTCACCTGCGGCGGGCTCTGCCCAGGCCTCAATACCGTCATCCGCGAGCTCGTCTGCGGCCTCCACGACATGTACGGCGTCACCAGCGTCGTCGGCATCGAGGGCGGCTACAAGGGCTTCTACGCGCGCAACACGGTGGAGCTCACGCCACGCTCCGTCAACGACATCCACAAGCGCGGCGGCACCGTGCTTGGCACCTCGCGCGGCGGCCAGGACACGGCCAAGATCGTCGACAGCATCCAGGACCGCGGCATCAACCAGGTGTACATCATCGGTGGCGACGGCACGCAGAAGGGCGCCGCCGTGATCTACGAGGAGGTCCAGCGCCGCGGCCTCAAGTGCGCGGTCGTCGGCGTGCCCAAGACCATCGACAACGACATTGCCGTCATCGACAAGTCGTTCGGGTTCGACACCGCCGTCGAGGAGGCCCAGCGTGCCATCAACGCGGCGCACGTCGAGGCCGAGAGCGCCGAGAACGGCATCGGCGTCGTCAAGCTCATGGGCCGCAACAGCGGCTTCATCTCCATGTACGCCACCCTCGCCAGCCGCGACGTCGACTGCTGCCTCATCCCGGAGTCCCCCTTCTACCTCGACGGCAAGGGTGGCCTCCTCGAGTTCGTCGAGAAGCGCCTCCGCGACAACGGTCACATGGTCATCGTCGTCGCCGAGGGCGCCGGCCAGGACCTCATCGCCAAGAGCATGCACTTCGCCGACGCCCACGACGCCTCCGGCAACAAGCTCCTGCTCGACGTCGGCCTCTGGCTCTCCCAGAAGATCAAGGAGCACTTCAAGAAGAAGACCGACTTCCCCATCACCCTCAAGTACATCGACCCGACGTACATGATCCGCGCCGTGCCGTCCAACGCCTCCGACAACGTCTACTGCACGCTGCTGGCGCACAGCGCCCTCCACGGCGCCATGGCGGGCTACACGGGTTTCACCGTCGCGCCGGTCAACGGCCGGCACGCCTACATCCCCTTCTATGTAAGTTGTCAGAGAATCACTACAGCATGAAAACACTTACAATTCAACATATATTGACGGATGAAGTGAGATGCTCATATCATCTGCTCATGATCTTGTGAACTGCAGAGGATCACCGAGAAGCAGAACAAGGTTGTGATCACCGACCGGATGTGGGCGAGGGTGCTGTGCTCGACGAACCAGCCGTGCTTCCTGAGCCACGAGGACGTCGAAAAGGCGGGGCAAGACGACGACGAGCCGCACGTCCCGCTCGTCGAGGGCGAGAACTCGCTGGTCAAGACCTCGCCTATGCCAATGTGCAACGGCAATGGTCACCTCTGCAATGGCACGGTCTGAGATAAAAGAAGAACAGGCAGATGATTATATGTCGGTGTAAAAGGGTTCACATGTTGATGTAATTGTAGATTTTCTTTAGATTTTTTTGACTCATTCTTTCTTTGAGTTGCTGTTATAGAGAAAGTAATGTCAAGAGGAGAATACCTGTATGTTGTTGGATTTTTTTTATTTAATCTTTTTTTAATAATATTTTAAAGTTAGCCCCTCGCTAACCTTATTTTCAATTCTAACCCCTTCGGTCATACCATGACTTGAGACGTGGCTAAACCACGCTGTCACGCCTCCTACCACGTAAGCCCTCGCACACACGCCGTGCCAGTGTGGAGGGCATGCGTGGCCGTTGTCACGCCCGCAAGTGTTAGAACAAACTCTGTTCTGCTACTGCTTCGATCAAAGAACCAAAAAGACTTCGCTCGGTCCTTCAGTCCAGACCAGAATTGCTTCGCTTGGCTTCACCGTCGGACCACTGCTGCTTATCCTTTCAACGTGACTTGCTACTTCTGTGCAAAGCACAACACAAAATAAGCAAGCACTTCTGTCTTCCCTGCGTGGTGTGACCAGCACCAAAACACAAAGTAACGCTCGGTCCTCCGGCTCTTCACGTGTAGCATGCCTCCCGTCTTCAGAACAAAATCTGCGCCTTCCCCTTCTGGTCCTTGCTTCCTGCAGGAGAGATGCCTTCCGCTGGAGATGAAAACAACACCGAGACAACCGAACGATTTGGTCGGGAGCACAGCTCCTCTTTTTGTATTTTTTTATTTCTCTCCAACTCACTTCTCGGCTCATGACTTTCTGACATAGGTCCGCTCTATATATACACGCCGCCGACTCGAACACACGCACTCAAATCCATACTCGGATTCAACTTCTTGTTAGAATACTACTCGGACACAAAACAAAACTGGAAATTGTAAAACCGAAAAACTAACACAAAATACTAAAACGAGATTAACTCCAACAATCACCCCCTTAATCTTGTTTCTTCACCTTGATCACGCAATCTTTTCTCTCATCTGAACTTCCAAGTCTTCCTCTTTTACCTGCACTCCTGTGCGCCGTTCCTTCCTGGGCCGATACCACCCTACCGCCTACGCTTGCTCCATCCTGAGCCATGCACAAACCAACGCTTGCCGCGTCTCGCACCTAGACTGAACTCGTCCTTCCTTGCACACCTGCCTGGGCTGGAGCACCTGCTCCCACGACCACCTCGGTTTCATCATTACCTGAGCCTCCCGCTCCTCTCTCTTGGACCAAGTCTGTCCACTTCCCCGCGTACATCTTAGCTGAGGCTACACCGCCTCTTCCTCCTACGTCAACTTTGTGTACACCGCGCCCTTTATGCGCGTGGGACTCACCACCCCCTGCAGCTCCCTGTACACCTTGCGCACCGTCTGGATCTCCTCTTGAGACTCCGCCTGCTGCGCCTCCTGCGCTAACTGCGTGCCACTCCTAGGTTCCGCTATGTCCTTGGCCGATATCTAAGTTCCACTATGGTTCCTCCAGACTGTCCTTCACACAAACCAACTTACAAGTTTTAAGAGAAATTTTGTACAACCGGTTTGAGGATCTTTTTACCTTCATCAACAGATCTTTGTTCTTGTCGTAGACACGCAAGAACTCACCCTGCAGCTCCACCCTGCACTCCCGATTACATAACCGCCCGAGGCCGAGTATGTTGTTGCACAAACTTGGTATAAAGTAAATATCAGGCAGCATCTTCTGATCACCGTTCTTGCATCATAACAACATTGTACCTTTGCCTTTTATTTGTACCGTGGAGCCGTTGCCAAACTTGATTTCTCCTGAAATCTTCTCGTCGAGCTCATGGAACATGGAGCGATCTCCCGTCATATGATTGCTTGCTCCACTGTCCAAGTACCACTCATTAGTATGATCGTGATTTCCTCCCTCCGTGCGTAGTTTAGGAAGTACGTTCTCCTCGTTCAACATCACCATGACCGGCGCCTTGTTGACACATAAGGAGAGAAGCAGGGTAGGATCGTCGTCTTCATTTTCACAGCTTCGGATGAGGTTTACCTCCTCGTTCTTCTTCTTGTTTCGGCAATTCAAAGCATAGTGCCCATACTTGTCACAGTTGAAGCACTTTATGTGACTGCGGCACTCCGATGCGTAGTGACCATACTTATCACATTTGAAACATTTGATATGTGACTTATCACGGGATCTATCACCATCGCCTTGCCCAACCTTGTCTTCACGGCCACCTCTACCAAATAAATGCGCCGCCGTTTCTTATATCTCCTTTACCAAAGCGCGCTGCTCGTTATGGGGTGATACCTTTGCTCGTTCTGGGATTGATACCCTTGAAGAGCTCCTCATGCACCTTGAGGGAACCGGTGATCTCCTCGATCTTCTTTTCCTCCAGATCCGGGAGTACATGAGCGTGGTGACAGCAGATACAAACTTTTACGGTAGCAGCGCAGTACTTCTTCAACGCCACGATTCCTCCATCTTGTTGCCGAGAGAGACAATCTGATTATACAATGAAGACAACTTACCGGCGAACTCGTCCACCGATTGGGTTTCTCCCATCTGGAGATTCTCGAACTCGGTATGCAAATTCTGGAGCCGCACCTCCTTCACACGATCAACTCCCTCGTGTATCTTTTGAAGCGTCACCCACGCCTCACGTGCCATCTCCTTGCCGATGAGCTGCCGCATCATGGAGTTTGGCACCGCCTGGTAGATGATGGCCAAAGCCGTCTGATCTACCTTGTCGTCCACCTCCTTGTCCTTTGCCTTCGGATCGACTGCACCCCAGATTCCCTGGGCGCGCATGTTCGCTTTCATCTTCATAGCCCACACCGGATAATTGTCGGTCGTCAGGACAGGATATATGAGGGAGATCGGCCCATCCCGGGTCTTCGCCTTCTCGTCCATGATTTTCAATCACCGCCAAGATCAGAACGCTCTGATACCACTTGTTAGAACAAACTCTGTTCTACTACTGCTTCGATCAAAGAACCAAAAAGACTTCGCTCGATCCTTCAGTCCAGACCAGAATTGCTTCGCTTGGCTTCACCGTGGGACCACTGCTGCTTATCCTTTCAACGTGACTTGCTACTTCTGTGCAAAGCACAACACAAAATAAACAAGCACTTCTGTCTTCCCTGCGTGGTGTGACCAGCACCAAAACACAAAGTAACGCTCGGTCCTTTGGCTCTTCACGTGTAGCATGCCTCCCGTCTTCAGAACAAAATCTGCGCCTTCCCCTTCTGGTCCTTGCTTCCTGCAGGAGAGATGCCTTCCGCTGGAGATGAAAACAACACCGAGACAACCGAACGATTTGGTCGGGAGCACAGCTCCTCTTTTTGTATTTTTTTATTTCTCTCCAACTCACTTCTCGGCTCATGACTTTACAGCATAGGTCTTCTCTATATATACACGCGAAGCCGACTCAGACACACGCACTCAAATCCATTGTCGGGACCCAAAAATGCAATTCTGGACCCTCTGTGTATAATGCACTAGTCTAGGATCATGCTAGTGCACACAGTATCAACACAGGTAAATATCGATCCACACAAACGATTAATAACATAAACGAGTAATTTGATAACAAATAGTTGTTTTGACCTTATGGTCGGGTTTACAATTATTAAGCCACGCAGGGCTAGCAAAGAAATAAAATAGCAATGAACGAAGAAACTTGGTGGAATCCCATCAATTCACCATAGGCAATCGATCGGATCAAGACCCTACGATCAAGCACCTTCGATGAACTCCTCCTCGGCGGTGAAGACTCCTCCTCTTACATTGCGTGTTTTACAACAAGCATGAGTACACACCGTACTACTTAAGTCATACCACGAAATGCAATTATAGATGCGGGCTTATTCCAAAGGAATGGCTTACGTGGTTATTTTGCGTAATCTGACATTTGCACTTTAAATACAAGTAATAGATTGAAAGCATAATTCAAAACAAATAGACAATAATAATTTGCCAGATTTATTTCACAAAGATACATAGCCTAAACAAGTTATTCACATAGCCATATGACTTAAGTCACACAGCTCCCTTCCCAAGGTTTTCATGAAAATCTACCCCTCGTGTGAAATCCCCGAGCATGTCAATGACTGCGAACGCGGTTATTCGAATAGATTGTTTAACACTCTGCAGAGGTTGTACATTTTACCCACAAGATATAACTAGTGTAGCTAGCACTAGCCGTAACAAAACAGTTCAGAAACTTCATCTCGACATTTACACTCCCGGTGTGCTTAGTCGCCACAAACGCACACCGTTGGACAGGGACACGGTGAACCGCCCCGTGATGCGACTACTTGGTAGTACACACCTCCACCCAATCCGACACAGCTAACCTACAACCTGAGTAATCAATGTCAAGACTCCATAACTTACTAAGTTAGGCCCGTCCCATCAGGCATGTGGTTGTACGAAAGGCTCAGTTCAATGGCGCACAAAGTTAAGTCCTTAATTGACCGGGGCAAGACTTCCAAATCCTAACCTATCATTCCTGCCAACACAGATCCACCATAAAAGTATACCAGACCACTTGCCCCCGTCTAAAACCGTTTTCCACCCTGTTGGTTAAGTGCAACATATGCCATCAATGAGTAATAGCACATAGTACACATAGTTCCATAGTCACTTAGTCAAGTTTATATTTGCAACTTTACATGAGATGATGATTTGTAGCATGGCTAAGCAATCTAATCACATCTGACCATCCCACGTTGGTAATACAATAGCACCAACTAAATAAACCAAACTAGGGTGACAAAAGATTATGGCATACAATTAGACAAGGAGGTCATAACAAATTGGATACTAACTAATCCCAAAAGCATTGAAATAAATAATTAAAGTAAATGCAATACTTTCAATCAATATAACTTTTGAAACTGGGTTCAATATGATCAAATGTATAACTTGCCTTGGAAAAGGTCTTGGTATTGATCTTGGTCTTGAGATGCTCCTTGCTCTTCAAAACCTCCCGAGGTATCGACGTCTACTCGCAAACGAAACAAGCAAACAAACAAAATAAATAAAACAGAGGCAAAACAAACTCTAAAAATTAAATAGAAATCTTAGATAGATAGATCTTGAATTTAGATGAATTTAGAAATTTGAATGGGCTCAATCGGAGTTCGGATGCAAAAGATATGGGCTTGAGAAGTTGGAAATCTAAAGAAAACCCTAATTTTGGATTATCCCGAATTATTCTTTAACAGAAAATCGGAATAATGACGTCGGCTGACGTCAGCGAAGGAATTTCCGAATTAAAATAAATCTGGAGAAAAGGTGGTGTGGCTGGCATGTGGGCCCTCGGTCCATGGACCGGGTCCACTAAGTTAGCGCATGGGTCCTCGGTCCAAGGGTTCACAGAACAGTCAACTGACACGTGGGGGACCACACGTCAAAGACTCGGCCCATGGTGGAACAGATTCATCGGGATGATTGGATCTGGATTGGGGTGAGGTGGCACGCGGGTGTGTTGGCGGCTGATTCAGCAGACACGTGCACGCCATGTAGATGACACGTACGCACGGAGGCAAGGTGGCGGCTGACGCGGGTTCGCCACGTCGGATTGACGACGGCGATGGCTTGGCTGGACCGACAACGGCGAACGACGGTGCGCTGGCGAGGGTGGATGGTACCAACATGTAGCTGAGGGTATTGCGGACCTGGTGGTGTGCTTCCGAGTGGTTGATATGGACTGTGGTGGCCGGCGGCGAGCGTTGAGCAGCGGAGAGAACACGGCGTTGTCGGACAACCGCTCCGATGGGGTTCTGGTGATGGCGAAAGGTCCTGGAGGTAGCTTCGGTGACGGCGATCGCGATGGCGTGCTCCTCGATGACGCGGCGACCACGACAGTGGCACAATTCGAAGAAATCGAGCTTCGGCCGAAAAACCCTAAACTCACAATCGCGCCGCCTCTAGGGCTTTAGGAGGAGAACGAGATGGGGATTTGGAATCAGGACGCAAGGGCGAAGCTTGGGGGTCCCTTTTATAGGGTATGGGAGTGCCGGATTTGGAAACGCCCAAAAGAGTCCGCTTCGGTCACGATTTGGTTTTGGAGATAGAAAGCGATATGAGATAAGATTCCAAGATATTCGGACACGAAAGATCATAAGGGATAGGATTAAGCGGAAACGAGAGATCTTTTAGTTGCGATTTTGGTGTGCCGGACGAGCTTCTAGAAGGACTCCAATGGCGGCGACGAGCTGGACTCCGCGAGGACAAAGACACCGTGGAGACGACGACTCGGCGAGCGGCCCCACCTGGCAAAGAGGCAAACGCGCGGGCGCAGAACGGAAGTTCAATCCGAGCGTTCGACCTTGATCGGATGGCCACGGATGAATGGGTCGGGGCTACGCGTGGAGAACTGGGCCGGGAGTGGGCCACGCACAAAGGAACAGGAACTGGGCTGGAAGGATTTCGGCCCAAAGCCATTTACTGAGATTTTAATAGTTTTTCCTTTTTAGAAAATACCAGAAATCCAAATAAGCAATAGAAAATAGCAAATGAACTTGAAAAAATTCTAGAAAAATCTAGAAAATATATCCAAGCTCAAAGAACCCAAATAAAATAGTTTTGACCATTGTTGATGTTGACTTTAATCATATTAAATTGCTTTGATGTACAAAGTCCATATTTAAGCTTTTGAATTAAATTCAAATAAAAGCAAATGGTGAATTCTATCCTACTAACTATTCAAAGGATTTTTAAAGCTTAGAAAATTGGGATGTTACATCCATCCTCGGATTCAACTTCCTGTTAGAATACTACTCGGACACAAAACAAAACTGGAAATTGTAAAACTGAAAAACTAACACAAAATACTAAAACGAGATTAACTCCAACAGCAAGAATGGTGTGACAAGCCTGCCTTGTCACGCCAATGCTCGTGGCTTGATAGTGGTGACTTTTTTTGAAGGGGTTTTCAGATGAAGAAATCTTACGATTGTTGCAAAAGATATGTTGACCATTTGGCAAGAAAAATGAAATTTTCATGCACATATTCACTATTTTATGTGCCCATGTACATCGTATTTAGCATTTGATTTTGCATGGACATCTGGTCAAAAAAATTTAAATATGATTTGAGATAGTAAGAATTGAACGGTGCTAACTGAATGCACAATCCTAGGCAGTAGATTTTTTTTTCAAACCTGCGATATTCTTAGTTTGAGTGAAGAGATGGATGAATAGAGAGCCGCATCTCCTATTACAATGATAGGTGGTACTCGTCGTCACTTAGGGGTTGAAGACCATCGAGTGTCTATTTTTTTCCAGAACACGTCTTTTGGACCTTTATGGTTATGTTGTGCCATGTCTTTTTATGCCAAGAATTGAATGCAAAAGGAGAACGAGATTTGAAATCGACTTTACAACATAGTTATGAATTGAAATAGACTTTATAATGCAGTTGCAAATTATATGATGTGCAGGGTTTGGTTACGTGCATAAGGAACGACATAATGCATGAGTCAACAAACCGAAATACACTTACGGTATATGTGCGCTTTTTTGGAATGGAAATAAAGTCGATTGGAACAAAGATAATTAGTTTTGGTGGCCCATCGCTCCATTCCCCTTGTCTCCTTGCTGCCCGAAGTAGCGACGGCCAATCTCAAAGTCAGCCATGTCCTGCGAGACAGACTGGACGCTTGAATGATATTAGGATAACACAACGTCGGGCCAAATTAATAATTATGATGCATATTAAACATAACTTAACTCTTCAATCCAGAGTGTGCCCGGGCGACGAAGAGCGCTAGTATGGCCGACGGCCTAACTTGAAGGAGCCTTCCCCTTATCCACTGCGCATTTGGCCCCGTTGTACTCATCTTCCTGTTCGAGTGTCCACCACCACCTTGCTTTCTTGGGCTCGTCCGATGCCTTTTTAGTAGGGTCGGGTACGTAAGGTGTCTAATGTTTGAAGGTTTCGACTCATATCGCATAGTTCAACATGTACTTCTGCTGGATGAACGTCTCATCGTACTTGTCCGGTCAATCGATCTATTGGAAGAAGTTGCATTGCATCTCCGGCTGCCATTATGTGTGGGTGTAGTCAGGGATTTGTGGAATGGAACGTAAGATGTGAAAAATCTTTGTGTGTGCAAAATACACTTACGAGGTGGTGGCCACATGTGTAGTACGCCCGAACCATCGTCGCTGGGTGTGTGGACTAGATGATCTTAGCCGGTAGTTCACACACATATTGTGGGTGTGGAAACTCCGGTGATATCGGCGCATCCTTCATAGAATTATCCAGGTAGGGTTTTAGCCCTCTCGGCAAGCCACTTGTGCTTCTACAGCATCTTCGCGTAGAAGTTCACCGATGAATCTGACATCTCCTTCCTCTCAGTTGTGTGAACCAAGCTTTGGTGAAGTGTTGGGTGTGATTGTGTAGTGTTCGCCCCCAGATCTCTTCCACCTCTTTTTATAAGCGAATAGGGTGTAATGCTTATGGTGGATGGAGAACACACAAGAAATTGGTGTGAAAAGGTGGCGTGGCGGGGTGTGTGCAATTCTGAAAAGGCAGCGTCGCAGTGTGTTGTTACTTCAGTCTAAAAAGGTTGCGTGGGACAGTGTGATCATTTATGTCTGACCAGTTTGTGACCAAATATGTTGTCTTTTCGGTCTGAAAAGTTGGCGCAACAGAGTGTGGTGTGGTCTTTTCGGTCTGAAAAGCTGGCGAGGTAGAGTGTTGTCATGTCGTTCTAAAAAGCTGGCGGCAGAGTGTGGTTATTTCCATGTGAGTAGCCAGCGCGACAGAGTATGGTCTTGTTGGTCTGAAAAGCTGGCAAGGGAGTGTTTTGGTCTTGGTGGGTCCTATCACACCATGGGCACTAGCGTGGCCTAACCATGCCACCACGCCAGTGTCTAGGTATAGACTTTGCTCTAAATTTGGTCTTGGGAATTATTTCGGCATGATGGTTGTCATGCACGGTTTGATAGTGCTCTGTCACTTTATTATTGTTACTGTTTATAATTATGCTCTCAATTACTTACTGTTTTAGCCCAAATTGATTTATTAAAATTGCTTTGTCAAAACTTAGTAATTGTAGGTTAAGATGTATTGCTTTATGCAAAATTGAACCATTAAAGACTTCCTGTTGTTAACCTTATGCATGTAAAATTTCTATTCCTTTGTATAGGTTCTATCAAACACTTTCTTTTATTAGTTTGTATAAGTCTTCTTGAGTACCTTCCGTACTCGGGGTTTATGACCTCTTGTTGCGGTGAGGATGGTTATCTTTATGAGATGCCCGTTAAGCGCCGATCGGGGTGACGCTAACGAGTGAAGTTGTTCTTACCTCCACGCAATAGCTCAAGCGGGTGATGGGGCCATTGGTGGTTTTGTTGTTTAGCTTTGCTTCATTTGTTGAATTTTTTTTGTGATGACCAAAGTCATCATTCTTTAACACCGAACCAAAATGTAACTTTGTTATGTATAATTATGTAAATGTATGCCTTGTATGTGCATGATGCAATGTTGTTTAAGGATATATGCTAATAGTCACTAATCACAGGAACTATTGCATGACATATATCAGGAACTGAATATTGGAATTGTTACTTGTTATTATTATGCTTCTAGTATGATTTTTAATGAGGAATTACACTGTTCCTTAATTAAGAATTATGCTACGATATAATTTTAATTGACACATTCAATATTTGAGGGTCCTACATTATTGTATCGAGCATACGTTTGCCTGTAGGTTAGAGTTAGCCTGGTCGTCATCCTTAGTGAGTTTCTGTGAAATTATTTTAACATAATTAATTTCTAAAGATCTAAGTATGCTATCTTTTACTTCTTATCTTCCTTAGTATCAATTCTTATCTAACTTTCTGTTGATTTTCCAAGATAAGTTTCTTACTTACCTTGTCCTTTGTCTGTAGATGAGTGGCTGGTATTTGATTAAGGAGACTCGAGCCGAAGATGTGGACGGGTTTCTGGCCTTGCTTCGAGATATGATGTGGCGGGCCAATTTCACTTATCAGCCGGAGTACGCCATTTATTGTCGAGATCGAGGGCCTGGTATGGAAGAGTACCAAGCTATCATTAATGTGATCGCCAGACAGGTGGTGGGTAGTGTTCCATACTGCATCCATGTACGTGCCACCTCTGAATCTATGGCTGTTCAGGAAGCTGCGCGTAGGATGATGAGCCTCCTTCGTCATGATTTGACGGAGCTATCTCAGCCACCCTATGTTCACTTCCCAAAACAAGGCCCTAGAGCAGATGTGAGTACATTTGATGAGATTCAGTTTGGAGAGGACCCATACGTACGCGAGTTAGAGAGGTTGGTCCGTATTATGGACCAAGTCCATCACTGTCTCGTGTATGAGCTATAGGAAACCCGCCGTCGTCTGCACGAGGCACAGGAGTATTTGAGGCTTGGTGTTGCCACGAACCGCGTTCCTCGTAACGTGCTCTATGGTAACAATGAGATCCCTCCAGCTGCTACTACACCCCCGGGATTTCGGCTTCCAGAGGTGCCTGGGCTTGTTCCTATCCTTGGGCAGTGTCGCCAAGCCCGGATGTCTGCTGGTTTTCCTCGCACCCAGCGACCTGCACCTTCTGGAGGACACCATTTGCTGTTGGGTTCTCCTACCCGTCTCATCAGCCCAAGGGACCCCATAGATACAGGTTCACCTGAGGCTCATATGTTAAATGAGTTTCCAGTGAATTTTAACCGTAATGATTATACTTAGGGACTGGATGACGTGTTCTTCATTAGATGTGTAATAGGCTAGTAGCTGTCCATTAAGTATTGTGTAATAGAATAACCTATATTTCATGAAAATACTGTGTGCCGACTTTTTGAATTTTGAACTGGATGTTTCTGTTAGCCGTTTGATAATAAAGTGGGGGCCGAACTTTTGCTGTATTCGGGTGCCTTATGATTTTGGTGTTAATTTGGTTGCATATCATAACATGATGCATGATTAAGTTTAGTACCTCCTTCTTTTCTATTTAGAATCTTGTCTGTGTTCGCTCGAGTATGTCCTTGTGATGTTGTTAACCATTATATGGCAACAGGATGATAGGACCTACTACTCGTGCACGAGCACAACAAGAGGAGAGGTTCTCAACCCCTGTTCCCTATACTCAGGGGGAGCAGGCTGACCCTTCTGGTTCTCATGGCCCACAAGGTGGTAGACAGGAAAAGGAGCTTCCTCCACCACCTACTATGGCGGATGTGCTCATGCAAATCGAGCGCAACCGAATGGACCAGACGCGCATACTGGAACAAATTGCGCGCAATACTTCTTCCATTACCCCACCAGCTGGCAGGGCAGGAGGTCAGCTTGGGCAGGGGAGTCTTGCTGATTTTCAGCGGACTAACCCGCCAGTGTTCTCCAGCTCCCAAGATCCGATGGAAGCGGAGGATTGGCTTATGGAGATTGAAAAGAAGCTATTAATTGCCCAATGTTCTGAAAGGGAGAAAGCCCTATATGCTAGTTACCAACTGACTGGACCGGCTAGCAATTGGTGGGACAATTATCTAGCTATCCAGCCCACAGGACATACCCCTTCTTGGCTTGAGTTCATGGAGGCCTTTCGCGAGGCCCATATTCCTGAAGGAGTGATGATGCTCAAGCAGCAGGAATTTCTCGCTCTCAAGCAAGGGCGAAAATCAGTGACCGAGTATCTTCATGAATTCAATTTCCTTGCTTGGTATGCCCCTGACGATGTTTCGACTGACACTCGTCGTCGAAACGTTTCATGAATGGTTTGTCCGAAGAGCTGCATTAGCTTTGGCGATTAAAGATTTCGGACTTTTCAACATCGGTGGACAAAGCCATTATTCTTTGAAACTAAGAGCAAGGCTTTAGAGGAGTCACGAAGCGGCAAAAGACTACCCAATTTGCATCGAGTCGCCGTTCGATGAGACCGCGTCTGTGGCGACCTCGGTCTTCCGAAACATCGACTCGGCTCCACCAGGGCACCAATGTTTGCATTTCGTCCACCTCCACCTTTGGGCAATCCCGACCAGTGAAACCGCCACCTCGCTATCAATGTCGGTAGGGTGTGATTTGCTACCATTGTGGACGCCCGGGACATTTTGCAAACCAATGCTTCGCTAAGGCACGTGGGTTGCCACCTATTCAGCCTTCCCCAGCTGCTGTGCGTCCTGCACCTTCTCCAAAGGCATTGTCAAGCTGATCGATTCGATCCAAATGGCGTAGATAAATCGATAATCTAATGAAGAAGCGGCGAGGCACTGAAGTTATTCTTGGTATGCTCCTAGTTAATTTCCGTTCAGCTACTGTTTTATTTGACTCTGGAGCATCCCATTCTTTTGTTAGTAGGCAGTTTGCTACTCAACATCAGCTAGTTATGCATCCACTTCATCCACCACATATTATTCACTCACCTGGGTCAGTCTTCATGACTGATCAAATCTGCCATAATGTCAATATCAATATTGAAGGGGTAAATTTTTGGGCAGACCTGATTGTGATAAACTCTAAAGGGGTAGATGCTATTTTGGGAATGGATTGGTTGTCCAAGAATCTCGGACAAATTAATTGTGCCCAACGAACTATATCTATAACTAATAAAAACGGCATTTCAGTCATTTTTCAGTCCAGTACAGTTCATTCTCATCTTGGTGCATTGCAAATTGATGCCGCCCCTACCTTGGAATCAGTACCGGTTGTATGTGAATATCCGGACATCTTTCCTAAAGACCTTCCCGGTATGCCACCAGATCGGGAAGTGGAGTTCGTGATTGAACTAGTTCCTGGTACTGCTCCCATATCTAGAAGACCTTACCGCATGCCTTCTAATGAGCTAGCTGAATTAAAGAAACAGCTTGGAGAATTACTTGACAAGGGATTTATTCGACCGAGTTCCTCACCTTGGGGATGCCCGGCCATCTTTGTCAAAAAGAAAGACAAGACTTTACGGATGTGTGTGGACTACCGTCCGTTAAACGAAGTCACTGTCAAAAATAAATATCCTTTGCCCCGAATTGATGATCTGTTTGACCAGTTGACTGGAGCCCAGGTCTTTTCTAAAATTGATTTGCGATCGGGCTATCATCAGATCAAGGTTAGAACTGAGGACATTCCTAAAACGGCATTTTCTACTCGTTACGGATTGTACGAGTATACTGTTATGTCCTTTGGTCTAACAAATGCTCCTGCTTATTTCATGAACCTTATGAATTCAGTATTCATGGATTTCTTGGATAAGTTTGTTGTTGGGTTCATTGACGACATTCTTATCTACTCCAAGTCTACCGAAGAACATGAACAACATCTGAGACTTGTGCTGGATACACTTCGCAAGCATCAACTGTATGCTAAATTTAGCAAGTGTGCTTTCTGGCTTAAGCAAGTTGCATTCTTGGGACATGTATTATCCGAAGGAGGTATTACTGTTGATCCCAGCAAGGTACAAGATGTACTAGGCTGAAGCGACCCTGCATCGTGTTCTGAAGTTCAAGTTTCCTTGGACTTGCGGGATATTACCGTAGGTTCATTGAAAACTTCTCCAAAATTTCTAGACCTCGACTCGACTTTTAAAGAAGGAGAACAAATTCTTTTGGTCACCGAGTGTGAAGGTAGTTTTCACTCTTGAAAGCTCTGACCAAGCTCTGTTCTCACTCTTCGGATATTCACAAAAGTTTGATATCTATTGTGATGCATCTCGCCATGGACTTGGTGTGTGCTTATGCAAGAGGGCGAGTTGTGGCATATGCATCGAGCGATTGCGACCTCATGAAGTAAATTATCCTACTCACGATTTGGAATTGGCAGCCGTAGTCCATGCATTAAAGATTTGGTGACATTACCTTCTTGGTAATCGTTGTGAAATCTATACTGATCATAAGAGCCTGAAATATATATTCACTCAAGTTGATCTGAATATGAGACAAAGAAGATGGCTTGAATTGATCAAGGACTACGATATGGGTATTCATTACCATCCTGGCAAGGCCAATGTTGTGGCTAATGCTTTAAGCAGAAAATCACAATGCAACTGTTTATTGGCAGTGCCTCTGGCTAAAAGCTTATGTCTTGATTTGCGGCTTAAGTCTTGAAATGGTAGAAAATGGATTTCTCGCTGCCTTGGAAGTGAAGTTAACACTCGAAGATCAGATTCTGGAGGCCCAGAAAACTGATACTGAGGTAGCGGAAATCAAGGAAAATTTGAAGGCGGGTAAAGCCAACGAATTTTCTGAAGATGCCCATGGTACCATTCGATATCGTAATCGTCTGGTGGTACCTTCAGATCCTCATTTGAGAGGCTTAATTCTTAAAGAGGCTCATAATTCCAAGTTTTCCTTGCACCCTGGAAGTACTAAAATGGACCAGGATTTGAAGAAAACATTTTGGTGGAGCAAGATGAAAAGGCAAATTGCTCAATATGTTGCTGAATGCGATATTTGTCAAAGGGTTAAAGCAGAGCACTTGAAACCTGCTGGTACCCTTCAGCCTTTGCCTATTCCACAATGGAAATGGGAAGAAGTCGGTATGGATTTCGTTACCGGACTTCCAAAAACTCCGAATGGGTTCGATGCCATCTGGGTGATAATTGATCGTCTAACAAAAGTGGCTCATTTTATTCCTGTCAGAACCACTTACAATGGTAGGCAATTGGCAGAGTTATATATTGCCAAGATTGTTTGTCTCCACGGTGTTCCAAAAGTCATTGTTTCAGACTGGGGATCTCAATTCACTTCCCATTTTTGGAATTGCCTTCATCAAGCAATGGGAACTGAACTCTCCTTCAGCACTGCTTATCATCCTCAAACCAGTGGTCAAACTGAAAGGGTGAATCAAGTGATGGAGGATCTTCTTAGAGCCTGTGTGCTCTCATATGGCAAAAACTGGAAGAAATCTTTGCCATATGTGGAGTTTTCCTACAACAACAGCTACCAAGCAAGTATTCAAATGTCACCTTTTGAAGCCTTGTATGGAAGAGCTTGTAGGACTCCATTGAATTGATCAGGGTCTGGTGAAAGACCCTTCTTTGGTCCAAACTTGGTTATGGAAGCTGAAGAGCAAGTTCGTCTGATTCGAGACCGCTTGAAAACTGCCCAATCTCGTCAGAAGAGCTATGCCGATCATCGACGTCGTGAACTAAGCTTTGAGGTAGATGATTTTGTCTATCTTAAAGTATCATCGATGAGGGGCACTCATCGCTTTCAAGTGAAAGGAAAGCTAGCACCTCGTTATATCAGACCTTTCCGAATTATTTCAAGACGAGGAGCTGTGGCATATCAATTGGAACTTCCCAACTCTCTCTCGGCAGTTCATGATACCTTTCATGTTTCTCAATTAAAAAAATGCCTTCGTGTTACTACCGAGGCTACTGCTTATGAGAGACTGGATCTTCAACCGGACCTTTCATATCAAGAGCAACCGGTGCATATCCTTGATGAAATGGAACGCAGGACAAGAAATCGCACCGTTAAGTTCTTAAAAATTCAGTGGGCCAATCATTCTGAAGATGAAGCCACTTGGGAGCACGAAGATCTGATGAAGATTGAGCACCCCACCTCTTTGTTGTTTAAAACTTGTCTTCAAATCAAGAAAGGCAAGGTTAAACAAAGCAATGTAAAAAGAAAATGTAATAACAACACTATGCTCAGGTGTAATACTTTCTTTTTTATCTTTGAAGGAAATTAAGACAACAGATGTTGCATTTCCAGAAAAATCATTTCAGCTTCCATCTTTGTCCAACTTCTGAATTATTGTAATCTCGGGACGAGATTCTCTTAAGGGGGGTAGGTTTGTAACAGCCTCAGCTTTTATAAACAGTAATAAGATGCTGTTCATAGCATCCTTTGTTCATCTCGACAAACCGGGCAATATGTTACAACCTAACTTCCTCAATTTCTAATCCTAAACCCAAGTTTGTTAAAACCTCAAAAGAATATACCAGTCATGCTGGTATTAAAGATCGGGAAGTATTTTATTAAAAGACTAGATAAATTATCTTGGCCAAAAAGAATTTTTGTTGAAATTTTAGAAATTATTGATCTGAGAAAAACATTTGTCCTTAAACAAAACCTATTAAATTGAAGTAAATTATTGGTGTATTTTAAAGGGTAAAACAGTGGTTTTCAAAATTTATATGGGACATATATTACCCTAGTAGCATTTTGGCAAAATTTCACATTTTTATGAATTTATTTACTATTTATTAAGTCTCGGTCAAACTTTTGAAGGTTTCAAATTGGCCTGGTCAACTCGCTCAGCCAAACTCTTGTCCCCAGCACTGTAGCGACTCGCACCCACCGGGGTTAAGTCCCAACTGTGCAACCAGGTCGCACCGTCACGTCCTCGTGTGTGCCCCGGCTCGGGTTCGTGAGAACCGTTGATTTCATCGCGTACGGGAAAGGATTGGGGAAGCTGTGCGTTTGTACGTGTCCGCGCGCCTCGATCCTCACCATCCAATTCCCATCTAACCGCATCCAACCGTACCTAACCACTGTCTTTGGAGACCCTAGCGCGCCTCCGACACGTGGCCGTAGATCTCAATGGACGGACCAGATGTTTTGGGCCGTTCGGACCACTGTGATCCATCTCGAGATCTTAGCCGTTGGATTCTCCACGAACGGGCCAGATCTAATGGGCCGTTCGGACCATCCAAACGCCCCACGTGATCTCCACCGTTGGATCTTAATCCTACGACATCGCATTTTATTCCAATCATTAAAATCCTCTTCAAAATCAGCCACCGTTGGATCTTCAATGAACCGCCCAGATCTAAGGTGCCGTTCGAACCGTCCGAATGCACCGTGAGATCTGAGCCATCGGATTTAAATCGGACCGTTAAGAAGGGCTGTGACGTTCGGACCGCCCGAGTCTTGCATCCATCTTAGCCGTCGATTTTAGATCTAACCGCACCAGTCTTTTGAGTTTTTGATTCGGGAAAGCGCCAAAACGTGTTGATCGTTAGATTCCCATCTAACGGTACCGCTTCAAAGCGCGTGCTTTAAGTGGGTATTCCATTGTAGCCGTTAGATCTAATATCTACGGTACCGCCCCAACCTTGTGCGTTTAAAGTCAGAACCTCATTTGGCCGTAGGATTTAAATCTCTGGTGCTCATAATTCTTATGCGTTTATCACCGGATTTTGAGCGGCCGTTAGATCTAGATCGTGCGACCCATATTAAAAGTTACCGATTGGAGGTTATTTGTCCATCCTATCACCATCGTTCATTTCCAATCGAACGGCTGCCAATCTATTGAACTTTCGGTGACCAGTGTTGTCGTGTTTGGGAGCGGTTGACAACATAACCCCACCCGTCAGTGAGCTCTCTCTCTCTCTCTCTCTCTCTCTCTCTCTCTTCCTCCTCTCGACTGTGCGCCACCATCGGCTTTGCTGCCGGAGTAGAGGCATTGCACAGTATTGATGCGAATATTCTATGAGATATTTAGCATCAATTGGCCACCTCATCAGTTCTGGACACTTCTCGGTTTCTCTGGAGGTTCACCTCTATTTAAACCCTAGCTTTTGGGAGCTCTGCCATTGTTGACCGAGAGCTATCCTCACGTTCCTCCTTTCTTCTCAGTGAAGCTTCCTTCCTCTTACCTTTGTTTAACCATAAGCATGCCTAATTCTCATATTAATATGGATTTTGGGCATCTATTGTAGGGTTGGACCTAGGTGTGCTCTCTATCGACTTGGGTCAGTTGGAGCACCACCTCGGTAAAGTCTTGCTCCGGTGAGTAGGCTCCACCCTTCCTTGTCAAGAACGTGTAGGGTAATCTTTAGAGCTTTAAAAGTCATTGCTATCGTTTTGGTCGCACCACCGATTGCAAAGGATCTTGGAGCTTTCTTTGTCTCGGCCAGGACTTGACTTCATCTCCTTCCTTCTCAAGCTGGTAAGTTAAATCTTGTTTCTTGCCACCTTGAGCATCCTAAAGACTTCAATAGATCACCTAGCTATCTACTTGTTTTTGATTACTCAAATCTTCTTTAGACTGAAAAGTTGTTTTTATAACTTTTCGGTCTTTCATATCGTTTTCAAGACCTAGGGTTTCTCTTACCAGTATACTAGCTTATTTAGGTTCTAGGTAAACCCTAGTATCATAAGTAGACCATCTTTTGATTATTAAGGTCACCAATTCAGTTAGTGATGCAAACCCTCTCTCTGTTAGTTATTGTCGGTCCAAAACCGACAAATGCTCAACCCTTCTTTTCTTTCTTTAAACTGGGCAATTAGGGTTAGCATTGATGGGTTATGCTATTAATTACTCTCTGGATAGCTCTAACTCCACTTTAAAGCCCTGGTTTCGTGTATCTTTCCAAGCCAACCGAAAACGATAAAAAGACTCCTTGCTGTTTTGTTGTTGGTCAAACCGACAACATAGACAAAGAAGAGTCAAATTTCTTAAATTACCATTAGTAGTTATTAAATGAGCAGTTAGGTTCTGACACTAGTTTAAATACCCTTAACAAGCAAGGTATTTCATTTAGGTGATGATTAGCTAGGCAAGTAATTCAATTGTAGTCATCTGTTCGATTTTAAAAATCTGGCTCGTAGCTCAATCCAAACTCCAAGCTGTAGTAAATAGTACTAGCAAAGGTTAGTGGTAGCTTATTATTCCTAATTAAATTAATGTACCTTAAGCATGTTGCTAATAATGCATTAAGCCATTGACCATGCATTCTTTTTATACATCTTTGTTATCTGTTTTTCCTGTGTTCATTGGATTTTATTTTCTTTTAGATTCGGTTCTTCTGAGGTTGTTGAATCTATTGTTGAGCAGTAAGAACCTGAACAAGAGGTTATTTATTACTACCAAGGCAAGCTTCCTCTCTGCACCATGTTGATCCCAAATTTGTGAACTGTAGATTTACACAACACAGTGATACTGTTGCATGCAATTTTCTAAAAATTATTTATGATCTGTCTCTAGTTAGCTACAACCCAATCTTTGTAGCTTACCTTGAATTCAATCATACACTCAGCCTAAGGTATTGTTTGTATTACAATAATTAGGTTAGAACTTTGCTTAGCCATGCAGTCCATAGAACGGTAGTGTTTGGCAAGCTTATCTTGTCAAACCTGGGAATAACAAATGAACTTTATTCATTTTGATGCTTTGTTCAATTTATTTAAATATGAAATGACTATAAATCTTGTTAATAAACTGATTTCAAATCTGGACAAGTGGATGCTAGTGATGGTGCCTTTGTGCACGAGAATTGGGAAATGTGGATGTCTTGTCTGGGTTGATTAAGGATGAACTCGACGGTAATTCAAGCTAGCGTGCTTCCACACGCGCGTGTATGGGCCTTGTTGGGTTAAGTAGAAGGTTAATGCTATTGAGTTGGGAACAGGAGAGTAGGGACATGTGTATTGATCTCATATGGCATAGATGCTTAAGTCTTCGGGCTATGTCTTATGCCATGTGAATTTTATATCGATATCAGATGTTCTTAGAAGGGTGAGGGCGTATATGTGTTCCATCGCATGTACGTACCTTCAGGGCCCCGACTACGGTCTAATATGTGTGGCTAACACGAGTTTGCATTTAATTGATTGGGTTGGCATTCCCGACACAACATGTGGGCCCCGGTTGAGCAGATGTTATCAGTCGTTGTTTAAGCGGGATCAGTCTCACATGGGTTGTCCAACTCAATAGTGTCAACTTGTTGAAAAATACCAAATCTTAGTCTACCCGGCCAGCATACCAAAGGAAGTGTGCTATTATTCCGGAGGCTTACGGGCTAACTAAGTCGTGTGGGTAAAGATGTACACCCCTGTAGGGTTTTAAAACTATTCGAATAGCCGTGTCCACGGTTACGGACGACACTTGAATTGATGTCACCTATATAGACTTTGCTCTAAATTTGGTCTTGGGAATTATTTCGGCATGATGGTTGTCATGCACGGTTTGATAGTGCTCTGTCACTTTATTATTGTTACTGTTTATAATTATGCTCTCAATTACTTACTGTTTTAGCCCAAATTGATTTATTAAAATTGCTTTGTCAAAACTTAGTAATTGTAGGTTAAGATGTATTGCTTTATGCAAAATTGAACCATTAAAGCCTTCCTGTTGTTAACCTTATGCATGTAAAATTTCTATTCCTTTGTATAGGTTCTATCAAACACTTTCTTTTATTAGTTTGTATAAGTCTTGCTATGTACCTTCCGTACTCAGGGTTTATGACCTCTTGTTGCAGGTGAGGATGGTTATCTTTATGAGATGCCCGTTAGCGCCGATCAGGGTGACGCTAACGAGTGAAGCTGGTTCTTACCTCCACGCAATAGCCTGCGGGTGATGGGGCCATTGGTGGTTTTTGTTGTTTAGCTTTGCTTCCGCTGTTGAATTTTTTTTTGTGATGACCAAAGTCATCTGTTACTGTAGCACCGAACCAAAATGTAACCTATTATGTATAATTATGTAAATGTATGCCTTGTATGTGCATGATGCAATGTTGTTTAAGGATATATGCGCAATAGTCACTAATCCTGGGAACTATTGCATGACATATATCCGGGAACCTGAATATTGGAATTGTTACTTGTTATTATTATACTTCTAGTATGATTTTTAATGAGGGAATTGCACTGTTCCTTAATTAAGAATTATGCTACCAGTATAATTTTAATTCGGCACATTCCAATATTTAAGGGTCCTACATAAAAATAATTGAGGCAATTCACATGTTATTTTAGCTTCTATTACTATTTTAACACAACGAAGTAAAACAATATTGGATGAGGGAGTGGGGGTGGGTCGAATATATTTGCTACGAACTTCCAAATGTAGCTAAACAAAAACCAAATGGAAGAAGGGATTAAGGCTCAAAACATTCTCTCTTGGTACAATTGATTCTGCTTCCCAAAAATAATCCCCAAAAATCATGCCAACCATGAGTGTGCATAGATCCTATTACCACAATGCAAACCTTTCACAATCCTCTAAAATAGCTTAACCAAAACAACCAATCCTAATCAAACTCCCAACAAGCAATCTATCTAACCAGATCTTTGCTAACATTACATAGTTATTTCTACCCAACAGTCAACAAGGGAATAGTATAAACCATGAAAGAGTATAAATTGCACATTTACATCAATTCTCAAGCTAAGATGATTAACACACAATGATACCTCAACAAAGTTCCTCATGTGGTTGTAGCTCCCATCCGAACCCTCCGGTAGCATGAGCACCTCACCAGCCTCATTGCTTATGCGTGCCAGCTGCCGTCCCTGTGAACAGGTAAATAATGTAAATTAGTTCACCAACCGTGACATGGTAAATTAGTAGGGGGGCTAAAATTTACTCATGTAGCAAAGCCGGGACCATGCAAGTACAATCTCCTGCAGCCAGGTTCACTCTACTGTTTTGGCCCCCATAACGCTCACCCCTATCGATGTGCTCCCCGCTACCCTGACGGTGTAGATATGCAAAGTCGGATCATAATCATCCGCCTCCTGATTGCATGACTCGTCCTCCGCTAGAGCAAGGTGTTTGGCAGCAGCCGCACCCCAATGCTTGTCGGCATTGTATGCATCCCTTGCACGGGTCCACCGATCCACAAAGTATGAGTTGGTCTTCCTAAATGAGTACTCCACGGTGGCCAATATTGGCATAGCACAGATGCCCTTCAGAACGTTGTTGAACACCTCCGAGATGTTCGTGGTCATCATACCATACCTACATCCACCTCTGTCATATGTCTGTGCCCATTTCGTCTTGTGCTGCACAAGGTAGTCAGAGTCGAGATCCCGAGTCGGATCGATTTGCCTCTGGTAGGATCAAATCGTAGTATCGAATCGTAGAATCGGCGATTCTACGGATTTGTAAAAACACACATATTTAATATCAATACTATAAGTTTGTATGATTCTTATAAGGTTTACCACTTCCTTATTACCAAAAAAGGGGCAAAACACTTCTTATCACACAATAAAAAAGCATAATGGTACTGACATGATGGGTGATATAGTTCTGAACTACAGGAGAACAGCCAATGGCCTTAACTAGTTTACTACAATTAATGAGAAATGTTCACAAGTTTTATAAATCAATATCTAATTGCAATGCTTGTATGTTCCTTAAAAGCAGCTAGACATACTACAGGAATAAAAATAGCTTATCATTATCAAGCTCAAGATTGCTCATGTCATAACTCATAATATAGATATTTGTACTAGCATTGCCACACTGATATAATATTTTGCATGCTCCTTATTTATTTATAGTTTCAATCTCAGAAATTAATATCAACAAATTTTGCTCTAAAACAAAATATCAGCAAAGCCGGGCCTCTAAAAACAATTGCAAATTTTTTTTGTGACTCTACCACGATTCTACTCTGCGATTCTACACGATTCTACCTTTCGGATCACGACTCTACCAAGATTCTACCTGATTCCGATCCACAGTGCGATCTGGATCGACAGGCCGTCGTGGGATCGTAGAATCGTACGACTTTACGAGTAGGATCGCGGTTTTAACTACCTACTACTGCAAGATCTCGTCCAACCACTTATTCTCTCGTCCGTTGGTCAGTCTCCTTAGCTCCATCAGCTTGTCCTTGAAGTCCATCTTCTCCAAACAGCCACACAATAGCTTGAACTTTTTGTGAGATGTTTCCTACTACATTGCTTAAAAAAATTGGTCGCTAAGTGACTCATGCATCACCTATGCAGCACATCCGGGTGTCTATCTAGTTTGCACTTCACAGCATTCAGAATGCCGCGGTGCCTATCCGAGACGATGCAAACCTTCCGTCCAGGCTCAACAAGGCATAGACGAACTATATCTATGAACCATTGTCAGCTTGTATTGTTCTCACCCTCAGTAAGTGTGAATACTAGTGGAATCAGCTGGTCCTCCTCATCAATTCCCACGATGACCATCAAGGCACCATAGTACTGTCGGTTAGGAATGCAGCGTCAACTGATAAGACATGCATGCAATACTTGAAGACATCTTTGCATTGCACAAAAGACCAGTACATCCGCTCGAGAACATGTTTCATAACTCCTTCATCGGGTTTCGTTTGGTTCCCATGCCAAGGATAAAACTCCTTGCCTGGGTTCTTGGCCTGCATAGCGGTTAGGATTCGAGGAAGCAACCTGTAAGCCTCCTTCCAATCACCCCACAATAAATGCATCACTCTCTGCTTTGCCCTCCATGGTTTCCCATACTTCACGAGGTACTTAATGAACCCAAATTTAGCCTCAATAAGGGTGGCGACGGTCACATCAGGGTCAACAGCCACAACCCCGGTTATGTGCCTTGCAATGAAATTAGCAGTCGCCTGAAGGTGCTCTCCGGACACTTATTTAGTCCCACAAGGGTGAGGCTGCTCCACATTCGTTATTTTCTATTGCTTGTCCCTAGTTTTCCGCCCCTAGACCTTCCATCCACACCCCCTTTCGCACCTCACGGTATACCTCTTATTCACATCGGAGTGTTGTACTACAAACAGATGATGATGCCTCACTGAGTATTCTTGCAGCCAAACCTTCATATCCTCCATGCTTGCAAACAACATGTCCTTGTGTATGAGGTCATTCTCCGAGTCCGCATTGTCATCCCTGCTCTTCAACCCATTTGCACAAACCACGTTACCATTCTGATATCCTCGAATGCATTCACCGACGGGATCTCACCTATTACACTTTGAAGAACCCGGCCTTCCTCAGAGGAGAAAAGCAAAGCGGGCGCTTCATTTTTGGTCGGGCTCCAATCTTTGTCGGACTCAACGTCATAGACTGTTCCATCTCGGAACACCTCCTCGTCAAGCTCGTTGTTCAACCTCTTGGGACAGTTGCTCCCCCATTAGGGGTCTTGCGAAAGTTCCAAGACGGATTCAAGTACCTCCATTGTGCCATTCACAACATATGCATTCTTTCGCATATCCTCGCCAATGATTGTCCTCTCTACTACAACCTCCAACGATCAAACCTGAGATGTGAGCACAACCTCCTTGTACATGTCCCAATCATCGTCGCATGACATTGACATCAGTAAGGCATGCACCTTTGAACCCATACTGCCCCTCTATTCTGACAATGACCCCGGGCTCATCCCATCCAGAGGTCGACTTAATCCTTGTCAGAAGAGTTCGAAAGTCTAGTGATTCTCGAAACACAAGCACAATCACTTCCATGCCAATAAAGTCAACAACACTTCCCGTTTGGCTAACTGGCCCACCAGTAAAAATATGTACAACTTTATCCATCTACATCCAACAATGCGAACACAACATTGCAAAGTCAGTACTGAAGTAAGAATCCAGCTAAGCCAAATTTTATTGTGTTCCTTTACGGAAAATAAGTGCGGTATTTACTTGGACTCACTAAAGTTGGAATTGCCAAAAACAAACATAATCCACAAAAACCAGACAAAGAGGCTAAGAGGGATGGATCTTTTAGATACATATGCATGCATGTTATGCTCCTCACCGCATATTCAAAAAATGCATACATAACTAGAGACCCACTCTATGCCTCTTTATTGAGCAAACTCTAAAATTACATCTTCGCAACGTTAAGTACACAAAAGTTTGGCATGTCACAGGATTAGTCAACCAAGAAATTCAAAATTAAATTATTTAGTCAACCAAGAAATAAAAAAACAGAATTAAATTGACAAATTTAGAGAGAAAGAAACAAAATTTTAAAAAGGACAGTTCCCATTACTGCACTAAACCTGAACAATCCTACCACTATTGACATGTTTGAAAATTATGAAAGAACCTTACCAAAATAGTTGCTGAAAATCTGACTAATATGCTATAAGAAAGATCAATGTACATGTAAATAGGGTACAAACATTTTGATTAGTTCCAAAGCTTGAATATGCTTGCAGACAGAGGAGTTTACCAATTGGGGGGGCTAAATCAGCATCATGTATATCAAACAATGGTACCTTCGATTTATCCCTTACAAACCCTAAAAAATGTTTGAAATTTGATAGACTCAAATAAACTTATGAAAACATGTTGAAAAGGATACATTTTCATACTAACTTTGAAAACCAAACTATGACTCTAACTCCTCTCACCTTAGCTGTAGGCACATCAAAATATTTGTTAACTAACTGCACATCAAAATATTTATTAACTAACCAAACCATGACTTGGATTCCACTATCCTTGGTTTATTGCTTATGATCTACATACTATCCTCTGTTGCCATTTCCTATTTAATCTATGCTATGGGCACTGACCTCTTCAAACCCCAACTCATGAAATTTATTCAATCACAATTTACTAGAAATGTTTTGTCAGATCCTTACCTTTCTTTTCAGCTAAACAAACAATTTAACTTGTGGAAAAAGGAATGTGGAATGCAATCCAATTCACTCCGACACACAAACAATCAAACAAATTCCTCTCAAACATCCAATTCGGCCAAAGCCCTAATTCCACAAAACTAATCGATTTAATCCTAAATAAATAGAGGGAATGGGTGAGATTACCTCGGGGGATGATCTCCACAGGTTTATGGACTTTGAATTGCCTCCAAAGTGTAACATCCCAATTTTCAGGACTTTTTGAAAATTTCAAAATAAAATAAACCATTTGAATCTTATTGAATTAATTAAAGCTTAAATTAAAATGTCAGAAAATGAAAACATTTTAAATGATTAAATCAAACTTCAATTAAATTCAAAAAATAGGTTTATTGGATTTTCTAGACTTTCCTGGATTTTCTTCAAATTCTTTTGCTGTTTTCTCGGAGTTCAATTTAAATTATTTCCTTTTCTGTTTTCCCAAAAATTATTTTCTTTGTTGTAAAATTTAATTTAATTTAATTAGTTTAAAAGTGTTGGATTTCTTTTTTAGAATTTCTGCTATTATTTAAAATCTGAGTCCAAAACTCAAATTCAAATTTCATTTCCCAAATTCAAGCTCGTCACCATAATTCCAAATTCAAAATTTGAAATTTGAAATTTCCCCGGCCCAATTCTTTTCCTTCCCCTTTTTCTTTCCCTCTTTTTCTCCTTTTCTCCTTTTCTTCCTTTTCTCCTTTTCTTTTCTCCTTTTCTCTTTTCTTTCTTCCTACTTCCTTTTGTCTGCCGTGCTCTGGCTCTAGCCTGAGCTACCGTTGCCCCGCGCTTGCGCCCTCGGACCCGGCCGCCCATGCTCTGTGCTCCCGCACGCCAACGCACCACGCTACCCACCGCCTATCTCGTGCACGCCCATGCCCTAGCCTTTCCCCTCTTCCCTGCCGCTTCCCCCAAACACACTGCGCCGCCCATCTGCCATCGCCGCCTCGGAAGCTCGCACAGTCATCACGAAGCCCCAACGACTGTTTCTTCCTCCTCGGTTATTTAAGCTGGCATCGGGTCACCCTTGCCCCTACCCACCTTGTCTCCCTCTCCCACTGAGCGCAAAACCGAAAGAAAGCTCAAGCTCCATTTTCAGGCCACTACACCACTTTGTCGTTTTCTTTGCTCTGGTGAGGCCCCTCCCTTGCTACCTGCGCCATGTTGTGTTCCAAGGCTCGAGGAACATTTCCCCCAAGATAATTGCCCATTTGGTCTGCAGGAACCGCTGAACTTTGTTTCTTCCCCAACGCCAGCCGAAACTGCCCTTTTCTTCCCCAACTCCAGCACAATGAGCCCCTCTCCAATTCTTCCCTCTCGGAGCACCTCCTCGACCTTCTTGAGCTTCTCCAACCTTCCTTTACTCTTCTTCTTGCTCAGGATGTCACCTCCACGGGAAAGCCCCACCACCGCCTCGGATCATCGCCGTCGGCCACCGTCCACCTTTGTCCTCCCTCATCGTTCCGGTGAGTTCCCCGTGACCTCTAGTTGCTCGGGTGCTCGCTGGTTAGCTTAGGGCGCCACCAGTTTTTGTAGTTGCTTTGTAGCTTGTGGCGCCACCGCCACCTATCCTCGTCGCGACTCCACTAACGGCCACCGTGGGCCTCACCTCCGACACTATCTGGTGCACAAGGATGCGGGGAACCCATTTTGGGCACTCCCAGCCACCCTCGTGGATCACCTCGTCAGCGACGAGAGTGGCAAGGAAAGCCCCGGGAGTTCTCTGTTTTGTCGAAAACTAACTGTAACTATAGCTCAACAATTAATAGACCGAATCTTGGTCCTTAGGGTTAATCAATGATTAGCGCTGATTTATTGCTGTTGTAACTCACTAGCGCATGGACCCGGGAGTAGTTAATGCCGTGTTTTAATCCGGTTGATTCTCTAGGAGTCAGTGACAAGCGGGCCCCGAAGCAATTAATTGCACAGTAAACCCCGCCGGTGAACCAGTGCACTGTGCTTGTGGACCTCTGTCCATGCATTGTTCCTATGGACCTAGTCTATGACAGCTAGGCCCTATATGTCAATAAATTATTTTCTTTAGAAATTAAAAGAAAAAGAAATACTACCAGTGGACCCCACCTGTCAGTGAGAGAGATTCTCTCTCCTATGTTATTTTCTGGATTTATTTCAAAAGTAAACTTCAGAGAATCCGTTCTCCTTCGTTCGAGCTCTGATTTCAACGATTCAAATATCTAAATTCATATAAAATCAAGATATAGCTATCTATACTGAAATTATTTAATTTAGAGTTCATTTTAATTTAATTTATTTTTATTTGAATTTGTCTCATTTTGCACATATAGATTCTAACGTTTCCGAAGCTTTCCTGGACCCATATGCCGAAGCAACTCAAACCTTTAATGAAGGCAAGTCATAGACCTTTGATCATGTCGTACCTATTTTTATAAAATTATATTGTTTATATCAACATGCATTGCTAGTTTTATAATAACTGCTTTTGGTAATAGTTAAAGTCATATTCGACATTATGCCACCTTGAATGATTGCTATTGAGATGTATCCTTGAACACCATATGTTGAATAATTTTAATTGGATATATTTTAATACCAACATGGGTATCGTATTATTCCTAGCCATTCTTAGTTGCGATAGGATTCATGATCACATGTTCAAAAATGGAAATACTGACTTAATGATATATGGAATTGTGGCGTTGCCACCGTTATTAAAATTATTGTGCCATGGCAAGGGTTGCCATTGGGTTGGTTAAACCAAAAATGGTTTTATACTCATGCGAATGGTGGTGTAGTAAAGGGGATGGATTTGGGATGTGGTTGCATTGCCTGAGTAGTCACTAAGGACTTAACTTTGTGCGACATTGATCTGGGTCATACCATACAACCACATGTTCAGGATGGGGTGGACCTAGCCAACTAATTAGCAATATTTTGATTCGGTTCTGTTTGGATTAACGATTTGGCGCAAGAGGGGGCCGGTGTGGCGAAACCTTAGCGAGCGGAGCTGGGTCAAAATAAAGCTTTGTAAAAGCCTTGTGATAATTGTTTAGTCGCACACCTTCAGAAATGTATCAGACGGACATTATAAACTGATTATCTCTTTTGGGTCAAGCTGTATAACCTCTATAGAGTGTAAAACTATTCGAATAGCTGTGTCCCCGGTTATGGACAATGTTAGGTGATTTCACACCAGGGGTAGATTTTTCTCAAAAGGTTTGGAATGATGGTTTGGTTGGGAAGTGGACATGTTGTTCACTGGTTGCTGGTTGGGAAGTGAACAAGTTGTTCACTAGTTGCTTCAAAGTACTTGTTTACTTAGGTAATTAATCTTTCAAATTGTGCTTTTCAATTTATTTACTATCAATATTGCTTTCTGCAAAATAGCCATAAAGCTATCCTTGTTCAATCCTAGCATGAATACTATTTGCATACATTTCTCTATGACTTACTGAGTACTTTATGTACTCATAGCTTTGCGCCATTGTTGATCAGTCACCGAGTAAGAACCAGGGAACACAGAGTTCTATGAGGAGTACTTCGAAGACTATGCGAGCTAGGCCGCATTCTCTACTAGATTGCGTGTGGGCATGTCGGATGGCTACCACGAGTTGTTTTATTGCGCTGCAAGTTTACTCTTTTTGGTCTTAAGCTCTGCGTGGCAAACTCTGTAAACCTTGACTATAAGGTCCGTTGCTACTAAGTAATATTAATTTGTTTGTTTCTAAGATATTTTGTTGTTTGGATATGATTTCATCAATGTTGCCACTGTGTGAACTAGCTACTAATCATGGGACTAGTTCAGAATACATATAGGGCTCAGATTCGAAAATCCGGGGTCCCAACACAAAGTGACGAATTTGGGCAGGTAGGGGCAGGGAGGAGAGAGAGCGCTCGGGAGAAAGAGGATTGGCTTGGGGAAAATGAAGAACTGGGTGGGCCGCTAGCACCTAAGTCACCACTGTCACGCCATGAGCGTTGGCGTGACAAGACAGGCTTATCACGCCATTCTTTTGGGCATGACAATGGTGACACATGCCCTCTACGCTGGCACGGCGTGCGCGTGAGGGCTTGCGTGGCAGGTTTGGCCACGCTAAGGTAGGCGGTATGACAGCATAATTTGGCCACGCCATGAGTCATGGCGTGACCAAAGGGGTCAGAATTGAAAATAAAGTTAGCGATGAGTTAACTTTAAAATATTATTAAAAAAAGGATTAAATAAAAAAATCATGTTCTTGTGCTTTAAAATAGAGCCCTTTTACGGTATACTCAATTTAATACGGGTCATCCATTCTCTTTGATCTAATTGTTCAGATTAGTTATGATTTAGTGATAATACATCGGGTAGTATGATTAGTAGAATATCAGGGGGTAGAATTGTAATTGCCAATATGGGGATCGCATGCTATAAGAGTGATATTTTCAACTTTAGTTAGAAAAGTTCATAATACCTTCACGAAAAATTATAAATACAAAGAAAAGTCTATTATATCCTTAACAAATTAATGATCAGATTTGATTTATACAACCATTATATACTACTAGTAGAATGCACCGTAAAATTTCTCTTAAAATAATCCTCTCTAGTTTGCAAAAAATTCCTTGTTGTGGAGTAACATAGCTGTTCTCATATTTATTTAGCACATTTTGATCAAATTGCACTAACATACCAAGATGTCAAGGGTGGTTAATTTTTTTCTTCTTCAAAAACTAGTAAAACATGAGTACAGAAATAAGTATTTCAAATCTGGATATCTCCTTTGAACAAAACGCTACTTGAGTGCATTCATGCTGGCACAAGGTGTTGGAATTAATACAGGCCAGGCCTAATTTTAATTCTAATTAATTTTTAGAAAATCTCAAAGGTCCATATGCACATGCTAAAACTGTTTAGTCCCACATAGAGAGATGAAGGGGAGTTACACCATTTTATAAGGTGGAACGTGGTAGCCCCTCTTGTGGAATTGGAGAGAGCCAACACACACGCTCGCTCGCTCGCTCGCCGAGCCGTGCGTGTGCGTCGGGTGCCGGCGCGTTTTTTCTTTATCTATTCGAAAATCGAAACGCACCGACTCGTAATAAATGGCATTAACGAATGGCTGCTAGTAACGGTTCAGTTACTGGTGAGTAATGGTTGCGGTTAACACTGGTTGATGGCAAATCAATGGCGACCGTTTGCCTCTGACCTCTTTGTTTTTGGCTATTAAAAAGAACAGAGTACTATTTCTTCTCAACTCTCCCACATAAAGAACTCTTCGGTTTTGTTGCTGTCTCTGGCGAGGCGATCTCCATCCCGGCAAGGCGCGTGTACGGTCGCACTGGGAGAGTAGGCCTCCGGAACCTTCGTCCTCTTGAAGGCTTGCACGAGCGATGACGAATAAGGTTTTTGGGGAGCGTTCGCACGACTGCTCGCTGTTTTCTCTTCATCCGATTCTCTGCTATGTCTACATCAACTGTACGACTACGATTCTCTGCTACGTTCTACATCAACTGCACGACTACTACCATGACATCCACTACGCCATGACGAATGACGACCTCATCAAGACTTCTGCTGCTGCTTCTTCTTCCACTGAATCTGAGTATGGCTGTCTCTCACTTGTTGCTTGGTTAGCTTTATTATCTGTTACTGTCTTAAACACTGAGATAGGTATACTAGCTTCTGTCCTTCTAGAAATTAGTATGGCTATAGTGTTCTTGATTACCTGTTTTGTGAAAATTGCTAGAGTAATTTCTATGATTTATCTAGTATTTTTCTGGATTAAAGTAATTCGAAAATGCTTATATTTTCAACACAAGGCATTACATAGACTGGGGGCTTCGCTTCATTCCATTGAGGAAGGCAACGGCTTGAAGCAGCTAAGAACGTTTGGACAAGAACAACAGTAATCTGGATACATCTAAATACCAGCTTACGTAGGTTAACACTTGGACCCTAAAAAAGTTACAGAAATAATCAAGTTCTCCTTGACTGAAGAAGGGCAGTGGTGCTGTGCAAAATTTATCCTCTATATGCACCGGAGTGGTCTGCAACTCTGCATTTTGAAGTATCCAAGAGTGCTGGAGTAGCTTGTCAAGGGGAATGCGCTTTATTGGGGTCTTTACATGCATCTGAGAGAACACATGAGATTCAATTATGCTATTTTAACATGTAGAACATCCAAAAACTAAGGTCCCGTAGGAACAGGGAATTTGGAAGCATTCTTGTAGGAATTATACTGTTTCCTGCACACACAAAAAAAATTTGCGTTCCAAACAGCCCATAAATCTGTCCATCGAAAGGCCCGCAGACCCTTACCTGAGCAATTAGGTCCTTCGCTCCAGCAGAAACAAACGGTTTTGAAGGGAACTTAATGGTCGTCACAACTCACATAAGTCCAAGTCAATTAATGTACTTTTGAGGCGCATAATGATATTTTAAACTAAATATTTACATATTTAATTTTAAATTGTAGATAGCACCACTGATTAAAGAGCAGCACGCGTTTTGATTACTCGCATTCTCCGTCCTATGATTCCTCTAAACCATTCACCTTTCTCGTATTTTCGTGGAAGCACATGACTTGAATTGGACTACACCAGCAACCAGAAGGCCCGTGTCACGACGTTGCGGCAAGGAACTAAGGTTATGTACAATAAGTTTACATCAGGTATCTATAGTCTCTGTCATATAGGATTTAAGTTGATGTAGATGAAAGAGAATAAAGAAAGAGAAATGTGATATCTATAATCCTATAGCCGACTATATCACTAGAATCAAGAAAAGCATTAAAAGATTATGTGTTGTCTACAATCCTGTAGCCGACTGTATCACTACAACCTATTGTATGAGTCTTTAGTGTTGTCTATATGTGACATAGAGAGTTGCTATACACAGCAGCTGTCTGTACCATTGTACATATCCTAAAGCAAATGGATGATTAGGCATAACCAAGGTATTGGTTTCCAAAAGCAATTTGCGGTGAAGCCAAGTTCCTAATGAAATTTTAATACATACGGTATGCTAGACAGTGTTATAGCTAAATTTTAGTTAATATATATGTAATTTTTCTTTTGTATTGGTAAAACATGTTTATATGTTGTGTTATACATACTATGCTGGAAACTAATGAAGTTGTTATGCTATAGTTTTCCTTCTGACTCTGTTGGTGTAACAACCCAAATAATGGTTTGTGTTTCAAATGTATAAAAGTATGAGCTTTTCAAAAACTTTGATGAATCTCTTGAGTTTGCACTTGGTTTTCTAAAGTTTGCTTTGAATTTCAAATTTTTTACTTGAATTCAAGTTCCTAATTGATTCCAGAAAAATTGTGTGTATAAAAGTTTCTAGAAACAATTTTCTAAAACACTAGATTATTTATCATGAAATAATATAAATTTTCCTAAATTTTTATGGGAAATTTTGATAAATGCCACTGCTAAGTGCCCATTTCAGAGAAATGCCATCGCTCATTTTGAAATTCGAAAGATGCCACTAGAAAGCTCTCTTTCTCATAAAAATGCCACCAATCTATATATTTCACAAATATTAACGTTATTGCCCCTGTCTTCTTCACCTTCCTCGGTTCCTCTCACCTCTTGTTCCCCAAGCCCACTCTCTCTCTCTCTCTCTCTCTCTCTTCACAGATCCCCTTCTCCTCCCACCCGCGACAAGACCCTAGAGTGAAGCGAGGAGCCGAGCGAGCGAGGGAGAGATCAACGCCACGAACGACCTAATAACCAAGTCCTTCACGAGCTACGTCGAACTCAAGAAGGCGGCAATGAAGGACATCGAGGAGGGGGGCGACGAGACCGAGCTCATGGGGGCGGGCGCCGGCGGCGTCACCGACGAGCGCCTTAGGGGGTTCTTCCAGGAGGCGGAGGCGGTCAAGGAAGAGATGGCCGCCATCCGGCGACTCGAGCTCGCCCGTGCATCGGCCTCGTCTCCTCGACTGGATCCGGCGACTAGAGCTCTCCCTTTCAAAGGCTTGCCTCAACTCGGCCGACTCAACCTTGGCTTCTTGCCTCAGCTGGAGGCTCTTGCTCGAATCTGCCTCCCCTCCCCTCCGGATTGGCGGACTTCTCCTTCGCCTTCCTCCCGGCGCTACGGCGGTGGCGACCTCGGCTACAACAGTGGCTGCTACGGAGGTGGCGGCGGAGGCGGCTACGGGGGCGGTGGCGGAGGCGGCCGTGGGTGCTACAAGTGCGGCGAGGAGGGCCACATGGCTAGGGACTGCAGCCAGGGTGGCGGCGGCGGTGGAGGCTTCGGCGGGGGAGGCTACCACGGTGGCCGCAGACATCGGACCAGGAGGACATGGCGCGAGAGACGTAGGCGACGCAGTAGGAGCCGGAGAGGTCGCCGCGACACTGGAAGAGGCCGAAGACGAGGCGGAGGAGGAAGACGATAGGGGCAATTTGGTCCAATACTGACAAAATATGTATACTAGTGGCATTTGTAGGATGTTCCAAGCTTTCCAGTGGCATATTTTGAATTTCGAAATGAGCGATGGCATTTCTCTAAATCAGGCACTTAGCAGTGGCATTTATCAAAATTTCCCAATTTTTAATAGTCAATTTGACCTCACTAAAATCCTAACTAAGTCACTAGTGCAGACTTGAAAAGGAAATTAATTTAGCTAAATGGAGTATGAACAGTGCCAAAAATAAATTTTCCTAAGTCCTATTTGAATATGAGAACACCCACAAAAATTTTCAGAATTTATTTGCTATTTTAAAATGCTCGGTCAAAGTTGTTGTTTTTCAGTCAAAACTAAATCCAAATTCAAACCCTAACCCGAGCCACTTTGAAACTGACCAGACCTAACCGACTTGACTTGACTAGACTGCGTCGCTTACCTAGACTCGAGTCCGACTCGAACCACTCCATCGCATTGCTTTGTCACTACCGCTGACGAGTGGGCCCCGCCTGTCAGCATCGTCTTCTCCGTCATGCCGCTTAAGATGAGCGACGCTGGCGCTCGTACATGCGAGCCACAATGGCCTCGCGTGCCACCTCTTGCTTCCATGACTGCCCTCGGAGAATCACTTGGTCTTCATGAACCTTCTGAGCCAATCCTTTTCCTCTCTCTCTCGCACTCTCTCGCCTTCTCCGCTCATTTCTTTGTTTCGGCCGTAGAAGAAGGAGTGGAGCTAGCACCCACCGCGGTGCCGCCCTCGCGTCCGTGACACCATCGCCGGGTTCCTCTCTCAGCACCATGCCCATTTTTACTTGTCCGGGACCTTGTTGACCACAGAGTCGTTGGGAACGCCATTGTCGTTCTCAACTCCGGCGGCCACGGCCCAGTTTTCTCGTAGGCATTCTGGTGAGTTGTCCTTAGCGTTGTCTTATCCATTGGGATCGCATATTCATGCTGAGTCTTCTGCCAAGATTAATTGGAGTTTGGTGCTTCAACGAGGGCTTACGACCACGTCTTCTCCGACTACGGTCAAGCGCCGCCGCATCGATTCCGACCGCCACCGACCTCCTCTGGCGTCATCGATGGGCGTGCCGTGTTCCTAAAGGCGAGGCAAAGCCTATGCGCTCCTTCCCAATGTTCCTCAACCTCCGAGGTGTCTTCTCCATGTGAGCTGTGCTTTCGTCTCCGCCTCCGGCCGTCACGAGCTCGCTGACGGCCACCTTGGGACTCCACGTCACCGTCAACGGGTTCGCGAGGATCTTGCGCACTTGTGCGTGTTGGTCCCGAGCCCAGAGTGTCATCCCTTCACCAGACCCCTTTCCTCGCCACCGCGTTCACGCTCGGTGAATCTACGATGAGCCGTTGGTAGATTAGGATTAACGAAAGTCATTAGTAATTAAGCATTTTATTAAATGTGCGTATAGCATGTAGGTCCCACTTGTTTAAACGCGATTAGACATCTAATTAAAATTGTTTAAACCTCTGAGCCTATGACGTGTGGGCCCGTGTGGCCGGTTAAGGGTTTGTGTAAAGTGGCTGATTATGTTTTCTCTTAAGGGGAGCGTATTTTGTTTATGCATAGATTGAGTTTACGTTTTTGTAAACAGAAGACGTATTCTTCGAATATGCCTTAAACGTCACGTTCGACCGGGCTGGGTCAAAGCTGACCAGGTCAAACCTTGACCTCAGGTCCCACCGGTCATACGCTGTGGCTAGCTGAGCACCGGTGTAAAAAGTATTTAATGCTTTTAAAAATTCCGAAATGAAGTACTTTTGGACTGAAAATTCAATTAACTTAGAAAATTCATAACTAATTCAAATTAGCTTCAAATTGAATGAAATCAATTTTGTTGGTTTTCATTTTTAGTGTACTGTTAATTGGAATAGATTTTAAGTTTGTTTTTGTTACAGAAAATATTAGAGTTAAATTAATGCCTAAAAGGAATTGTTTTTACAATAGAAAATGGTTTAAACTTCAAAAATTCATAAGTATTTTATCTTAACTCCAAATTGAGTGAAATTAATTTTTTTAATTCTCATTTTTTCTGTAATTTAACCTGGCATAAGTTTGATTTTATGTTTCTATCTCATAAAATTTTGGTAAATAATTTATTTGTACAATTATGCCTTTAACTTGTTAAATTCTTAGAAAATCCAAATAAATTCCTTTTGGACTAAAACTTTCACCTAAATTCTTATAAAATCATACTCTACCTGCTGTGTATGCATGATCGATGAAATTGAATTTTGGTTATTTCTGGTGTTATTTGTTCTTATTCGTTCTTTTTACTCGATCGATATATTGCGACAATTCTGGAACTTATGAGAGTGATCCGCGGCAACAAGAAGACTGTCTCCAGTAAGGCAAGTAGTTCCTCCTTTGATGCACGTTGATCCTATTAAGTTCGCATGCTAATATTTTAATTGCAATTGTATGTATGCATGCTATGTTGATGAAGTAATTTCTTAGTTCGCGATAGTTCACCTGAATAGATACATGAACTGTAGGTAAACATCCACGCTTTACCACTGAATGTAGGTTTATATCCGTTGTGATTTAGAGCTCGATGGATGGGCTCTAGTCACTTTGTATTTAGTATGCGATTTGTGTCGCTTAGTCATGCTTAGAATGGTAGTATGGGGATCATCACTTCGGCGATGATCATTATGTCAACATCACTTTAACTACTTGAGTCAGGGTACTCATGTATGTATTATATTTGGAAACACTAAAACTCTAAAACTGAAAGCAAAAAGATTTAGACATGGGCATATAGATGATGGTGTGGTTATTAGGTGTGTGGTTGTGTGCCCGAGTCAACAAGGATCGAACATCTTGCCCTACTGAACCAAGCATTCTGTGTGCATCCACATGAGGGTCATATGGGTCTCCTCTTGGTTTAGTACTTTGGCGTGTGTTAGCTCTAAGTCGTAGGTGGGGGTGGTGTGTTGTGTTAAAAAATGTGTTGTTGTTGTTGGGTGTGCAGGAGTGGGATCCTGGCTAGGTTCTCCACACCGAGGGGCATTGTAGTTATCTGAGGCTTTACCCAAAGGGGTAGTCGACTGAGGTTTTACAATGACTCCGACACAACGTATGGGTTTCTATCCAAACGGACGGCTTGTAGTTAATACATAATATTGGAAACGTCTCGTAGGACTTAGTTTTGCCGGCATACCTAAAGAAGTGTGCTTTATAACTTGGCAAAAAGACGGTCTGACATGTGGGTAAAGTTGTACACTCCTGCAGGATTTTAAACTATTTGAATAGCCACATCCTTGATTATGGACACACTTGGGGAGGTCTTTCAAGAGTTAGACTATAATACTTTGATAAAATTTGTGATCGGGTGGTACAAATGGGTAATTCGTGCTATTGTTGTGGTGGCTGTTGGGAAGTCTCCTTTAGGTTGTTAATTATATTTATAATTATTGTCTCACTGTTATTTGATCAATTTAAAACTGTTTTGACAAATTGCCTTCAATCTATTACACTATTGCAAATGAATTGCTGCTTTATGCTGAAAATGAACTCTATAGCCATATCCATTGAATCAAGCTTGCATGTAGCTATGTATAAGTTTGTTAATTGTAAGTCTTGCGAGTACAATTTTGTACTCAACTGCATTGTCTATTTGCTGTAGAGGAAGTTGACCCCCCAAGGGGTTAACGATGGTGAGGTTGACTTCGCACTCGACGACTAGCTCGGCATTTCTGGTCGGTTGCCTTGTGGGTAAGAGCAGTCGGTTGGATTTTGTTTACTGCCATCTTATGGCATATGTTTCCGCTACAGACCTAACCTTTTGTATGAACTCTTAATCGTATGTTGAATATGTGTAAATTACGAAGTTTTCAGTAATGTAATAACTTGTGTATGGAATTGATGCTTATTTTGTGAGGTGTATGTGTACTGCTGTTCTGGGAAGTACACAATACACCGAGAGCGGAAAATTTTGATTTGTGATGCTAGGACCAATGGAAAGGTTAAGCATTACAAATTAAATCGCCCGACGGCTCTCACAGTTGGTTACTTGACTGACCTTGCCCCTCCTTGCCCTATGGCCAAATCCTAGCTCCGCCCCTGCTTACACCTGTCCAACTCCTTGTAAAGTTCCCCCTTGGCTGCATACTCCAGGATTAAGTAAACACAGGTCTACCAAAGAAGAAAAAATGATGAGAGAATTAAAACAGCAGAAACCTGCAGCAGGATGGTGCGTGTCTAGACCTGGTCATATAAATTGCCATACAGGTGCAGGATGTTTTCCTTCTGACTCTGTTGGTTACTTGACTGACCTTGCCCCTCTCCCCTATGCCCAAATCCTGGCTCCGCCCCTGCTTACACCTCTTCAACTTGTTAGACTATGTGACTAGGTCTAGAATAATTTTGCTGATGAATAATTGACAATGTTGCTTACTGATGTTATTTGAGGCGTGCAGCTGCGTGTGTGGACTTATGTCGGTCAAGTTGGAAAGAACTTGTGCCGAAAAAAAAAATGTTATTTTGGTATTTGCATGTGCAGCATAACTCGGAGGCGATTGTGGTCTACGGCGAGGACATGGAGATAGCTTGGTGCACAATCATAGTCAAGAGGTACGAGGATGTGTTGGTCGCTGGCGGCGGACGCAATGACCAGGGTGAGCATTTATTCTTCCGAGAGTGCACAACGATGTTGATTTCTCACGGGGCTGCAGACGTTGATGTGCTGGTCGCTGGCGATGGCTTGACTAGTGCCGTGAGGAGATTAGTTGTGAGCGGCGGCTTGACTCGTGCCGTTTTCTGCTACGTTGGGCTCCAACAATACCGACGAGTGATCTCCAGAAAAACGCCAGGGGATTGGCGAGATGTTTTTTTATTAAAGAACACAGCTGCTGTTCTTGATTGGAGCAGATCCTTGTTATCCCTATATGTGAGTCTGTCGTTTCAGATTGGTTCGTGAGTTCCTGTTCTTTCTTGATTGCATCTTGTGCGGCTCCTGCTAACCATTGGTGTAACCAAGCATTATTTATCTTCTGATTGCCATTAACAATCCTACAAGTGGTATTAGAACAAGGTTGTAATGGCATCAGATCAAGATTATTTTTCAGGTAAGCCACCGTTTTTCAATGGGTCAGATTATACCTATTGGAAAACACGTATGGAGGTTTTTCTACAAGCACAAGGTAATGATATTTGGCAAAAATTGAAAGTCCATATGAAGTGCCTACTGTTCTTACTGTTGATGTTGAAGCTAATGCTAAGGCTAGAAATATTTTGTTGCAAGGTCTGGGTAGAAACGAGTTTATCAGAATTGGTAATATTAAATCTGCTAATAAAATCTGGACTACTCTGGCTGATTATCATGAAGGTTCTAAGTTTGTTAAAGGTGTTCGTCATAACCAATTCCAAAAGGAGTATTCTAAATTTGAGATGAAACCAGGAGAATCAGTAGATGCACTTTTTGATCGCTTCAATAAAATTGTTAGTGATTTGCAATCTGTTGATGTCACATACTCTGATTCTGACAATGCTCATCAAATTTTAAATGCTTTGGTATGTCTGTCTGGAATGTGTTAGTCACTACTATTAATCATTCTGTTAACATGGAAACACTTACTTTGAATGATCTTTATTCCAAGATGAAAACACGTGATATTGATGTTTTGGCCAGGGTAAATAAGTCTAACTCTATGGGTTTAGTGACTAACCAAGCTGACAGTTCTGCTAGTTCCTCTATTGTTTCTTTGTCTGCACTATGTTTATTTCAGATGAACAGTTAGAGAGATTCCAGAAGAGCAGCTTGTACTCATCTTCAACAGAGTGACCAAGACAATTAACAACATCAGAACAAGGTGGAGAGGAGGTCCAATCAGATGCTATGAGTGTGGTGAGCTAAACTACATCAAAATAAATTGCCCTAAACTGAGGGGCAAGGAGGCCAATGATGAGAAGGCATAAATTTGTCACTCTCAATTCAAGATTGACCCAAGCAGGAAGCACAATTATTGCAGGACGGTCAACAAAATACTTTCAACACTTGATGATATTGATTTGAGTGACGTTGATTCTGGAAGCGACAATGAGGACAATAGTAAGAAGGCAAATGAGGTGGACTTCACAGGGATGTGTTTTATGGCAAGCAGTGAGGAGCTCAACAATGATGATCTCTACAGTGATCCTGATGAGGTAAAACCTTCTTATATAGATTTATCTCGTGTTGTGCTTAGATTGACAGATGAGCTCAAAAAAGTATAAAAAGAAACATTAAAAATCATGATCTTGTTGTTGAGAGCTTAAATTCTGAAATTGATAGACTTAGAGCTTCTATTCCTGATGATGAATCTTGTGAGTATTGTTAAGTTTTACATTCTGAGTTGGAGACTGCTAGAACAATTAATACATCAACCTTGGTTCAACTTAGGGATGTGACTGCTAAACTTGATAAACTAAGATTGGCACATGACTCTTATGATGAAAAGTTAAAACTTGCAAATGATGAAATTGAAAAGCTCGAGTTTAGTTCTCCTACATGTTTAGAGTCAAGTATTTCAAGTGCTCGATCTAAAGTTTGCTCTAAGTGTGAATTGCTAGAAGCTAGACTTAATTCTTGTAATACCCCGATTTATTCTAAAGAAGAAATCATTCAAAAGAGAATAATAGAATTAAGAAAGAGGAGTTTTTCGTTTTTCTTTGGCAACCTGGGCCTCGGGCCTTGGCCCAGGAGGCCCATAGGGGGCCGACCACCTATAAAAGAAAGGAAAACCCTGCCTCTTGGAGCCGCTCCTTCCCGCTGCCGGTGTTCGCAAAGGAAGGAGAAGGAGGGACTGTAGATTGGTTGGCCGAAAGGAGGGACAAGGGATCTTCTTCGTGGGGGATCATTCAGCGTCTCCCTAAGGTTCTTCAAGGGTAACGAGAGTCGTTCCTCGCTGTTTAATTAAGAATAGATGCAAAACCGATTAGATTTGATTGGATCAAAGTCTGTCTGCAGTAGATCAAATCTGTCTAGCATGTTGCGCGGGCTGTTTCGACATCTTAGAGGCCGAATCAGAAGTGTTGATTTCCTAGAGATATCTAGATTATGTTCTTAACTTTCTGTGGCCACCGAGTTCACCTGATTCCGTCGCTCGAGTCAAAAGTTATGATAGATTTAGTATCTGCTGTCCAGATTTCTGACGAGATTAATCTGTTTTGTTATTTCGTAAAATTTGAAAATGTAATTGGAAGAATCTGGGTTTTCACCCAACTAGGTTATTTTAGGTAATTTGATAACCTTTCCATATTGTTAAAGAACGATCAATTCGGAGTTATATATTAAAAGTTATGATCGTTTTAGTGCTGCTGTTTATTCTGTTAGACAGTTTCTGTGCTGAAAGTTCATCTGTCTGTTAGCGTACTAATTTGGTCGAATTGGATCATCTTGTCAACTAGAGTATTGTATATTTGTTAGTTAAAAATCCACAGAAACTGGATTCACCTCATTCAGAGTTCCAGATCAAGAGATATGCTGTTTACCGTGCTGCTGTCCAGTGGCGTTATTTGACTGAATGCGTTGGTTTCAGTTTAGGGTTTCTAGATAAATCTTGATTCACCGGGGAAGCGATGTAGAACGTTGTTAAGTAGTGTCATGTTTATCGCGTTCTTATTTCAGTTATTTAATTGTTTAGGAGGTGAAGCTTCGGGTTTAGGAGCACCACCTTTTTCCTGCTAACGCGTCGCATCGCGAAAGGCAAGTACATTGCTTATCTTAATGATTGTGATTGATGAATGCTTTTATGATTATACTGTGATTTCTTATGATGCGAGAGAAGTTGGATTGTCTATGATCTTTCATATGTGTTGAATCCATGATTGGAGATGATGATATTATTTATTCAGGAGTTCATGTCATGCATTCATTGTTATTTACCGTCCACGGAGTGGATGAGAATGGCCCATCAATTCGGGATGGGTATGTAAGTCCCATTAATTCCGGATGGGCAATGTTGGACACCGTATGAAACGTTATTCATACGGAAGTGGATCCGCATTTTTGTTAAGATGCGGGCTTGAGTGACACAAGCGACGGTGTGTCACCGGCTATACCCCATATGCATGTGTGCGATCCATTGAGTATTTTTCATTCATCTCATTCATACATAAATGTTCGCCATCGTATGTTCGAACCTTTGAGGAGGTTGTCTTGTTCATGTTGATTATCTGTTCTTATTCGATGTACTTGCCGAGTCTTGGACTCACGCTTGCTTTGTTTATTTATTTATAGGTGATCGTTGATGAAGTTTCTCTTGGGAGGAGTAGCCGCGACTACTCGAATATTTCACTCTACACTAGATTGAATAAAAGAACTATTACCGCTCATTCATTCATTATTGATGAACTGTAATAAATAAATCTAGATGGGAAGGAAGGATACCTTCTCCATGATACTGTTGATTTATTACTGCTTGTGAATCTAGATTAACGATGAACTGTAATAAATAAAATTAAATGGTGAAGGAAGGATACCTTCTCCATGTTTTGGATGTTTTATTTATGCCTTTATATGATATCTTATTCGAGTTCTTCCGCCATGTGGTTGTATGTTAGTGTATTTAGGTGATATCTTGGCTTCCAAATAGCCAGGGTGTTACAATTCTTCTCATAAATGTATTAAACAAATGCTTTATCATGAGACACTTTCTTGCACTAACTGTCCTAAGCTTAGCACAGAAATAGAAGAGCTGACTAGATAACTTAATTATTTTGCTGAAAAAGATAGATTAATTCCGTCTAGTGCTTCTAAGAATTTTGTGAATGAACCGGTTAAATGCACAACTTGTCCCACTTTAGCTAATGAAAATGAGTACCTTAAGGACACTTTAGAGATATTTTCTTTTGGCAAGAAAATTTTTGAATATGATTCTAGACAAGTCAAAACTGAGTGTCAAAAACAGTGATCTAGGTTTTAATGCTGCTAATTATGCCAAGAATAATTCACCTAAGGTAGTTAAGGTCATTGGAAGTAGGCTAATTGAAACAAAAAGTGAGCCTCGTAAAAATGTGTTTAAATCTACTGGTTTTGTGTAAAGTTCTTTTGCTAATGTTGTAGGTGCTAATTCATCATCTCAAAAGAATTTTAATAATGTTAAATTTCATTGCACGTACTGTGGAAGAGATAGACACTTGCATGAATTTTTCTTTAGGTATGCTAAGAAGGAGAAAAAGGAAAGATTGAATGCATTAAGGCAAAATTGTGCAACCTCTTTTGTTGTTCCTAGAACTAATGCGAAAGCTAGGTTTTTAGATGACTTTTATGATGGATTTAAATTTGCTTCACGTACTGGTTTGGGATATAATTAAAATAATTCACATTCTTTATTACTTGTGTTTCGAGGAGTAGTCAGATAGGTTCCTTTTTGGCATTTTGATCGCGCACACGCACATGGTTCTGGTTCTAGTTTTGTTGTTGTTCCTCCATGTCGTGTGTGTCAGTATTGGATTTCTAGATCTTATTCTCACTAAGCCGCTTGATACTTCTCGTTTTGTCCGTTTGCGGAGTGAGTTGGGGGTATGTCATCCTATGAGATTGTTCTGAGGGGTAGTTTTCTTTTGTATGTCTTTGTAAAAGCTTGTTTTCCTTTTTATTGTTTTGAGAGCTTTACATATTACTTAAGCCAATAATCATGGAACAAGTCATGATATGTATATTGAGCTTTCTTGATTATAATTTGACATGTGTAGCTTTGCTAGGCCATAATTAGCTATTTAATAAATTTTTATCAACTTGAACAAACAACATGGCAAGGCTAAATTCTTTTTCTAGTTTTGTTTAGAGTGGCCACTTCTTGAGATGTGTCTAAGTTTGAGCCATTTTAGTTCCTTCTTGAATCACTTCTGGCAATACTAGAAATACATATGGCAAATTTTGGTGAAATTGCTAATTATATATGTATCTCAACAATTCTTCCCCACGAGATAGCTTGCCATTGCACTAGGCATGAACTTTGGAGGAGTTTTGTATGACTGAGATCATGAAACCTTAAGTTTTTTTTGACTTGGCATGATCGAAAAGTAAGGCTTGAGATGCTTCATTTAAAGAAATGTGATTCAAGTTGGCTCAAAAGGCCATTATAAATATGCTGAAATTATTTTGGGCTGAAGCTCAGGAGGCCGTTGTAGATAGCTCCTAGTCTAGGACATGCTTTACTGAGATAAGCCATTATCAAAGTGTCACTAATAAAGTGTTATGTGTGATTCCTTTTGGCACTTGTTAGTTTTTGATTCTAGCATCTATATTTAAATCTGTATTTTTTATGGGTATCTCCTTCAGCGATACCTTTAACTTAACTGGTTATTTTTGTGAAAGTCTATCAAGTACATTAATTTGCTTAATCACATTATAAGCTTCTTTTGGTTTGCTTTGCTATATATGCATGCTTATGATCGGGCAAACTTTATAAGAGCACGACCTTGTACACATTAATTCAATTGATTTGAATAATCTTTCTAGTTTCCATGGTGTGTTTTCTCTCTTTTCATTTAAATTTTTTTTGGATCAATGATTCTTGGATATGAGTTCTCTCTTCGTTGTTTCTTCCTTTTGTGCCTTGATGCTCACATTGTCAAAGGGGGAGGATTTTGAGGAGTGTTTGTCGCATATCTTCTTTTTCTTTACTAAATACAACTCTTTCGAACAATTTTGAGGCATTGTCAATATATTCATCAAGGGGGAGATTGTTAGACCATGTGACTAGGTCTAGAATAATTTTGTTGATGAATAATTGACAATGTTGCTTACTGATGTTATTTGAGGCGTGTGGCGTGTGTGTGGACTTGTGTCGGTTAAGTTGAGAGGAACTTGTGCCAGAAAAAAAATATTTTTTTGATCTTTGCATGTGCAGAATAATTCGAAGGCAATTGTTATCTACGACGAGAATCGGAAGATGGCTTATTACAAAGTCATGATCTAAAGGTACGAGGATGTGCTGGTCGCTGGCGGCGGACGCAATGACCAGGGCGAGCGTTTATTCTTTCGAGCGTGCACAACGACGCTGATTTCTCACGGGGCTGCAGACGTTGATGTGCTGGTCGCTGGCGGCAGCTTGACTCGTGCTGTGAGGAGATTAGGTGCGAGCGGCGGCTTGACTCGTGCTGTTTTCTGCTACGTCGGTCTCCAACAATAACTGCGAGTGATCTCCAGAAAAACGCCAGGGGTTTGGCGAGATGTTTTTATTTTTATTTTTATTAAAGAACACGGCTGCTGTTCTTGATTGGAGCAGATCCTTGTTATCCCTACCTGCAAGTCTTTCGTTTCAGATTGGTTCGTGAGTTCCTGTTCTTTCTTGATTGCATCTTGTGCGGCTGCTGCTAACCATTGGTGTAACCAAGCATTATTTATGTTCTAATTGCTGCTGGCGTGAGGTTAATTTTAACCTATCTCTTGAACTGATCTGTACGTATAGTTAGGATACAAAAAATCTTTCATAATCATTTGCCCTCTCTTATTGCTATTAACGATCCTACACAACTCCTTGTAAAGTCCCCCTTGGCTGCATACTCCAGGATTAAGTAAACACAGGTCTACCAAAGAAGAAAAAATGATGAGAGAATTAAAACAACAGAAACCTGCGATAGGATGGTGCGTGTCTAGACCTGGTCATATAAATTGCCATACAGGCGCAGGATGGTTGGATGCCTGAGATGGCTCTGTATCTCCACTTCACGATGCAGCTGATGCTCCACCTGGGATTGCTTCAGTTGGCTCTTGAAAAGAACTTTCAGAGCCATTATGCTGTTGCTCTAGCAAGAAATGGGTAAGCATTACTAAATGTGAAGAAAATGCAATAGACAGAATAATAATGCTGCCACACTCAGACATGTCCAAGGTTTAAAAACCAAGTAGTGGATTAGATATTGGCATACTTTTATGTGAACGATACCAGATACTTCTTAAGACAGCTACTAAACGAGATAAAATTGCACAGGTGGCCAGGGCAACTAGCAAAACCAGACACTAAGAACTATGGTTTAAATTTAGCTAAGGTAGGCCTATTTTTTTCCAAGCTTGGATGAATCTAGCCTAAAAGTCAGGTCCGGTTTGGGATATGGATTTTAAATTGTGTAACTATTATTTATCTATTCGTACGAACTAACCAACACTTCTAACAGAGCTGGCTTTGAAAACTCCATATTTTGTTGGGAGGCTTCATGACGTTGAATCTAAACTCTAGAGTTTGGACAAGCATTGATGAAGATATCAATCCTCCGGATACGACCGCTACTTCACGTCAAAATACAAGGAAGGTCTTCACGTTCCAAGTCAAGCAAGAGTTCCAGTGGGACACGTTCTGAAATCCAATTCGGCATCTGGAGATAGCACCGACTTCAAACGTACATAACTTTCACATACGGACTCTGTTTGAGATGCACAAGTACTTGATGGAAAGATTATCTCGTCTTCTTTCCAACGGATCTAGCCCTGCCTTCAAATTACTTCTGTGCGCGCCGCAATCGCTAAAACAATCCAACGCTGATTTTGAATCTAAGGGCCTGTTTGGTACAGCTTCTACTCCCAGCTTCTCAGTTGATTCTTGTGGAGCCGTACCAAACACCCTGATTCTCAAAACACCCGATTCTGATTCTCGCGTGGAGCTGTCTCAAAAATACACTAGCGAGGAGAAGCAGCCTTTCCTTGGATTCTCCTGAGAATCCAACTTGATAGAGCAAAAATACCCATTGAAGTTCTAATTATTTACCCGGAAAATGCCATTACTTCCCCCGGCGTGTACCATTCGGCTCAAACGCGTTTCTTCTTTCTTTCTCCTCACGAGCGATGCGAGCATCACTCAGCCTTGCCGCCTCGTCCGCCGCCTCCTCCCACGGGTCCTCCGTCCTTGCCTCCTCCCATTGGTCCTCCATCAAGGCCGCCCGTAAACCAGGCGTCGGCCTCGGCCTTGCCGCCTCCGTCCGCCGCGACCGAGGCGAATTGGCGTCGGCCTCGAGCGCGCCGCCTCCGTCCGCCGCCTCCTCCCCGCCGGTCCTTCACTGCGCCGCCGCTAGATCCGGGAGCACCGCCTGGAGAAGTCTAGCCTCCTGTGAAGGTATAGTGCTAGATCTGGCCGTCCCCCTTGCCCTCCCTACTCCTCCCTTCGTCTTCTTGTTCGTCGGCCGTCCCCCTTGCCCTCCCTACTCTTGTTTCCGTCTCAAGCGCCTCCCAGCGGCGCTCCAAGCGCCTCCACAGCTCATCCGCCGTGCACTCCCCGGAGCAGCAGAGGCGGCCGCTGCGGGTTTGGAGCCCCGAAGATGAGATTACCATACAGTCCATACTGCGTGCCCTCATCTCGTACCTGATGAACCTGATGAAGGAGACGGCGAAGATGGTGCTTGATCTTGTTGGAGGGCACCGAATGACTAGGTTGACATTGACATCTTGTTGGATTTTGAGTGCATCTTTGGTTCATCTCGTGCACTGATGAACTGATGAATCTTTGGTTGTTTTAACTTTTGTGAACAAGGATATACTTGCCTCAATCAAATTTAGCTAACATATGTGCTATTCGTTATGTCATTGCTAAGTTTACGTTAGTGCTAATCAAGATTTCCATCTTTAGCATAAATGCTTTGTTTTATTTCCTTGTCAAGTTTCAATTACTTCGGCATAATTCAATTTAGCTTGGGTGCCAATTGAATTGGCATGTAGAGAAGAGGTGCTCATTGGTTTCCAAAGCATGTTGTCGACAAAGAATACAAGTGTTATACCTTTTCTTCCTAGCATAGCATGTCCATTACTCCATTGTGCTTAATCTGTCGTTGAGAAGAACCCAAAAAACAAATTTATGCTTTCATCTACTATTCACATCTCGCAACTTGTCAATTTGTTATGCGGATGAGAGAAGGAATTTCAATTTGTTATAGAACGAGAGTCCATCTAGTATTCATAGCACCGGTGTTAGGATACAACATACAAGTAGATAAATCTGCAACTACAAAGCTTATTATTGCTTATTATCTAAAGGCCCTGTAATTTTTTTCAGTTTTATTCTCAGTTTTATCCACAACCTCGTATGGAAGTGTCGCCTACAGCTGCAATTGGATAACAACTCTACCATACAGAAATGGTATACAGTTGATGGACAACTCTGGAAAAATTCTTCCGCACCACGTAATTCATAGCACGGTGTTAGGATACAACATACAAGTAAATAAACTCGCAACTACAAAGCTTATTATTGCATATTATCTAAAGGCCTGTAATTTTTTTCTCGAATCGGACTTTGCAACTACGAGTGTTACATTGCTTATTATCTAAAGGCTTGAAGAAGCTCACAATATTTCGAATCTGAAATTGTTTCATTTCTAACGGTACCTTCAATAGCTCGCCTCTCTGACTCTACTCAATTCATTGATAACTAATCTGTTTGTCAAAAAAAAAATCAAGAAGGCCTACATCTCATGAGTACATTGATTACGAAATCCATCAACATAACCTGGCATTGTGTAAAGATACAACGTATATACATTCACATGGTCTAAACAAATTAAGAGCAAAAAATTCTATAATTTGTGTACAAATACATAGAAGAAAGACACAAATACAATTGAATTATTACAACCAGGGGTAGCATGGTCTATTTGCCTCAAATCCCTCTCATATGGATTTGGGAGCCAACCTACCAGCCAAACACTTTTAACACACAGCTCCAGATTCTCAGAGAAGTGGATTCTCAGAGAATCAGGAGCAGAATCTGGAAAATGAGAATCTGGAGCTCTACCAAACAGGGCCTAAGGCAAAAGGGTGCTGCGCTATCTCCACTTGGACCCATGGGCCTTGTAACTCTAGGAGCGTGCGTCCACCCCCCTAGCCGCCACTCTCAAATATTCTCATGTGTGCGGCACTTTAGAATTCGGATTTTGTTTAGTTAAAAGGTAGCTACATTGCAACTTCGTGTATTGGCTTGTGTTGATTAGATCAACCATAATATCGCTTCGGAATCCCACCTTATTGAGTATTTTAATCCTATTTGCAATTTCAGATTGCTTATTATCTTGTTTTTACTTGTTCTTCGATTGCATATATGAATAGATTTTCGTGGTCAGGTCGATCGTGCTTTTAGCAAGATCGATAATAATCACGGAGTTAGTTCAGCGATTGCCGGCATATTGGTCATGTACGATTGGTAGCCAAATCGTGAGAGTCGCCTCTACCAAATCAAGTTATCCTTCTAATCGAAAGATCGGGATACCCATTATCGCATCAAGCATAAACACAGACCTTGGTGCCATTGTTTTTGCAGGTCTGCATAAAAATGGTGGCAACAAGGGCTGCATATCAGGTGCACAAAGCCCATTTGGTGCACATATGGAAAAACTTTTTGTTTGGGTATCAAATTAGCATAAAAAATTCTGAAAAAAATTCTAGATGTAATTTATGGTGTTTTGTTCCACCCTTTAAAATTTGAAGTTCAAACTCAAAGTATGTTAGAAGATACAAAAGAGAAATTTCGACGGATGATAGATCAAATGGTGTTTGGAAAAAAAGCAGCAAATGTTACTATTCACAAGAAATTTCTCTTTTTGTATCTTCTAACATATTTTGAGTTTGAATTTCAAATTTTAAAGGTGGAACAAAACACCATAAATTACATCTAGAATTTTTTCGAATTTTTATGCTAATTTGATACCCAAACAAAAAGTTTTTCCATATGTGCATCGATATGTCAAGCAACAATGTCGATTTTCACATAACGTTATGAGATAATGTGTTACTTTTACTAAACGGTGCAGCGTGTATGTGCATGCTAACTCAAAATTGATGATGAGCAGCAACTCACCCATAACTTGGAGTCTTGGACCTAACCTAAAATAGTTGATTACTACTGGTTTCTCGAACGTTTGCATCCCATATCGAATACCGTAATTAATTAACTTCAAGTCACTTGTGAGCAGGGATAAAAATCCCGACCGATAACCGGCCGGTAACCGGCTACCGGAGGGTGGCCGGGAAACGGAATCCTGGCGGTTTTTTCAAATTCAAATTCAAATTTTCAGATTTTGAATGAATTTTAATCAAATTTGAACGAATTTCGGCCAAACCAAATCCGGTTTGACCGGTAACCGGTCCGGTTACCGGTACCGGACCTCCGGCGGGAAATAACCCGGTAACGGGTTTTCAACCTTTGCTTGTGAGTATAGTTTTGAATATTATAGTATGATTGTGATATCATCAGATACTTTTGACAAACAAGCCGATAAGAAGCTTACCCCTCTTCTCCCTGGCCAAGTAGACATGGCCAAATTTGCTCTGCCCTAGCCGTCTCCTGATGTCGAAATCGCTCAGAAGTCACCTCTTCTCCGTCGAATGCGAGGATGATGCCTAGCAAGAGAAGGCAAAGTGAAGCCATAAGCCATTACTGTTTCCAATTTGCACAGGAAGCTCCTTATCCCCAGCCACCAGCAGTACCACCAAACAAGATCGAAATGAATCTTTTATGCAATCAAACAAAGTTCAACCCTCTTAATTCCACCACCCTAATCGTGAAAAATAAAGGATCAAATAATTTTCTTTGCCAAATGCCAAATAAAGAGATGAGCAAGCAGAACCAAATCGGACTGCACCGAGGTGACGACAAGAACCCTAGAAGAAGAACCGCCCGGCGGCTGGCTGACGCAACGGCACCAGGAAAAAGATCCAACCCAACCGGAGGGCACAAAACATCGCTTCCACGCGGCGGATTAAGCCAAACCCTCCGCGATTCCCCTCAAGACACAGCAGCACAATGTACGGAGCGCACGCAGCACAACGATGAAGCGGGAAGGCGGAGCAGGGCAATACCTTATCCTTGCGGAGCGATCCGGTGGCGATCGCCATGCGCGTTCGTGCTCGTGCGCGCGCGCGAGAGAGGAGGGATGAAGAAATGGCGAGAGCAATTGGGAATTTTGGGCGTTTCATAAGATTTCGCCGCAACGGTAACGTTGGAGTACGGATTTTTTCGGGGCCCTGAATTCAGTTTCCACTGGGCTGTTCCATCTATGGGCCTTCTTCATTGGATTATTGGGCTCACGGCCCCAAAATGAGCCCACTTGTATCCGCCGCTCCTCCCCTTCTCCTTCCCAGCCATCTCCGATCTCCCATTTCCTTCTCCTCTCCCTCGCTAGCGCGGCGTGGCGCGCCAATGGAGGGCAGGCTTGCGCTAGGGTTTCGCTCTCGCTCCCCTCTGCGACCCCGCCTCGGCTCGCGAGGTGCGCGCGCTTTCCTTCTTGCTGCATCTTTTACGGATTCAACTCTTTAGTATAATTATTCCTTTCGCGGTTGTTGCGGAGAAGAAGGGCTTGTTCTTGGTGCCCGGGCTGGGAATGGATCGAGCCGATTGTGACGATCGCACAACATCACGTTGGAGTGGATTACTCCGTAGAGAATGGTGGCTTAATCAGCATTTAGCACCCACAAGTTTCAGTGCCCTGTGGTCAAGTGGAGGACTAGAGATTCTTGCGATTTGTTTTCTAGTATTGGCACGCGTTTCGGTTGCACAAATGCTGTCAAAATTAGGTTCTAGGGCTGAAATTTTGCCACCATGATTGCTGTGACTCTAAGCACGATTTTTTTCCATGTTAGTGTTCGTCTATGTTGAGTTGAAACTTGAAATTAACTTTGTGGTCATATTTATACACATAATTCATTTTTTTTACCTACAGGATCGTGAAAAATATACAGCTTCAATCAAATATATGTTTCACTACTCACTAACCAGAGCCTTCCTTTTCCTTTCCATGAAAATTGTTTGACAGCTCCTATGCTGACCACATTGACAGACAACAAAATGTAGAGTAGGAAGATAAGCATGACAGTTTTCTTTTGGCATTGCATCGGAAGATGGACGATTAAGGTTGTAAGTAATAATATAATGTAAATCTCATAGCCAGTTAAATCATCTCGATGTTAAATGATGCCATGTTCAGAGTACATCCGCTTGCCATTTGAGGTTTCAGATTGCTAAAAAGTAGCCAGGATTCAGAATAGTTAGGTTAAATAGTGCTGTTTGGTTTTCATATATAATTTACTAAAATCCCTTGCTTCTTTGCACTCACATGGCGATTTCTTCCGCAATTACTTTTCTCAGGGTTCTGATCAGTAGAAGAACATACTAGGTTTAGTCCATAGTTATCTGGAACATGGCACATGCAGGTCGTGGTATGCGGTGTGCCACCTTCCCTCCCAAAAATCCACAGGAAATTGGTGCTGGATCGCGATTCGCCAAAATAGTGTCGACAAATCTGGTACTATTGTGGTGGTTGTAACGAATTTGGCAGGTATGGTAGGTCTACTACTTACTCTAGTGGCATTGCAGCAGAAGCAGGCAAGCAGCTTCAACTGAGAGTCTGGGAATTTAGTTTAGTCATGTGTCCACTAAAAGGCATCCAAATAAAAGGAGAATACAAATGAAGATCCCAGAACCAGCTCAATCCTTCCGAACTAGAAGGCACTTAAATAAAACAGCATAGATACTTTGCTAACGCAATGCTGTTCCAAGGCCCAAGTTAGGTTCAGCATCACTTAACAAGTCGAAATGAAGCTGTTGTAGTGATCTTGACTACCAGGAAAGCCACGGACCAAAATCCGAATATTTGTCCCGCGCCACCCACACAACCTTCAAAGATAGCCCACTTGGATGCTGCTATTATGATCCATGAGATTCTGGCCTAAGCCAACCTAGACCTAGTAGAAGATAAAAGCTACATGGAGATATGTTTGACCTGGATTATCAGACCATCTTCAATGTTATGTTTTAGCCGATTCAAATGAGGAGAGAGAAGGTATTGAATTGAATCGATTCAATACATTAGAGGGGTCGATTCCAACAAAAAAAAAACATAAAACTGGACTCTATTTAGGAGTCGATTCAAACCATTAAACAACTCATATGAGCATTAAACAACTATATAGGAGAGAGTACGGTTGAGAGAATATTATTATTTTGTGATTTTTTAATGTAATGTGGGTCCCAATTATTAGTAGGAATCGGTTAAATACATTAGAGAAAAACAAGCTCAGTTCATAACATGCTCATGTGATATGACTTTGAATTGATATCGGTTCAATACACTAAAGATGCTCTCACATTCCAAGTCTATGGTCCATATTGAAGGTTGTTGCACGAGAAGGAACACTCATCTTGTTGTTAGCAAAAGTGATAGTTTAATCACTCCTATTTGGCACTAGAATCATCAATCACATTGCACTATCCTTAACCAGAATAGCCATATACCTTGGGTAAACCTTCCACAAGCTTGGTTCAATACAATATTATCTTTACAAAGGGGAAAAAAGAGCTTACATCACACAGTACAAGGATCAAATGCAATCCTACCATTCTTTGGTTAATCAAAAGCAGTGAATGCCGTGTTTAAGACATGATTATAGATTGAAATACCATTTGTAGTTTTCAACATAGGAGACAATTACTTTTGATCTTCATTGAATTCCCAAGATCATGTTGATATGATAATACTGTACAAAGGGAGATGCGTGTATAATTTACAAGAAAGTTACATCTTGAGTGAAACATGGTAAGTATGGGAGCTTCTCGAAATGAGTGAATTTTGCGCAACCTGTCTTTACAAATTATATTAGTCAGCTTCATTGCACTTCCACAATTTGGCTGTCCCTTTCAGCTTTGCTTCTTTCAGGTACTTCTGCAATCTGATGCTTACCAAGCCTCTGAAGTACTGAGAAAATTATTGATTTTCTATTGAAGTTGGCACCAGATAAATGTGTTCCGCAGTATTGCATCAATTTAAGATTAATATGGCTTATGAGGCACACGTACGTGTTCATCTCCGCTCTTTTACTGTTAATAGTAAATATGGTATGCTTTTCTTTGAAACAAACAGGGAATATGTCATTCTTTGGAAAGTGCAGAATTCTGTTATTCCTAGTTGCTCGTAGGCGCACATGCCACTGATATGGAAGGCAACGTAAACGAGTACATGAAGAATGAAGTGGGTAAAGGTGATACAAGTGTAGGGAACATGGTGTTTGGAGAGACTTGTGTGTCAAAAGCACTGCAGTGAGGGTAATGACGAGCGCTGCGATCGGACTGGTGCTCATGTTTGTTTTTGCCTACCTGTTATGACGCTCCCAAGCATCAAGGGGTTATGTCCATAGTTGTTCCTTGCATAGTTCAGTTACCTGTTGACCTGTTCCTTGATTTGCTAACACAAATGGCTGTTGTTGCAGCGTTTTTGGTGGGCATGTCTTGATATGTGTTGCTCAACTTTATGATCAAGATCTGATCACCATTAAATGATGGCTTCCTTATACTAACCTTGTTTCATGATCAATTCCTAGATTCCTGGTGTTGGGTGTCATGACTCGTCAACATCTTGTTTCATGATCAATTCCTAGATTCCTGTTGTTCGGTGTCATGACTCATCAACATATGATGCGTGGTGGTGCTGGCGCTGGCGGTGGCGATGTCGACCGAAAGGGAAACGGATCCTCCGTAGCCGCGAACAAAATTCACCTGCTACAGTACTATGTATTAGCCATCCCACCGGTAGATCAAGAATCAAAGGCTCCGGATGCATTTTTTTTTCTGCAGATAGCACTGTTTATGAATTGTAGCATAACTGTTTGGTGGTTGTGCGTATGTCGCTGTACCAATCGACCTCACCTCAGCTGTACGATCTTGATCAAGCGAAGGTGGCATGTCCTAATGCAGAGTACTATAGCGCTCTGCATTTTATTCTTCAATGCAGCGGATCACTTTCGGACTGAAAGCAGCGTGGCCAGCGTAACGCGGACATTCAGTACGGCGACAATTTTTCTTTTTCAAGGTAGGCATGCCACTGCGCTAGCTTCCCTTTCCCTTTAGCAGCATTATGCATATCGTACCGTCCTTGATGTCTTCCCTTATTCTTCTGATCAAATTATGCTTTGCTATATGCTTGATAACCCTGCTAGAATTGGATACCTTCGGAAACTTCAGAATCAAGATCACTTTCATGTAGAGACAGTTAACATCCTTTGGAGATCACTGCAGGGAATAGATCCAGGAACTTGAGGTCTCTCTGGAAAAGGAAATGTAAATACGGAGATGATGCAAGGCCTGATTTATTTTTGAATTGATGATTTGATGCATCAACGATGACTACACCGACCTGGAAAGGGACTCGAACCATTGGAGGATGTGGCACCTCACATCTCGCTGTGTGAACGGGGAACATGCTGCCCTCTAGTTCTGCCACAGATGGTCGGACCGGGACCGCTGATGCATGACGCAGCGGTCCATTTCCTTTGCAGAATGCAGAGTGCTTGCTCCGATAGCGACGGCCACGGACTCTTCCAAGCTCCAACGGCTGCAAAACCTCGTGGACTCATCAGGCGACACCTGCATTTGCCGTGCAGTTTCAGTAGCACACCAATAATGCAGTATACATGAGGGGGAGGGCATATTTGGAATCTCAAAGTACGAGCGAGAACTCGAGAAGGATCCAGCAGCAGTGTCGAGATCTATAATTGACTGGCCACTCCGTGCATCCATCGGTTGCAATTCCAAGGGACAGATTCTTGTGCCTTCAATTGCCTGTTTCTTCAGAGTTCGGACTTGAGACTGCTGCTGGTTGCTTTCTTGTGGATGGGCCAAATTGAGTGCCTGAAAGGTCACTGTTGGGCACTAAAATGGACAGTCAAGATACAGTATTTGGTAGCTGAAGAAAAACCGGTTCTTGCGTGACGGTGCCTTTAATCTACTTTCAGTTCTTGGGAAACTTCACACTTAAACAGGGTTAAAGGCTCATTCTTTCTTCTTTCTGCAGAGGTGGTGACATTGTAAAGATTGCCAGGTGATCCATAAGGCATCATCATATTACGAGTTCTCTTGGGGAAAGATGAAAATGTTAAGATATATATTTTTTAGGTCATGGAATTGTTAAGAGATAATCGCGACGTTTTGCACTATCATGAGCTGGATGATAAAAGTAGTTTGTGGAGATGTTTACTCACCCGAGATCATCTGTTATTTGCTTAAAAATAATCGTTGCTTATATTTTGGAATTATGTCCCTAAGTGACAGCATGCATGATGTTTTGTTATATTTTAATTTTCGCTCTTTTGTGACCTCTCACTTAAGTCAACTAGTGGGATTTTTTATTCAGGAAAAAGCAGAGGAAACACTAGTGGTAGATCTAATGACTGTAACATCTCATGCTTTCTTAGCATTGCTTGATGTTGGCACTACCATATTTTCCTCTGGCTTTTCATGTGTCGTATATTCTCTGCACTTCTCTTTACAAATGTTAATGTTTTTCACACAATGTTTTTTTTTTGACAGAACATCGCAGATATTATCAACCATATCCTTCGGGGTGATGACATAGATGTTGATATTAGCGTTGGTATTTACACCCACTTTATATTTAGGAAGCAGGACTGATCGTTGGGCTGATCTGAACTCTGAATTAAGTAGGTTTCTGAACCTGTGCTGGTCATAAGGATATGTCTATAATAACTATCCATGTCATTTGTATATAGCACTAAAGATAGCTCATATAATGGTATAGACGGCTGCTGTCTTTTTAGTTGTCTTTATAGAACACACAATTTTTTAATGTTTTTTTTGTTTCTTATGCTATAATCGACTACAAGATTGTAGAGAACATCTTTATCTCTCTTTATTCTCTTTCATCCATATCAATAAAAATTTTATATAATAAAAGTTATAGACAGCTGACATCAGCATATTGTACGTGCTCTAAAACGTAATTGGACTGATCGTTAACGTCATGAGTGATGGACGCTGTACGATAATTGATGATTCATCTTTTCTTTATATTTCCAACACCTTTAGTACTACGTTTTTGCACCAAATCGAACCACTTTTTAGGCAGACCAAAAGTAATTAATTGCGTGGGTAGAAAAGAGCTGGCCAAGACACTCGTAGCAAGCCGAGAGATCACACGATCAAATCTCACCAGCAAAGTCGCGAAATGAATTAACAACACATTGGTGCAACACATTAGTGACGTCTCTGAGGGCATGTACCATGTAATATGCTTATATACAAGTATTTAAAAATATATATATAGTCATATCATCAAGCACTTAGGTAAAAATCATTTTTTTTAATACAAGCATATCTTTTGTAGGTGTTTAGATCATTGTATTATCTATTAATTATATATAATTATATATATAAGTATTTCTTAAGCACCGTATCTAATCAAGTATCGATGCTACAAAATAAGCATCTCAACTGTCCTACGTGGTATAAAAAATCAGTTTTTCTTTGCTAAACACCTCTCCGAGCATCTGCACTGTATAGGCTCTGAATAAACTAGCAGGTGGACTAACGACCGGTTGGTTGGCACATGATCATGCGTCATACTATACATGTACGTCTTCCACAGCATGCGGCTTAGCGATTTTTTTGGCTAATATAGCACCTTTTCAACTTGTATTTACACTTCAAAACATTATGAAATTTTATGTGGAGCCTCCCAACACAGTGTACTTGCTCCACATAAAATTTCATAATTTTTTGAAGTTATTTGCTATATTTTAAAATTCATGCAAATTTCAGTCGAACCCATGGCCAAGACATGTGGTGGCCTGTGGGCCATTGCCGCACGGCAGCCGTGCAAAAATTATGAAATTTTATGTGGAACCTCACGACACAGTTTACTTGCTCCATATAAAATTTCATAATTTTTTGAAGTCATTTGCTATATTTTAAAATTCATGCAAATTTCAACCGAACCGTGGCACGACCTATGGGCCATTGTTGGTATGGCATTGTCAAGACAACCGTTGCCGCCTGACCTCCGTCGTTCTTGACCAGCGTGGTAGCGGGGCGGCGAGGAGCTACATGGCGGCGAGGAGGTGTTGTTTGTCTGGCGGCGTCGCGGCAACAACTACGTGGCGGCGGGGAAGGCGTTGCCGTACGGCGGCCATGCGGCAACGGTGCTACATGTGCAAATACGTTTCGCGCGTGGTCAATCCTACAAATACGGGGTGAAAAAGTGCTATATTAGCCAAAAACTTTGGCTTAGCTCGCATATATACATGCACGTCAGACTTGACCGTTGACCCCATGCATCGATCATGCTGATCGGTCCATGGATGCTGTTGCCGGTCTAGATCTTTCACTAGTTTGGAACTTTTCTTTTATGCTCCGTGTCCATGATGGCCATGTTGAAGTATAAGTGAATTATCTATCTTTCCTCATTAGCTTAAGCTTTTAGGTGAATTGGTTGGTGCATGCAACTCAATACGATATCAGAGCCAAGAGGTCTTGAGTTTAGGACCTAGCTGCTGCAATTAAGAAAATAATTGTAGCCCATTTCTATTCCACATCTTAGGCCTGGGGGAGCCTACACGTGAGGGGGGGGTGTTGAAGTATAAGTGAATTGTCCGTCTTTCCTCATAAGTTTAAGCTTTTGGGTGAATTGGTTGGTGCATGCAACTCAATATGGTATCAGAGCTAAGAGGTCTTGAGTTCAAGTCCCGGTTGGCGCAATTAAAGAAAAAAACTTGTAGCCCACTTCTATTCCACGTTTTAGGCCTAAGTGAGCCTACACGTGAGGGAGAGTGTTGAAGTATAAGTGAATTGTCCACCTTTCCTCATCAGTTTAAGCTTTTAGGTGAATTAGTTGGTGCATGCAACTTAATAGACCATGAGGCGTTGTGCTACGTGGGCAACTCCTAATCCACTAGTGCCGAGATTCTTGAACGCAGTTGTTAAATAAGGTAGTCGTCACACAGAGACAACAAATCTAATCACCAATGAGAGACAATAGATGGAAACATACTATGGAGGAACCCCTTTATTCATTGATCAATCTCTTTCTGTGTACAGGGAGGTCCTATTTATAGACTAAACCCACCAGGGGTAGATTCGGTATTATGCCCATCAACCCTTAATCTAGGGTTTCTTAACACTCACCCTTGGGCGAATACCGCGTTATGCACATATCTCATTAAAAACTACTCCAAAAAACCTAGCGGTAAAAAAGGGATCAGAGAAAAGAGTACATGTCATCCGCAAGCTGTATTGCATCGTTACCTCGTTAAAAATCTTTATGTGAGAAATCTTCAGGGAAAACTCACTAAGGGAAAAAAGTGCAACCTCTTTACCTTCTGGATTAATCTTCAGGATTAAGGTAAAACTTCAGGACCTTAAGTGGATTATGATTTAGGGGATTCTCTCCCTGATTCCTGCAACTCTCCAAGCCGGTTCATTCCAATACTACGAACGCATCGTTATAAAACTGGACATAGGCAGAGACTTAGTGAATAAATCAGCCAGATTTTCACAAGATCTAGTTTGTAGGATCTTCACCTCATTGTTCTTCTAGATTTCATGAGGATAGAAGAATTTGGGAGCAATATGTTTCGTGATATTACTTTTAACATAACCCATTTACATTTGTGCAACACAAGCAATATTATCTTCATAGATAATTGTGGGGATATTGGCAGTGTTAATGTTACAGTACTTCTGGATGGGGTTACTCACACGTTTGAGCCAAACACATTGAAGTGAGGCTTCATATAGTACTATAATCTCTGAGTGGTTGGTAGAAATAGCTACCAAGGTCTGCTAAGATGACCGCCAAGAGATGGCTGTCCTATCACAAATTAATATAAATCCATTCTGAGATTTTGCACTATAGAGATTTGACAGATAGTCAGCCTATCTTCAGGATTCAGTAATGATCATCAGGATTATGCATGATCTTTGCATTGTCGACCAACTGGATCTAAACTGTTAAGTGGTAAAACCTTTAAGGTGAATTTAATTAGTAATCATCATATCAATATCTTCTAGGCTTGACTAATATTTTCAAAATCTCAAGTATGATGATCAATGTTTAGCATATGCTCCCCTTGAAGACAACTTCCGCTGAAGTCTTGTTGCTCCAATGCCTTTCATACATTTTTTTTTCAAAAATGAACATAGGCAAGAAAACTGTGATCAAATCTATGGGATTATCACGATACGGAGTCTTACATACAAATATCCTATTACTCATCTGGAGGTTTAAGATAAGCACTATTTGGGGGTAATATGTTTAACTTATCAAATACCACTATTTAATTATGCAACACAAGTATATTATCCTTGCAAAGGATATGGAGTAATACTAGTTGCAAAGTCGCACATCTCCCAGATACGATTTATCAAAACCTTTCAAGGTCTTAATATTTTGTAACTATCTCTGAGTGGTTAAAGTTACAACGAATAGTCTGCTCTGCAGAACTATAAAGTATAGTTGTACCACTTTAGATTAAAATATAACCAGTCTTAGTTTTGGCATTTAGGGGATTAATTGCCAATATCACCAATGTATGCAATACCTTCATGGTATTATAGGAAACCACCATTTCACTAACTTCTGGTGGAAGATGCACTTTATAAGTGCTTGTGTGGCGCACTTCTGGTCTTTAGGTTGCTCATTTCATTCTTTCGGGTCTTGATGGGTCCTTGTCCACTTCTAGGGATCATATAATCATTGGTGTGATTAAGAGATTGACTGGTAAGATAATTTTTCTTCAGGGAGATACTCTCTCTTCCGAGAGATGGTCTTACTACAGGTAAGAGACTATTGTGTATGAGTTTTATATATATTGCGATTTTGTTTCCTTTCTTACTAGCAATTTTAAGTCATTTGAGGATCTCATCAAGGATTTCCAGAACCCATTAACTGCATATTATTATTTATTTGTTCATGCCTTTTGGTAAAATTGTTATGCAACAGAACATTATATCATTATTATGCAACAGAACATTATATCATTCATAGTAGGAGAGTAACGGTCTCTACAGAGACCTTTGAACCATAGCTTTCACCATTTTATTATCTTCATAATGACCCATCAAATCTGAACTACCTGGTTCCAAGACTTTTATTTAGCAATTTTGGTTCAGCCTCATATGCTTTCATTATGTGACCCGATATGAGCGCTTCAAGCGCTCGGCTATGGACTTTGGTTCCAAATCTGTATTCTCATAAGAGAAACTTTAGTAATTGTAGAGGCAAAGTGATTCTCGATAACTTTTCTCCCATATCCTCTAACTTGAGGGTATCTCAGTGTTAACTAGATCTTTGTCATTTCCCAAACAAAAGATTCTTGGTCGTTCCGCATTTCCAACATTGTAATATGTGCACAACAAGTTGCTGAGGCTTTTATCTTCATGATGAACCTCTTTATGAGATATTTCACCTTTAAGGTGAGTTCTATTCAAGGGGGTTAAAGGAGTGATTAATAATTATTTTGACTAGTGTCATCAGATCTTAGACGCATAGGCATCCCCACAAATTTTAGCTCAAGAACCAATAAGTCAATTTCGCAGAGGTGGATATACTATTCAGCCTGGGGTATTTCACTCTTAGCGACGTATTTACTGCAAGTAAACACTGTGTTAACTCCTCCATAATTGGAAAGTATCTGGTAGGCTCCCCGCTTCTGGCGCATAGGAGTATAAATTAAACCTTAAGTTTAGTTTGACTAGTGCGTGTATCTTCGTACTAAAGATCCTTTTCTTCTGGAAAATACGATGGCATTCGAACTTTTGGGCATTTCTCTCCCCCTAATGTCGAGATTCGATCTTTACTAATAGCATACCACAAAATTCCCCTATCATGGGTGCATGATTGATTGAATTTCAGATCCAACATGATCTCCAACAACTGGTGGTGGCCCAAATGTGTATGCTACATTGGTGATAACTTGTGAAAAATATTTGATTCTTTCAACACATGCTTATTTCTGTATTTGTAGGATCGTTAATGACAATTAGAGGGGGATGTGAATGATTGTAGAGGAATTTTTCTTGTCAGCCTACAAAAATCACTAATACCAATTATCAGCACAACCAAAAAAGAATCTCGCACTCGGCAAAACCTGGATGCTCACTGAAGACTGATCCTCAGCCGAAGGACACGCTCGGTAGAAAGCGATCAACGCTGGAAGTTTACGTACAGAAAACTCTGATATGAAAAACGCAAGCCGCCGCTAGCAACATAGTCGCATGTCGTAGCCCCTCGCGTAATCTCTTCAAGCTGCAGCACCTAATCCCATATAGCATCCTCACGTGAACAGCAGCCCAACCAAGTCACAGCCAAAAACACAGCAACCAAAAGCACATGGCAATTTTCTCTTCTCATGCATGCATGCACGTTGCACTGCTCGGGAGGACGGACACTCGAGTGAATCAATGCTCGACCGAATCAATGCCGCTCGGCTTGGCTTCTCATCGTCCTAGAGTCCGGATGCCACGGCGCGCTGCACTTTTTCTTCAGCGAGATCCCACATGAACAAAGATCATGGCTGCCAAAGCCCTCACGACAATCTCTTATCTTCCCTCTTGATGACACCAACACATCAATCACTTCATGTCACGCGAGGCAAGAATCCCATGGATGAGTTTTCTATTCTCACATGCATAAACAAAAGCGCGGCTGTCGAAGCTCATACATGAACCAAAAGCGCCGGCCCTAATATCTTCCGAAGATCACGCCGCAGCCCTAAAACCCTGCAGAGTATGTTTTGTTCGGCCACCAGCACATTCGAACTCCTGATCCCTTTTATACGTCAATAGCCACCAACCCTAAAGCTTTCTAGCATTGGCACCTAAACACCCATGTACGGCCCACTAAAATCCTAAGGCCCAATACATGGACTTTTACACCAGATTACAAAACCAATTTTGGACACCTCAAAATTATCATGTGTCGTAGCCTCCGGACCGCACCTCTGTAGCTCCAACACGCATCATCCATCTTTGATCTCCACGCGCTCCAACTCGAGCCCGACCGTCTCCTCCAGCATCCTCGACCCTCTGGACCATGACTTCACACCAAGCCATCTCACGGTCACTGCCGTAGACCACGATCGGCTCCGAGTTACCATGCACATGCAAAGACCAAAACAACATATTTTCCAGCACAAGTTCTTCCCAACTTGACCGACATAAGTCCACATACACCACACGCCTCAAATAACATCAGCACCCAACATTGTCAATTATTCATCAACTAAAATATACTAGACCTAGCCACATGGTCTAACAAAGGGGTTCGATAATTATATACAGTGGGCTAGACTTTTATTAGTGCAGTAGCAAGAAAACTGCATGATCCTAATATTCGGTAGGATATTCTATCTTCTAGTTGGTTATTAACCTGCAACGAAGGTCCTATACGGGGGTCCGAGAGTTGGCAAACTTATTCTATAGACTAGCTTCTTTATTATTTGCCCAAGTTTTGATCCAATTGCTCATACCACATTTTAAATAATTTAGATCATTAAACTTGAAGTTTATAATTACGCAACATATTTTTTTATGGTCATGAGCAGTATGTTCTAACAATATAAAACTATAGGAACATAAATATAATGCTGGAACATAAAATATTTAACCATAGTTAATCTACATGAAAAATACTGGATTTTCTTTTGGACTTCAAATCTGAGTTAAATCACCCAAATAGCATAATTATTCGATAGGAATATTTATTGTTCAATAGGAACACCAAATTTAATTAAGGGTGATAAACTATGTGCCTTTTTTTTAATTTGTAATGCCAGAATCATCATGGCCAAATTTAGATCATTCAGAATCAACAAAGTCCAATAGGTCATCTTTCTTTGAGGAGCTATATTTGCCTTCAAGTAAGTGATATAGCTTCTGGTGGTGAAGCAGCTGCAGACTGCACTTATCAATTTTTGCATGTGTCATTTTCGATGAGTATGGCACGCATCGATGCATAGCCAAATATGTCATATGTGCGACTGCGTCAAGTGACCGTCGATTTGCGGTGTGCATTCCTGCTTATTGGTGGTTAACATATTTCTGAAGACACAAATCAATTGCCCTTTGTTGGCAGCAATGATTGTGGTTGCCAACAACATGGGTATCAACAATGGCGTAAATGCCATTTTCCATATCAATTGGAAAAGGATAATAATAATGCAATTTACTTTAATTATCTCCCAAAATAAACTAGATTAATTTATTGCTTCATGCTAATTTGCTTCTGGCTTTGACATAAGATATGCTACTGTGCCTACCACAACTCTTGTTTTGAATATTTTTCTATGCCTCTTAGGTTCTAATATCCCACACAAGCCCAATATCCTCGCCCTTTTCATGCCAACTATAAAAATCCCAAGTGACAACGTGTGCATTAGGCATTTGCTTGAAATCAACTCAGAGTTAAAGATTTGCAATCATACTTCAACAGGAGTACAATTTTGTTGACGTGAAACCAATATATACTCTGTAATATTCTACTTACAAAGTTCTTCAATTAATAAATCAGTGTGGTGGAGGATAGTGTTATATAAACTCTAATTCTTAGGGCTGAAGTTATTCTGTACTTATTTGAGGAATATGGTGTTTTCTAGCCAAAGTGATCCATTAGAGATCAACATATGACTAGGCTTAGTTCGGTGCCACTGAGAACAATCGTTTTCCTTTTGCCATCTAGGCATTCGTGCACTACAAGCTATTGAATTGATGCTTATTATATATCAAGAGCACATGTACAATATTTTGTTAGCAAGACATGGCAACATATTTTCAATTTTCAGGCATACGGTTTACAAATTTATTCCATGCAAGATTAGATTACTATAGGTAAGGTATGCTACTGGCAATATGTTCTATTAAGCAGATTTAATCAACTATTCAACAGGGACTTTAATATAACAACTTAGACCATTATTTTATTTATGGCCTCTGGGAAGAAATAATCTTGACAAGGATCTAATAATCCTCAATTAATTAAATTGTTTATCTGTAATTGTTATTATAGATAGCAATATCTTCATATTTTTATAAGGATACCCCTTATCATTAATAAGGGAGGGGCTTAATCAAGTGGTCATAAACCATTCTACGACCACCCTGTATGGTCGTAAGTACTTTTACGACTACCTAGTGGTTGTAAGATTTTCTACGACCACCTTATGATCGTAAGCCTTACTACGATCACTTCATGATCATAAGCTTTACTACAACCAGGTCAACTACGATCACCCTATAGTCAACAAAGCCTACAGACAAATAGGCCCAATCGACTAGGGATACTTATGCGATGTGTTTAATACACACAGTAGTTAATATGTGCTGTTATTCTCTGGGATAACTGCACATATTAAGCCTCTGTCTCTGACATAACTGCAAGGAGACGTGAGAGGGTTAGTCTCTAATAGTAACCGTCACAGAACGTGCACTTTTTATCAAACGTTGAGGCACCTCTTGGTATGAGACAACTACCACCCCTTTATGTGTTATATAAGGAGTAAAGCCAGTGGACAAAAGACAAGGAGAAGAACAATGACAACAGAGATAGGATCAACAAACATAAGTCATTAAGCCCTAGTTCTAGTGATTTCTTCCCTGTTGTAAAGCATAGTCAATACAGTAACACAGAAGTAGGGTTATTATTCTCTCAAGAGAAGGCCCAAACCTATATAAAAATCCCCGTGTCTTTTTCTGTGTGGTTTAATTCAAGGAAATTCCCAGTGTTCACTCGTAAGATCGATACTAAACCATCGACAATTGGTGTCGTCTGTGGGGATCTTTCGGTTTTTCATTTTCAACAAATTATCTTTATTTTTCAACTCTGATGCTTTCATGGCAGGAGAATGGAATGAGGAGAATTGGTTCGATTTGGTAGACTACGCACAACTTGACATGGATGCTTGCTACGAGTATGAGCAGAGCATCATTTCTTCTGAAGGCAACACCATTTCTAGGGGTCTTTCACCAGACCCAGGAGACCATGCTACAGACAAGGTTGATAAGGGATATTCCTCTCCCACAACATTACACCCAGATAAAGAACCAGACTTCTCAAAGGGCAAGGGTCCATCAGACCAGGGTCAAGATTGCGCCATGGCGAGTATAGAGCACGGCGAGGATTCCTCCTCTAAATGTTCAAGGCCGTTTGAGGCCATCCGATCTAGCACAACAAGTCCTGGAATCCATGATTCTGGGACTCAACCAACACCTGATAACCGTTACTCTTTGGTTACCCCCCCCACGGGGTACATTGTCAAGCCCGCTTCACCTGCGGATTCGACCACACCCTCGTAGGGTTCACTTTTAGTTGGAGACGGTTATAACCCGGAATTCCCCTTCCCAAAGGGGATTGCTCCAAGTCGCGAGGCATTATCTTTTGACTACTCCTCGAGCCGGGAGGACTCAAATACAAGTGGAGATAATAGCACTGAGGAGCTCTTTGTCCTTCCATCAGATCCAAATCTCTCTCCAAGAGGCAAGGCTAGGGATGCTTCCCATCTGTAGCATCCCAAATCTGGGTGTGTGTTTCAAATGTAAGAAAATGAGTAGAAATTAAAACTTTTCTTGCATCTTGAAGTTTTTGAACTTCTCTGTAATTCTTATAAAGGAATTGTGGGAAATCAAAAACCTAAATCTTCAATTGACTAAAGTCATGACCTCCTTGTTGAGAATCTTGTGTGCAACCTCTGAAAATATTTTTCCTTGGTTCTAGGGATGCTGTGTGACTCCTCTGAAAAATTTCATAATTTTTAGAAATTATTTGATAATTTTTGGAGGCCAGTCAAACCAGTTTGACTCTTGGTCAAACCCTAGAACAATCCTTGTAGAATTTTTGGAGAAAAATGCTTTGCATAAAAACATCTGAAAAATTTATACAAGGTTTATCCTGGAGATAGGAACCTTCAGTCAAAATTTCAGAATTTTTGGAGTTAGTTTGCTACCTCTAATAATTCTTCCAAGTCTTCAGCTCTTGTTCAAAACCCCAATCAAACCCTTGGTCAAAGTCCTGTTGGACTCGAGCCCAACCTCCTTCCCGGTTGAACCCAACCTGCTCGGCTCAGTCTCGAGCCTTTTCCATCGCGCGTGCGTTCTCAGCCTTTGGATCTGGATCGCACGGTCCTCGCTAGTTGGGCCGTTCGGACCAACCCCTTTCAACCCTTGGATCTAAATCAAACCACCAAGATTGCTTTCAATCTGAGCCGTCCCCTTTTGATCTAACAGTCGAGAACCTTGACCCCAAATCAATTGGTTGGACTCCACCCTTTTGTTCTGTTGGACCCGAGCTGTTGGCTTGTGGGGCCTGCGCCACCCTGTTCTTCCCCTTCCTCCGCCTGTGCCTGTGCCAGAGCGCTAGCCCGCCATGGCGTGGGAGAGCATGCCCTGTCCCTTCCTCTCCGTCCTGCAACGACTCTTAGCATTTATTGCTTGCCAGTCTTTGCCCTAAAGTCTTCTCTTCACTTGCTCCCATCGCGCTCAGCATGTCCATGGTAGGCTTGATCGTGGTGGAGCATTGTCGTTGCCCTCCTTGCTCTCTCGGCTATAAGTAGCCATTGAGCCTCCTTTGCCTTCCTTTTAGCACCTCCTTGCTTCACCTAGCATCCTCTTTGCTGGTTGAGCTCAAAACCACCAAAAACCCTAATCCGCCATTGGAGACCGCAAGCAAGCTTCTTCCTCTTCAGGGTTCCAGTGGTTCCCGTGCCTAACTTTTTGCTTCGTCGTGAGCCTCTCATCACCTTGAGCAAAACCCCTAATCCAATTTTAGTTTCCCTTCACAGGAATCAGCTAATTTTGGAGTTGCCCCCTTTTCGGCCAAAGCTCTTCATCTTCGTCCTCAGCTTCGGTAAGCCCTCAGCTCCTCAATTCCTTGCTCATGGTCCCTCTGTGAGCCCTTGTGGAGCTATTCTTACAATCCTTTGGTGATCTTGTTGCTCAGGTCGTCGCCTCCTTGCTTTCGTCCTTAGCGCCGGCGCTGTGCTTCGTCGCCGGAGCAACTCCGACCTTCTCTGTGCTTCCCAATGCTAAGGTAACCCTCTTGGTAGTCCTTAGATGCTGTGGCACCTGCTTACTTGAATCGCTGCGGAGCTCCCTTTTGTTGTCGTCTTTTCGCCGTGCTTGTCACCGTCGTTCCTCTCCGGCTCGCCGCCATTCTAGGTTGGCTCCGCCGTCGAGAGTACCTCCTTTGGGTGCGCAAAGCTATTGCGAACCCATTCCTGCCTTTAGCTCATGCCACCGTGACCAGAGTCACTGGCGGTGAGGCCATCTTTGCATCGGGCTCGTTGTCGGACGGGGACAGTACTGTAGCGACACCATTAACGCAAAGATCCGTCATTAATTTGGCCAATGATTGGGTTAACAATTAATGGTTGTCCTAAGTTAGCCTTTGTGTCGCTGACATGTGGGCCCAGCGCCACTTAAACCCTCTCGGGCGCGTGCGCAACACTTTTTTGATCCTGCACCATTGATTTTAAGATCTACGGCTTAGATCGTGTGGAACGTTCGGACCACCGAACCTCAGCCGTCCATTTTAAGATCTACGGTTGAGATCTGCGGGACCTTCGGACCCCTGGACCTCCCCGTAGCGTTGGCCGCCCATTTCTAGAATCTGCGGCTCAGATCTCGTTGAACGTTCGGACCGTCCGAACTCAACTTGCGCTCTGAGCCGTCCGCTTTCAGATCAGCGGCCTAGATCGATTTGAACGTTCGGACCGTCCGAATGTTTAATCAATCTGAGCCGTTCGTTTTCGATCCTACCCGCTGAGTTTGAGCGTGGGCGTTCGCGTGTGCTGTGCTCCCGTGCGCTTGGGCTGTTGGCTTCAATATCGACGGCCCAAGTTTTTCCGCTGTGGGTTAATTAAGGAAATTCCAAAAAGCTTTTATTTGTGAACTGAAAAAGGTATTAAACTTCAAAATTGCTTAACTATTTTGTTTTAGCTCCTTTTCGGTTGGTTCAAATTTTGTTAGTTCTAGTTTTAACTAAGCTTTAATCTAAAAATGGTTGTAAGCTTAGTTTTGCTCCAGAAAAATTTGTTAGTAGATTTGATTCCTGTTTAGCTTTATTTGTTGCTTTAAAAATTCTTTTAACTTGAAAAATGCATAAGTATTTCTCTGTAGCTCCTTTTTGAGTGAAACCAAGTTTGTTGGTTTCCTCTGTTAGTGTGATTAATTGTAGAATAGGTTTTAGGCATGCTACTATTTTTGTGGTTGCATTTAACTTGTGCTCTTTTTCATGTCTTTGAAAAATCATAGAAAATGCATCCTACCTCCAAATGAGGTGAATCCAATTGTGTTTTTCATCTCATGTGGTGCTCTGTTTACCATAAAAATTTTGGGTGCACCACCTCTCTGGAAATTTGTGCTAAAAATTTAATTTCAGGTGAACAGTACCCGAGGTGAATTTTTCAGCATTTTTCCAACCGACCAAACTTGTTTTGGCCATAACTTTAGCATTGAGCATCCAAATCAATTGGTTCTTGTTGCTAAATTCCTTCAAAATCATGCTCTACTTGCTGTAAGAATTTCGTGGCCTTTCACTGAAGTTGGTTTTTGAGCCTTTTCGGTGTTCTTCGTTCTTATCGGTTCTTTTTTGTTCTTTCGTTAGGTGCTGACGAGTTCGTTGATTACGAGAGTGATCTTCTGCAGCATATTGAGCATCTCCAGCAAGGCAAGCAGTTTGATTATATCAATCCCATTACTTTTAAAGTCTATTACTTTGTTTACAAATTGTATATACATGCATGCTTTTGTATCAAAATAATTTTCCCGATTAGAGGTAGCTATTCCTATTGCATGGTTGCCCTTAAATTGTTATCCCCTGCCACTAACCATAAGTTATTAATCTCGCCGGTGAATTAGCGCCCGGTGATTGAATTATGCTCTTTTATTGTCTTTACGGTGTCATGCTTAGAAATGCTTAGCTACTGATAGAATTAGGCGGTCATCGACTTAGTCGATGATCTTGATCACCTAAATCTTATTATTATTCCATTATGTCCGCACTTTGTGCTTTGTTAATTTGTAAAGTCAAAAACTGAAAACAAATTGTTATCGACTTGGGCACAATGAATGATGGTGTGATCTGTAGGGTATAAACTATTCGAATAGCCTCGTCCTAGGTTATGGACATGCTTGGTAAGGTCGTGCAAGAACTAGACTATAACCTTTTAATTAAAACTTGTTGTGGGTGGTATGAATGGGTAATTCATGCTATTGTTGTGGTGGCTATTGGGTTAGTCACTTCCAGGTTGTTGTTGTCATTTATATTTTGTTACTCGCTGTTATTTGAACATTAAAAACAGATTGCAAAAATTGCTTTAAATATATTACATTATTGCAAATCAAAACTTGCTTTATGCTGAAAATGAAGCTAGAGCCTTCTCCATTGATTATGCTTGCATCTAGCATATGTATAGGTTTGTTACACCACCGTAAGTCTTGCGAGTACATTTTTGTACTCATTTGCTTTGCTTAATTAATTGTTGCGAGCGCGGTTGATCCCCAAGGGATCGACTATCGTGAGACGGACTTGACTTTGTGACTAGGCGGCGGTCCGGGTTGCCTTGTGGGCTTAAAGGCAAACTGTATGGCTTTTGTTTATCGCCATATTATGGCTTTTGCTTCCGCTATTTATTTAGCTTTTTAGCTGTGTTTGTGGCCGGTTGGCCCTTGTTGTAATAACTCTATTATGTATATCTTTTATTTGGTTAAGTTCTTGCTTCGATTCTGTGCTTGTATGGAATTGATGCATGATTTTGTAAAAGGGTGTGTGTACCACAGCTCTGGGAGGTACACATTGTCCCGAGGCACGGGATATTTTGTTTGTGATGCTAGGGTCAATTGGAAGACTAAGCATTATAAGCTAAATACCCTGGGGTCTCACACCATCGTACACTCACTTCGGGCTCTCCGACTGATTCAGATGTTGATGATCCCAAAACCATTCAAAGAAGAAGAATTGCTACCCAGAGGACTTTACCTGGGCGCATCCAGTACCAGTCAGAGGAAGCTCAAGATTTTCAACGAATCAACGATCTGATTGAAAACCCGACTCAAGGGCTTCAACAAGCACCAGGCTACGACCTCTTTGCTCAAGAGATTGCACGAAGACTCCAGGACACGATGGTCAAGCTTGAGCGGACTCGATGACATCGTTCTAGTAGTCGTACTAGAACAACTCCATCGAACGCCAGTCGTTCATATTACTCTCCTCATGGAGAACGATAAGATAACAGGTCTGGTCGATCTCCTAACCACGACTCTAGTCGGAGGAGAGTCCCTCGAATAACTGGTGATAGACAAACTCTAAGGGTAGGTGGTCGTTCGCCACTTCTTTAAAAAATCTGCACCAACAGATGGAGCACGAGGAGTATTACCCTCATAGGGCTAATACCTATGACAGGTCAGGTCCACTTACCACTGGGTATCATCGAGTACGATCACCTGGTGCTATCAACCCTTCTTTTCTGCAAAGAAGGTGTTACGATATTATTACTGGACGTCGGACGTTTTCACCTAACCTTCGAGCTGTTTGCTGGCCGCCAAGGTTTCGACCAGTGAATATAGAGAAGTTTGATGGGTCACAAAATCCCATTGATTTTCTTCAAATCTATACCACCGCTATTCGAACAGCAGGGAGGAGAGCATGTCATGGCTAACTACCTTCCTACTATGCTCGAAGGATCTGCGCGGTCGAGATTGTTGAATCAGACACAAGAGTCGATCTACTAATGGCAACACCTCTGTGACCTATTACTAGCCAACTTCTAGGTCACTTACAACCGCCTGGGAAAGGAGAAAGAACTGCACAAGATGCGACAATTTTCTCATGAGACCTTATGCCAATTTATCTAGCATTTCAGTTAGGTTCACAATTCAATTCCTGAAGTTTCTGACTCTTCTGTCACCAAAGCATTCAAGCAGAAGTCCGCAATCGAAGGATCATGGAGGATATCGCTCTAAATCCTTTGGCTACCGGCGTCGAGCTCTTTGAAATGGGTGATCATTATGCAACTGCTGTAGAGGCGGTAGAATGAAATCGTACGATCGATCGTGACAACAAGGACACTCGAGGAGCTATCGAAGGCAGCAAGAAGAAGGATAAAAGGCTAGAAAATCTAAGAGCAAAACTAAAGGCCAAAAACTTCTAGTGAAAAGCTCTAAGGAGGTTTTAGCCGTGAGCGACAAGGAGCCTCAGAGCTCCAAACCATATTGTGACCGGAGCAAAGGTAAACACCCCGAACAAAAAAAATGACAAACCTAGGTGGTGTCCTTTCCACAAAACAGAAGGGCACGACCTTCGCAATTGCTGAGTTTTCAGCGAAAACTCAAGGATTACTACACCGGCATAGGATCACTTCCTACACTTGAAGAGGTGGGGCAGACGAGTGGTTGAAAATAGTCGGATGATAATGAGGAGATGCTATTTCAAGATCCATAACACACCATCTATCACATCTATGGAGGATCTTCAGCATATGAGTAGAAACGACAGCTCAAGGCTATCAAACGTGAGGTAAATTTCATTGACCCTCCTCTTGTCAATAAAGTACCGAAGTGGTTGGAAATCACCATCTATTTCGAGAAAGATGACTGTCCGATCCCTTCTACTCTACCCAGTCGTTCTCTGATTGTGGTCGAGCCCACCATCAACAACTGCCGAGTCAATCGTGTATTAGTTGATGGTGTGAGTCCGCTGAATATACTCTTTACGAGTGCCCTAGATGAAATGCAAGTTCCTACGACAAAGATCAAGCCTGTACGATACTCATTTCATGGGATCGTACCGGGGTCTTTAGCCAAACCCATTGGTCAGCTTTCTCTTCCTGTAACGTTTGATTCATCAAACAATTTTAGGACGGAGAAAATCTCTTTTGGTATGGTCGATTTCGACACGGCATATAATGCCATACTCGATTGACCAACTCTGGCACGAATCCTAATGGCTGCTCATTACGGTTATCAATGTCTTAAGATGCTAGGTCCCAAAGGAGTTATCACAGTTCGCTATGATAAAAAGATGACACTTAGATGCGACTGCAAATCCCTTGAGATGGTTTGCCAAATACAGACTCGAGAAGCAAGCAAGGGGCAACCTTCGACCAAGCAGTTAAAGCCTAAAGTTGCACCAAAGCCGAACAACCAAGTCAAAGAAGTTCCACTGAATACAGGGGAGCTTTCGAAGACTGTTCGCATTAGGGTCACTTCTGACCCTGCACAGGAAGGCGCTCTCGTCACCTTCCTCTGAGCAAACGCAGATGTCTTCGCGTGCCAAGCATCCAACACGTCCGGAGTCCCCAGAGAGGTGATCGAGCACATGCTAGCTCTACAGCTTCACAAGAAACCCATAAAATAAAAATTATAGAGATTTACACCTGATCGATGAAATGCCATCAGATCTGAATTAGACAAGCTACTTAAAGCAGGCCTCATAAGAGAAGTCAACCACCTAGAGTAGTTGGCTAACCCTATAATGGGTAGAAAATCTAATGGTAAATGGTGTATGTGTGTAGACTTTACTGATCTTAATAAAGCTTGCCCGAAGGACAATTTTCCCCTTCCTCATATTGATCAGTTGGATAATTCTACTACTAGTTGTGAAATATTAAGTTTTCTAGATGCATATTCTGGTTGTCATCAAATAAGTATGTGCCTAGATGATGAAGAAAAGACCGCATTTATTACACCATTTGGAATATTTTGCTATGTCAAAATGCCATTTGGTCTAAAAAAATGCTAGCGCTTCTTTTAAATGCTTGATGCAAAAGACCTTCCTTCCTCAACTAGGCCAAATTTGGAAGCCTATGTTGATGATCTGGTCGTAAAAAGCATCAAGTCCCTTAATCATATTTTCGACTTGCAAGAAACATTTGACAATCTCAGAAAACACCATTTGAAACTCAATCCTGATAAGTGTGTGTTTGGAGTATCTTCAGGAAAGTTTCTTGGATTTCTTGTCTCTACACGAGGAATCGAGGCAAACCCTTAAAAGATTAAAGCCATTGAACAAATGTACCCTCTGACCACAAAGAAAGAAGTCCATAAACTTACAGGATGCATGGCGGCTTTAAGCCGTTTTATCACATGTTTGGGAGAAAAAAGGACTTCCTTTCTTTAAACATTTTAGGAAACATGAGGGTTTCGAGTGGTCATAGGAGGCAAACAAAGCCTTCAAGGATGTCAAGAGGTATCTTACGATTTCTCTTATTCTGGTTTTTCCAAAACCAAAAGAGACACTCCTAATATATCTAGCTGCTATGTCACAAGTAGTGAGCGCAGTGCTGGTCGCAGAACGTGAAAACGTTCAACAACCAGTTTACTACATCAGTGAAGTTTTACATGGGCCTAAGAAGTGTTACCCTCAGGTCCAAAAGCCTTTCGACATGGTTTCTTCTGGCCAACAGCCCTCCATAATGCTAAATATCTTGTTAAGAAATGTGTACAATGCCAATTTCATAGAGGGCAAATACACTAACCGGCTCAAGCATTACAAACCATACCTCTTTCTTGCCCTTTTGCAACTTGGGGTCTCGATATCCTAGGACTGTTCCCAAAAGCACCAGGGGGTTTCAAATTTCTTTTGTGGCTATTGATACGTTCACAAAATGGATTGAAGCCGAACATGTGACCGGGATAACAACGGAAGCAGCCAAGAAATCCATGATGAAAAATGTGATCACCCGATTTGAGGTTCCAAGTTGAATTATTACAGATAATGGTACACAATTTTCGAGCGCGAAGAATTGGGTACCAAGCTATGTTATGCCTTTGTCACCCATCCACAAAGCAATAGGGCAGTCGAAAGGGCAAATGACCAAATTAGGCAAGGAATTAAAACTTGAGTTTTCGACCAACTTATAAAGCATTTGGGGGGCTTGGGTAAAAAAATTACCCTTAGTATTATGGGCAATTTGCCCGACTTCTAGTCGGGATACAGGTGAAACACCTTTTTTCATAGTTTTTTTGTGTGCTAAAGCCGTGCTTCCACCTAAGCTAAAGATTCGGTCGACAAGGGTCAAAAATTACGACGACCCCGACCAAGAAAAACTTCGAGCTGATGACATCAACCTACTCGAAGAAAAGAGGAATCAAGCCTTAATATGTTCGGCAGTCTACCAACAAGCCCTACGCAAATACTACGATCGTAAGGTCCAACCTCATAGACTTGCTGTAAGTGACTTAGTATTGAAAACAATTCAATCCTAGTATAATCGGAACAAACTTTCCCCTAAGTGGGAAGGTCTTTACATAGTGGTCAAAGTCACACAGCCAGGTTCGGTACGACTAGCTGTAGAAGATGGTAGAGTTTTTTGTAATTCATAGAATATTGATCAGCTACACAAGTTCTATGTGTAACCTCTTCGATAATTTTTTTCAATCACTTTTTTAAACACCTGGTTTTCCTTACACTGTTTGAAGAAGGGTAACATTACCTAGTCGAAGTCTTTCCTTTGTGCACGTGGTCTTGCCCACTAGAAGGAACTTCCTAGCGTCGATCCGTTCCTAACTTTAGCTGCCAACACAAAGAAACTAGGTTCAACAAAATATGGTCAAAATAATTCTAAGCAAGCTCTTTTTAATCATTAACTTACTTTATTTCTTCATTTTACAAAAAAAATTTCTAAGTGAGGTAGGCTATCATAGTTTGTTCGACTACTCTTAATACACTCGATTTGATTAAACATGGTTGAAGGAAGTAACACCACCTAGTTAAAGTCTTTCCTCTTTGCACGTGGTCTTGCCCACTAGAAGGAACTTCCTAGCGTCGAGTTGTTTCTAACTCTTACTACCAGTACAAGAAAACCAAGTTCAATAAGAAAGGTCAAACGAATTTTGAAGCGCACTCTTTTTCCACTATTTACTTAGTTTATTTAAATAAACTGAACAAATAGTCAGGGGCTAGGATAAAATTATAAATATGACTTAAATTCTTAGTCTTAAACTTCAATTCTCATTTCTATTTTTGTCTTTTGAGCACTAACTACTCGAAGAGACAATTTGTAGGAAAATAAAGATTTATGTTCATAAGCAGAAAATTGTTTTTACAATTGCAGGCCCTATTACGAACTACTCTGACGAAGGATATCCAATTTGCATCTCTTCCATGACCTTCTTGTCGACCGGTTGCACTTCTTTCATCAGTTGTGCTGCCTCCGCTTCAAGACAGTCAAAGTCAGCTTCGACTGGGTGAAGGCTAAGATTACGGTCATGAGCATTAAGTTTTGACAGAGCAAAACTTACTACACCTGCGACTGCCCCTCTTATCGACTTAGCTTGGTTGGTCTTTAGGGTTGTTTTGAACTCCTAGATAGTTTCGACTTACTGTCGAATAGTGCTTGTATGGCCGACCACAGTGTCTTCAAGAGGAGTGACCTTCTTAGCATCGAGTCCACCAAGCACATTGTTAAATAGAGAAATGTTGTGTTGAAGGTAGATCTTCGTAGCCTTCATTTCCTCCTGACTACGAGTTGAAGTTTCCTAAAGTCGTTTTATTTCGACTGTTTCCTCTGAAAACAGAGTACGACTAGTTAGAAAAAACACTTCTTAACAACTAGTAAATAAAACTGGTTGTAGGTGAAGAATTCTTACCTACTAAGTGAGAGTCAAGCTTCTTTATCTCATCATTGTGGGAAGCAGCATGCTTTGAGCACTTCTCCTCCCATACCTTTATGCTCTTGTCTTTTTCTTTGGAGAGACGAGTAAGCTCGTTGATCACCAAGGTGTCGGGACCCAAATATGCAAATCTAGACCCTGTGTGTATAATGAACTAGTCCAAGATCATGCTAGTGCACACAGTGTCAAGGTAGATGAATATCATTCCACACAAATGAATATAAGAATAAATGACTAATTTTATCAATAAATAATGGTTGTGACCTTATGGTCGAGTTTACATATATTAAGCCACGCATGGCTGTCACTAAATAAAGAAACGACAGCGAAACGAAAGCAACTCTAGCGAAAACCCATCGACTTGCCATAGGCAACCAATTGGGATCAAGACTAAGCGATCACTATCCTCGTATAGCTCCTCCTCAAAAGCAAGCGAAGACTCCTCCACTTCAGCTAAATGATTGCAGCAAGAATGAGTACTTCGAGTACTCAACAAATTGCACCACAGAATGCAAATATAGATGATGGTTTATTCCTAAGAAAATGACTTCTATGTTTATTTTGCAATAAAGCAGTATTTGCAATTGAATACAAATAATAGATTGAAAGCGTAATTTAAAACCAATAACAATAATAATTTTAACCAGTATTTTCACAAAGGTCCCATATCCTAATAAGTTTCTTTCACATAGCTGCATAAGTTTCCCCACACAGCTGTCCCTCCTAATTGTTTTATGAAAATCTACCCCTCGTGTAAAATCCCCAAGCATGTCCATGACCGCAGACGCGTAGTTATTCGAATAGATTGATTAACACTCTGCAAAGATTGTACACTTTACTGACACGATATAACCAGTGTAGCTAGCACTAATCATAACAAAACCTTTCATAAATTTTACCTCGACAATTGACTCTCCCGATGTGCATACAGTCGACCCCAACCACACTCGCTGGTCTGACGTACACTATTAGACCTGGAAGCAGCGAACCATCCATTGATGTGACTTTTAGAGTAGTCCACACCTCCACCCATCACTAAGCACCTAATCTACAAACCATTTAAATAAATACTTAAAGTAAAATGTAACAATTTGAATAAAGGTAATTTTGGAAAATTAGGTTCAACATGGTCAAAGGTACAACTTGCCTTGAAACGAGTCTTAGTACTGGTCTTGAGTTTAATCAACTTTTCCTTCCTCAAAAGTTCCCTGAAGTAACAACGTCCACTCGCAAACGAAAGTGAAAAGCAAATAAATACAAAACATAGTAATGAATAAACTCCAAAAATTAAATAAAAACCTTAGAAAGGTAGAGCTTGAATTTAGATGAATTTATAAATTTGAATGGGTTCGATTGGAGTTCGTCTGAGGAAGAACGAACTCTCAAAAGATTTAAATTTAAGAAAAAAGAGAAAGAAATTACTATTTAGAATTTTCTTTCTAAAGGAAATCCCAAAATATTGCGTCAGCATGATGTCAGCAATGATTTTAAAATTAAAAGAAAATCTGGAAAATAGGAAATAGAGGCTGATAGGTGGGACCCCTGGTCTATGGACCAAGTCCACGGCTCTGGTCTACTAGTCTATGTCTCACGGGTCTATGGAATAATGGATCTAATATGTGGGACCCACATGGCAGTAGCTGGGTACACGTGAACTAGGTTTAGCAAGGATTAGGTTTAGGGTTTGGGTACGGGTGGCATGCAAACGGCTGACTCGAGTAACACGCAAGAACAAATGCTGAGGTGGCGATCAGATGGTAGACACTTGGCATCCACATGACTTACTGACGGTGAACACTCTGGGATTGATGGACTCTGGCGAATGGCGGCTCTTCAGTGACAACGAAGGTTCGGACCTGGGCAAAGGCGACACGGGGAATTAGATGACGTGGCTGATTCTCATCGGAGATGACTACAGCGGCGGCGACGAAGAGTTGAGTGGTGGAGCGGCTTGGCTTACGGCAGCGATGGCCAAGTGACGGTTCTCCAGGGACAAAAAGGCACGGGCGAGCTACAACGCGAGGCAACAAAGCTAAGAAGAGAGATGATGGCGCTCGGGGCTCACCGACGATGAAGAAATCGATGGTTAAATGGCAATGGTGGAGCAAAATAAAAGCATCAATTCTCGGTAATGGTGACTCCTGTAACACCCTGCCTTTTGGAGCCTTTTTGAATTTTCAAAATAAAAAGAACCATTTTGTTTTAATGAGAATTCAAAGCTTAACTTGAGAATTTCATAATGGACTTCAATTGACTAAATCAAACTTCAACTAAAGACTCTCTTTTGGTTGTTGGGTTTGTTGGAGTTTTGGTGATCTCTTCCCTTTTGTGCTGGTTTTACCCTTCTCGGGTCCAGGCCTCCTTAGGTCTAGACCTCCCAAAGGGTTGGATTTTCTCCGGCCCAGACCTCCCTTTCCAAGTCTAAACCTCACTCATGTTCATTTGAACTCACTCCCTGTGTCCTCTAAGACCTCCTCCTTGTCTATTTAGACCTCCCTGTGTCCTTCAGACCTCCCTGTGTCCTTTAGGACCTCCTCCTTGTCTATTTAGACCTCCCTGTGTCCTTCAGGACCTCCCTGTGTCCTTTAGGACCTCCTCCTTGTTTATTTGGACCTCCCTGTGTCCTTCAGGACCTCCCTGTGTCTGTTAGGACCTCCTCCTTGTCTATTTAGATCTTCCTGTGTCCTTCAGGACCTCCCTGTGTCCTTTAGGACCTCCTCCTTGTCTATTTGGACCTCCCTGTGTCCTTCAGGACCTCCCTGTATCCTTTAGGACCTCCTCGTTGTCTATTTGGACCTCCCCGTGTCCTTTAGGACCTCCCTGTGTCCTTTAAGACCTCCTCCTTGTCTATTTGGACCTCTCCCTTGTTAGATCTGGCCGTTAAGACCTCCCCTTTGGAGATCTTAACCGCCCAGACCTCCTCCTTGTTAGATCTGGCCGTTAAGACCTCCCCTTTGGAGATCTTAACACCAGCACTTCTTGTTAGATCTGCGTTAAGACCTCCCTTTGGAGATCTTAACCGTCTGCACTTCTTGTTAGATCTAGCCGTTAAGACCTCCCCTTTTGAGATCTTAACTGTCCAGACCTCCCCCTTGTTAGATCTGGCCGTTAAGACCTCCCCTTTTGAGATCTTAACCGTCCAGACCTCCCCCTTGCTAGATCTGGCCGTTTAAGACCTCCCCTTTTGAGATCTTAACCGTCCAGACCTCCCCCTTGTTAGATCTGGCCGTTAAGACCTCCCCTTTGGAGATCTTAACCGTCCAGACCTCCCCCTTGTTAGATCTGGCCGTTAAGGCCTCCCCTTTGGAGATCTTAACCGTCTAGACCTCCCCTTTGAGGATCGGACCGTCAGGACCTCCCCTTACCTCTGCGCGATCCCCTCTAGGTCTCCGCAGGACCTCCCCTTGAGCTTTGACTGGCCCCATTTGGCAGTCACACTCCTATTTCTTTATCCTTTGACCGTATCCTTTGCGTATGGGAGTCTCCCCACATTTAATGCCTGTTATATCGCATTAAATGCTTCTACCTTTTTGCAGCAACCGTGCTATTCTTTTGTCCCATCTTTGCCTTCTCCCATTGTCTTTTTCACCAACTCTTGAACATGTGTAACCGTGGGTATCTGGGCGGCTCTGGCTATATAAGCTTGGGCAGCCCTTCTCCTTTACCCCTTTGGCTTATTTCCACTCTCTGGACCTCCTCTAGCAAGCTCTTGGACCTCCTCCAAAGCTCTCTGGACCTCCTCCTGAAGCTTGGGACCTCCTCCAGCCAGCTCTTTGGATCTCCTCCAAACTGACCTAGCCTCTCTGTTGGTTTTATTTTGAAGTTTCATTAAAGTTTCCTTGGATCTCATTTGAGCTTTGTGTTGAGTTGCTTTGATTTCCTCGTGTAGATTGTGAAGACACTGAGGAGCAAGAGCTCTCTGAAGAAGAAGACGTCCAAGCCTTTGAGCAAGGCAAGTTACACTCTTGATCATGTTGCACCCATTATTTCAAACTACTATGTTCTATCTTAAAGGTTTATGCATGCTTACTTTACTAAGTTATTTCAATACATGTCTTTAAATCCATAGCTATACCTAAATCCTTTGTATGGCCACTGCTGACCTTGAACCGAACATCTTGTCACCATAGGAAAAACTGTTTGGTACATTAGTATGAACCAGGATCATTTGAAACACATATGCTTAGTCTCACTTAGACCAAAAGTATTTAATTTGAGGAATTTTACCAACATGACCAACTGCTGTTTAAATGTTTTAAGCCATGGCATTGGGTTGTCATGGAAGCTTCTAAATGTCCTTGAAAAGTGAATGAAAGGGAAATGGTTTTGGACTGGGGCGAATTGGTTGCTTGGTTGGTGCATGTTCATGCACGAGCTCAACTTGGGTAGAGTTGAGGCTCAGGGGTTCTGTGGTTGTCGCCCTAGTCATGTGAGGACCGGCCTTTGAGCGTCCCTTTGCTAAGCCTATAATGGGCTATGCCACCCCCGTACAACCACATGTCTCCATAATGGGGCGTGGGACCTGGCCAATTAATTTGCAAAGTTCCACCACGGTTGTTCCACTTTGATGTGTGGGAGGTCTTTCATGGCCTATGGTCTTTTATAACCTATGTTTCCCACTAGCGCAAGAGGGGGCTTTTCCGGCGAGTTTCTATCCAATAGAAGCGAAACCTTAGCGAGGAGGGGCTGTGGTGGAATGATGCATTGTAAAGACCTTGTCATGAGCTCTAGACCTCTTACTTTCGGCAGTGAGAGGTGATATTGACGAATGCCAAACAAACTAGAGGAATCATGTCATGTGGGTAAAGTGTACAACCTCTGCAGAGCGGAAACTATTCGAATAGCCGTGTCCACGGTCATGGACGTGCTGGCAAAGACCACTCAAAGTTAGAGTTGGTTTTGTTTTCAAAAGGTTTTGGATAAACTGTTCTTTTGGGATCTCTATCCCATGGACTGGACAGGGAGCCTTGTGACAGGAGGGTATCCTTCACCATTTGTTGATGAATGATTATCCAACTGAAAAGTTGACTTTGCAAAAATCAATTTTAATTACTGTATCACTGCCTTGAAACTTAGTATATGTATTTGAAATGAACTTGGTTTTACGCAAAGCAACCATATTATTCCTTCCTTTGAATATCCATGTATGCATGTCATTTTGCTACCCCACGGGTGTAACTTGCGAGCACGGTTGTTGTGCTCACTCTTGCTTGAAACTAATTTTTGAGCAGGAGAGGACTTCCTTGATGATGACGAAAATCAGATCAACTAGGCCGCGCCCTCCAGCCAATTACCTGTGGTGTATTGGATGAACTTGCCTTTTGTTCCGCTGTGTATTTCGCTATTGTCGGTCTGTAAGCAAACTTTGTAATAAACTCTTTTGCTGTTAATAAAGTCTCGTGTGGATGTATGTTATCACTTGTAATTGCTGTAAGAACTAGCCATTGATCCTTAGGACTGGTTCGGATCACAGGAGGATTAGGACTTCTCCAAGTCCCATGACCTCCTCGGGTTGGTCTCTGGACCTCCCCCAGGGTTGGTTGTGGCTCTTGGGGAGGTACTGAGCCTCAAGACCTTCTCGGGTCAGTTCCCTGGACCTCCAAGAGGTCTGATTGGACCTCCTAGGAGGCCTTGGAGGACTGCTCGAGAGGTCCTTAGGACCTCCTAGGAGGTCTGGTGGACTCCCAAGGAGGTCTTCGAGGACCTCTCGGGTGAGGCCCCTGGCCGGGTCATCACAACTCCTCACTCCGATTGGCTTCTCTGGAGGGTTGGCGATGATGAGGCTATCCTTTTGGCATGAACAGGACCGTCGGAAAAGTAGCACAGCAGTGGCGCGACGAGCTTAACCTTCGGCTTTAATGGCAGCAGTGACGAACCAGAGTGGGGCAGCTAGGGCTAGGGTTTCCGGGGTAACAACGGCTCGGGGTGAAGAAACGAGAGAGGTTGGGCGGCTTTTAAAGGCAGCAGAGGGGAGAATCCGGGACGGGGATGGCGGCGTTGCGTGTCGATGGCATACACAACACGGAGTCCAGGTTAGAGACAAAGTTGGCATCACTGACATGGTGGTCCCACTAGGCAGTGAGAGGGAGAAGAGAAAAGGCGGCTAGGCTGCGGTGAAAGTAAAAGGCCGGCTGGGTTGGGTCAACTGAAGAAGAAATGGGCCACTGCTAAAGAGATTCAGCTCGAGTGATTTCCCAAGATTGTAAATAGCTTTTCTATTTTCAAAATACCAGAAAATCCAAATGGCAAATTAAAAATAGCAAATGAACTCAGAAAAATTCCAGAAAATTCTGGAAATTATGTCCAAGTACAAAGAACTTTAAATTCAAATAAAATTTGGTGAATTTTTCCAAGGGACTAAACTACTCAAAAGGCTTTGAAACTTAGAAAATTGGGATGTTACAAACCTCTCCCCTTAAAGGAATCCCAGCCTTTAGCTCTTCTTCACGTTCCCAAGTTGCTTCACTTTCTGAGTGGTTACTCCATTGAACTTTGCAAAAATGAACGGTCTTAATTCCAATCAAACGCTCTGCCATATCCAAAATTTTGACTGGCTATTCCTTGCAAGTGATATGCTCTTTGAACTCAATTGAATCCAAGGGAGTTTGTTCTGTTGGCATACGAAGATATTTTTTCAACTACGAGACATGAAAGACATCATGTAGTCCTGCTGACGATTGTGGCTGCCTAAGCTGGTAAGCAACTTCTCCTCGGCACTTCACAATCTTGAAAGGACCTACACACCTAGGGGCAAGCTTCCCTTTGGCATGGAACCTTCTGACACCTTTCAGAAGAGTAACTCGAAGATAAACAAAAACTTTAGGTTCAAAACTTAGATCATGATGACGATTATCAGCATAACTCTTCTGTCTAGACTGAGCTATTTTTAATCTTTCTCTGATCATGGACACTTGGTCTTCTGCTTTTTGAATAATATCTGGTCCAAATACCAAACGTTCAACTATTTCTTTTCAATTCGGAGGGGTTCTACATGTACGACCATACAAAGCTTCAAATAGTGACATCTGCAGATTGACTTGATAACTATTGTTGTACGAGAATTCTGTATAAGGCAAACTTTTATCCCAACTAGTGCATGAGCTAGAGCACAAGCTCTCAACATGTCCTCCAATACCTGATTCACTCTTCTAGTCTTTCCATCCATATGAGGGTGATAAGCAGTACTAAAATTTAAATGAGTCCCCAAAGCCTTATGTAAAGTTTGCCAAAAACGAGAGGTGAAGCAGGATCCTCGATCTGACACTATCTTCTTAGCCACACCATGCAAACTAACAATTATTGATATATACAAATCTACAAGGTGATCTCCTGAGTAATTGGTTTTGACTGGTAAGAAATGGACAACGTTCATCAAACGATCTACTATTACCCAAATGGAATCGGGTTTGAGTCCTGGGTAAACCAGTGATAAAATCCATTACGATCTCTTCCCATTTCTATTCTAGAATTTTCAAGAGCTGTAACAGGCCTGCTGGTCTCTGATGTTCTGCATTTACTCTCTGACATATGTCACATAGGACAACAAATTCTACGACTTCTCGCTTAAGATTTGGCCACTAAAATTTATTCTTGACATTCTGATACATTTTAGTGCTTCTAGGGTGAATAGAATACTTCGAATCATGAGCCTCCTTTAAAATTAACTATCTCAAACCATCAATATCAGGCACACAGATACGTCCATTAATCCAAAGCGTATCCTGATCATCCTTAGTGAAATCCTTAAATTTTCCTTCTTCCATCTTGAGCTTAATATCTTTAATCATAGGATCATTTGGTTGGGCAACACGAATCTGTTTTTCTAAAGTAGACTTTACTTCCAAATTGGCCACGAATCCCTCGGTTACAACTTCTAACTTTAACTTATGAAATTCCTCAAGCAGTTCTAGGCAATTCTCTTTTAATTCTAAAGCATTGAAGTAGCTCGTATGGCTTAAAGCATCTGCTACAACATTGGCTTTATTGGGATGGTAGTGGATTCTGATATTATAATCCTTTATTAACTCCAACAATCTTATTTACCTCATGTTTAGGTCAGACTGTGTGAAAATGTTCTTCAAGCCCATATGATCTGTATATCTCACATGGATTACCAATGAAATAATGACGCCAAAATTTTAAGGCATGCACAACGGTGGCTAATTCTAAATCATGGGTAGGGTAATTCTCCTCATGAGGTCTTAGTTGTCTCGATGCATAGGCAACAATCTGTCCTTCTTGCATCAGAATGCAACCTAATCCTTGACGCGAAACATCACAATAGATACCGAGCTCCTTCTGAATATCTGGCAAAACTAGCACTGGTGCTGATATTAAACGTTTATTCAATTTCTAAAAAATTTCTTCACAAGCTTAAGTCCAAGCGAACTTCTTCTCCTTCTTCAACAATTGCATAAGAGGCTTAGCAATTATCGAGAATCCTTCAATGAAGCGGTGATAATATCCTGCCATTCTCAAGAAACTGTGAATTTGAGTCACTATCTTGGGCGGCTCCCAATGTAACCTTATTGGGGTTAACTGCTTCTCCTTTAGCTGTCATCACATGACCAAGGAAATCAACTTCTTGTTTTCAAAAATCACACTTACTGAACTTAGCATACAACTAATGCTCTCTAAACTTTTGTAGTATTATTCTCAAGCGCTCAACATGTTCTTCTTCTGTCTTGGAATTGACCAAAATGTTATCAATGAACATTACCACAAACTTGTTCAAATATTCCATGAAGACCTTATTCATCATATTCATGAAATATGCAGGGGAATTAGTCAAACCAAATGACATGACCAAGAACTCAAAATGTTCATATCACGAAGAAAATGTAGTCTCCGATACATCTTTTGAACAAATTTTCAACTGATGATAACTTGATCGCGGATCGATCTTTGAGAACACTCTGACTCCTTTCATCCGATCAAACAAATTATCAATTCGGGGAAGTGGATACTTATTCTTGATGGTAATCTCGTTGAGAGCACAATAATCGATACACATCCTCATACTTCCATCCTTCTTTCTGACAAACAAGACTGACGCTCCAAAAGGCAACGAACTAGGTCTCACGAAACCTTTCTCAAGATGTTCTCCAATCTGTTTCTTTATTTCCACTAACTCATCAGTTGGCATCCGATAGGGTCTCTTGGAAATCTGTGTTGTTCCCAGAACTAAATCAATAATGAACTCAATGTCACAATCTGATGGCATTCTCGACAAATCTTCCGGAAAAAACATCTGGATAGTCTCTGACAATAGCTACATCCTCTAAAAAAATGGTCTTCAGACTTTTGATTACTAGATGTCCATCACGCACTGTAATGGCTACAAAACACCACTTTATTTCCATTAGTATTTTCGATTGTTACGGCTCTTCGGCCACAATCTAACACAGCTTTGTGTTTTGACAACCAATCCATACCAAGTATAACATCTAAAGTATGGGTGTATAAGACAATGAGGTTGGCTAGAAACTCAACTCCAGAAATGAGTAACTTAATTCCTAAGCATCCCAATCTAGAGCTTAAATTTGCTCCAGGCGACTGGACTAACAAGGTATGCTTAAGATGCATAACTTCTAAATTGTTCTTGTTCGAAAAAACTCGAGAAACAAATGGATGTGAAGCTCCATAATCAAACAAAATGCAGGTACTGAGTTAACCAGAAACTTATCTAGTACAACGTTGGGTGCTTCCTGAGCTCCTTGTAGGGTGACGTGGTTGACACGGTTTCTAAGCACGGAATGCGGTGCTCCTCCAGCTTGACCGGCAACTTGAGTTGCTCCTCGATTGTTGGCTAGCGCTGGCATCTTAGCGGGGGTATCTCCAAATTTGAAACGAACTAGTGTCATTGTTCCCTTCTGAGGGAAGTTGTTAGCAAAGTTTCCCAGCTCTCGGTAGGTATAGCAAAGTGTTGGGGTGTTATGCTGGTGACCTCCGGGATTGGCGTTCACTGAAGTAGGATTACTAAAACTCTGAACAACTAGATGAGGTACTGAAGTAGGTGTAGGCGTCATAAACGAATTCTACGTGGAAAGTGAGTAAACCGCTGAGGAACTGTCCTCATTCTCTGTTGAGACTAATGATTTCCTTGCTGAGCTATTCCGCGCTTGCAGTTGTCATCCAACTCCTTGCGCTTATCTTCAAGGATCAAAGACTTATTGACCAAGTCTTGAAAGTCTGGGAAAGTATGGGAAATCAGAATGAATTACAGTCCGGTGTTCAACCTGTTCAAGAAACGACTCTGTCGAGCCTTGTCGATAGCGACATCTTATGCAACATAACTTGTAAGCTGAGAAAACTTGTTAAGGTAATCAGGCACTGTCATATCTCCTTGATTAAGTGCACAGAACTCATCCTTGTTCAGGTCTTTGATTCCCTCCGGCACATGGTACAGGCGAAAAGTTGTAGAGAACTCTTCCCAAGTATTGTTCTACGGAGTCTCATGTGTAGAACAAAAATTCTCCTACCATCCAGCGACAATTCCTCCCATCTGATGGGTAGCATCGAGAACCTTTTCGTGATTGTTGCACTAAGTGATCAACAACTTTCTTTCAATCATGCAAAGCTAATCATCAGCTTCCACTGGCGAAACACTTCCAGAAAAAGTCGGCGGGCGAGTCCTCATGAACTCTACTTACTTAGACTGTCCTTGGTGACCGTGAACAACTGGTGCTACATTGTTGTTGTTGGCTTGGTTGTTGTTTATGTTCTGTATCTGATTCATCATTGCATACATCATCTGAGTCTGGGCATCCATGAATGCTCCAAAGTTATGTAGATCTATCTACGGTGCTTGAGGTGGAACTGCTCTTGCTGGGGTCTATTCACTTCCCTCTGCCCCATTGGTTCCTGGTCCATTGGAAGCAGCGTTGCGAGTCTGAACCATTTGGTGAATGCTCGAAGGAATTAGATAAGGTAGCAAGCACATGGTAAGTTAAGAACTAAGCAGGGGGTAGGTTTAACTCAACAAACACTGCACAAAGAACTCAACTGAAATAACTATATATTAATAAGGGTCTTAGCATGCCTACAACAACTGTCTAAGGGCCCTTGCAGCTCATATTGCACACAAGAAAACGAAAGCGGACCTAACACACAATCTACCGTCTAAAGGACGACACTTCTAATTTTAAGCTGACACAGCTCTCACACACTAAGCATCAATTGACTAAGCCTAATTCTTGGCTAACTCACTCACTGAGGTAACCTCCACAACCACGACGACGCACTTCCCTATCGTAGGCTAGCAGATGTTGGACCCGGGAGTAACACCCCCAAATCCTCTGTGTATTTCTAAACTAGTCCCACGATTAGTAGCTAGTTCACACAACAAACAAATATGATAACTTCCATAAATCGCACAACTTTATTAATAAATATTAGAGTTTATTATAAGAAAGGCTTACAAGCCAACAATGGAGAACATAGCAGAAGACGAAGATGAAGTAGTAGAGCCCAACTAATCTGCCACAGGTAATCGACTGGGGTAGCGGCCTAGTCATGGAGATCCATACCGATAGCGAAGCCCTTCTCCTCAGGACAATATTTTATTAAGCAAGGGTGAGTACAAAAATGTACTCCACAAGTTACACTCATAACAGAGTTAATGCATGCATGGATATTATCAAAGGAAGGCTTATAGGGTTGTTTTTGCAAAATCAACATTTGACATTTTAAATACAATACCTAAGTTCAAAAGCTCAAGTTTTGCAATATCTAAAATTGAGTTTTAACCAAATTAATAAAGCTAGTGTAGGCACCAACCTAACACTAACTTAAACACGGGCACCAACCCGACTCTTCAACCCATAATTTTTCTCATGGACACCCATCCATGACATAAATTGTTATATAAAACATTTTGAAAACAAAATCAAAGTATAACTTTGAGTGGCTTTGCTCAGCATGTCCATGACCGTGGATATAGCTATTCAAATAGTTTTACACTCTACAAAGGTTGTACAACTTTACCCACAAGAGATAATCAAATTTTAATGTACGTTTGACACACTTCCGTAGGTGTGCGACTAAGTGATTATCACAAGGCCTTTACAATGCTCAATCCCAAAGCAGTTATGCCCGCTAAGGTGTCACCCCCATTGGGCCACCAGCCCGCCGGAAGTCTCCCTCTTGCACCAAGTGGGTATTTTTGTCTACACGACACCCACACATCCAAATGGCACAACTAGTAGAGGAATATTGCAAATTATTTAGTCAGGTCTGTCTCATACTAGACTCATGGTAGTACGGTGGAGCTTAGTAAGATACGGTCTAAAGACCGGTCCTTAACTGACATGGACAACTTTCAATAAAACCATGGTCTCGATCATAGAAATGAATCGATCCCGTGCATCAACTTACACCATCCAAACATCCATTTCACCCAAGTCTAAACCAACTTTTATTTTCCTTTTTAAATCATTTGTAAACTTCCATGACACACCAATGCCACAGATATAATTTAAACCACATTTGATTTTTGGCTAAAAATTCCCAAATCAAATATTTCAGATCGAAGCATGGCTAAGCATAATTTTTTCCAAAATGTTCTAGTTCATACTATTGCATAAACTAGATTTTCATCTAAGATAAAAAAAAAAGGTATGTTTAATTCAACATCAACATTGGTCGCATAATAGAATTGGGAATAACTAAAAATTTAAAACAGAATTTAAATTAACTTGAATATAAATAAGCATGAATAATAATTTAAAATAGAATTTCAATAATTTAAAATATTGGGATCAAACATGATCAAAGATGTAACTTGTCTTACTCAATTATTTTTTGTTCTGAAATGGCGTCAAAATTTGACTTTCCGAAGTCATTGAAATATATACGCGAAAATAAGCTAAATTCAAAAAACAATCAAATAAACTCTAAATTAAATAATTTAGGTTCTGAGAGATAGATATTGAATTTAGAAATTTGAATCACTTGAACCGAAGCTCGAATGAAGGAGAACGAGCTCTTGGAAGATTGAAATTCACATGAAATGATAGAATTGGAATTTTCACAATTGATGGAATTATTTTTCTAAAGCAAAAACAATTATTGCACAATGATGACGTCAGAAACTCATAAAGAATTTTGGCTGAATTTATTTTCTTAAATAAAATCGTTTTGAGCCAACGACATATGGGCCCGGGTCTATACACCGGGTCCCTGAAATGCACCTTGGTCTACGGTTGACCGAGGGCATAGGCTAGTGTGGCTTTGCCATGTCAATGACACACGGGAACACCACACAAGCAAAGGGCACTAAGGTGGTGTGACGTGGCTGTGACGGTGGTAGCCACATCAGCTCGAGATGGCGGCGGTGCAAGGACCAAAGGTCGTCGATGAACGGTGGCAAGGCGGCCAGCGGCGAGGGTACCATTGGAGATAGGAAGGGACGCTGAGCATGGTGCTCACCTTGGTGGCGACTTGGCACGATGGAATCATCAGTGGCGAGGGCGGCAGTGCCGGTGTGGTTCGATCCCAAGCGGCGACGAAGCTCCGGTGAGCTTCCGGCGAGGAGACGGTGAGCATAGCGTAGAATATGCTGTAGCGAAGTCGAAGAAGGTGACTAAGGTGGAGGAGCTCCACTGCCAGTGGCAAAATCGACGGCGAAGCGGCGTTCGGTCACTGGCGGCGGAATGGGGATTCTAGTGAGGAGAGGAAGAGAGGGGATCTGAGAATTTGGGAATGTGATGAGGGAGACAAGGGGCACTCGGTGCTCATATTTATAGGGGTCGAGGAGGCGCGAGGGGGGAGTTCGATGGGCAGCGGTTATTCGCCGGGGTGAGCAGCCGGAGCAAATGCTATTTAAAGTGAATAAAAGAGGGATAATGGCCAGAGTGAGTGCAATGGCATGAGGGGGTTTCATTTTATGAGAATGCGCGAGAATCACAAAGGAAAACGCCCGACAATCACGAGCTTGGGCGCATGGCCAAGGCAGATGCGGCGAGCGGCTGGAGGTTGCGGATGATCTCGATAGGTGGGCCCCCACTAAAGTGAGGGGGGAGGAGGGAAGCGGGTAGGCTAGCACAGGTGGGCCGGAAAGTGAGAGTCGGCCGGGGGAGGAGACAAGGAACACAGGCCGAAAAAGAAGATTTCGACCGAAAACGAAATATGGAGTTTCAACTGATTTTTGATTTACAAAAATTTCAACAAATTAAATAAGCTTTTAGAAAATAGCAAACAGAGTTCAAAAATTCTAGAAAAATTCATAGAAATTCCTTGAATTATTATGAACTTAATAAAATTAATTCCAACTTAAAGTTGGCTCTTATTTTTGCACATAAATTATTTTGAATTTTTGGAAAAATAGGAAAAACCTTTTTATATAGCAGAAAATTCAAGAAATTAATTAAATTGTTCCTTTTTAACTTTAAATCCAAGAAAATACCAGAAAACTCAATAAATTTTCTTTTTGGCTTTTAAATCTAGGAAATTGAAGAAAACTAAGGAAACTCTTTTAAAACTCATAAAATTGCTGACATGGCGGGCCCTCTCGTCTATGATATTAAGAAATATCACAGACGGTTTTTAATCTGAACCGTCTGTGATATTTTTGTATCTCAGATGGTTTGTGGTTGGAAGTGTATGTGACATATTCAATGCCGCTGCACCTCCCGCGCGATGCATCTCTTCGTCTCCTGCATCGACATTACTCCTTGCATGTTTTATAAGAATGATCATCCGCCATTGTACTCCTCACACATCACTCTACTCTCAAGCACCAACGAGATCATCTGCCACCATACTCCACACACATCATCTACTCTCAAGCACAAACAAAATAGCTGCCCACTCTTCTCCCCTAACGCCAGCATTGATAGCCTACTTGGCCATCATGTACAAGCACCTCGCTGGCCGTACGCTGGTGGAAGCTGCGGAAGGTCACTGTGATTACAGTGTCCTCTATCCTCTAGCGGAGGTTATGCCAGGACACGTGATGGCGACGTTGCGCCGTCTAGACGACCTCCTCTACTGTGTCTTCTGGGTGGTCTGCAGCTTCCGGCGAACTAACCTCACCATCGGTGTAGTCCTCAAGCAAGACGTTGCACGTCTGCAGGAGGAATACCATTGCTTGGAATGCGACATCGAGGTGACGAGCGACCGAGTTGACCAAGCCGAGACCGCTCAAGCAAGAGAAGAGGGCCTATGAGCGCTTTTCTACTTGGCTCCTCAGGTGTAGCTTCTTTGGGCGACTATGGAATGATCACGTCAATGGTTGGAAGTGTTTCAGGCTACCTGTGTTGATCCTAAACCCTCTGATGCCGACAACGTCGTCTATAAAGCTTTGATAACAGAGATAGCAGGCTACTTGGGCCACTAGAAAAACTTGATCTTTTATTATTTCTACTTTTTAAAATCTTTTGTAAGAAGCGACTGGCCACGCTATTTGGCCATATGGAAATACAAAAAATGATATAAGAAAATCCAGTTTAAGGTTAAGCTATTGTCTATGTTGAACATGTTTACTATCACAGGCGGTTTAGTAGAAAAAACCGTCTGTGATATATAATTATCACAAACGGTTATTAACAAGAACCATCTGTGATAATGCATACTTCATAGACGGTTTTTTTAAATATAACCGTCTGTGATATGTATCACAAACGGTTTGTGGTTGGAATCGTCTGTGAAATGTTCAAGCCACTTTGGTTCCCGCGCGATACATCTCTTCGTCTTGTGCGCCGACATTACGATGGGTCTCTTCGTCTCAGTTTGTGATATGCTTTAAAATAATGATCATGTCTTTTTCACCCTCCATCAACAACCAGTAGAGTTAAAAAAAACTCGATCACTACGGTATTGAAAAATCATAGATCGTACGTCGCGCGCCATGGTGAGCACACGGAACATGACAGCAAGGACCAAAGGGAGGAGGTCGGCAATTCTTTGTCGCTCTTAAATCACGATGTAAATGCCAACATCGTCGGCCTCATGGCATGAGCTCTCCTCGACCCATGGTGACCTCTGCGACCTCGAGCCACGTGACGTGTTTATATACCTACAAAATACGTACTACTATTTGTTGTGGCAACCAATCCATGTATGCATACATGTTAGCCTTTTAATTTTACTAGAGAAACATGTCACTAATCTGACTAGCAACAACGCCCTTAATTTGGCCTTAATTTTAATTTTCTCTTATGGAGTAATTCTGACGTCTTGAATTGTGTACGTATATTGGAGTTGCAAGGCCATGTACAATGCGTCCAAGGAGTGCGCTGTGGGGAGGCATGTGGTGCTGGAGCGGGAGGAGGCAATGTAGTGGCTGGACAACGACCGCTACCTCACCGTCGTCAACCACCTAGCCGGCGCTACCAACCCGGAGGCCTGCTTCATCATCGGCCTCACACTCGTCTTTGCACACCAGGACGTGCAGTGCGGCCTTGTGTTCCTTGAATGGGGGGCCGTCGCTGGCCACAAGGCCACGGTCTATGTGCTCGGCCTCCTCCTCTACAAGGTTGGTGAGGCGCGCAACATTTGAAAGCAATACATCAGCCAGGTCGAGGGCCAAGAGGACCAACCGAGAGTGCAAGCGGTGCCGAAGGCTCCCTGCGGATGCGGTCCAGGCGGTGATGTGGAAGATGGCTAGGCCGTTGGGCTGGGTGTGGGTGCTGTCAGAGGACGACCACCAGTGCACGAGCACCGGCTACGGTGTGACGGAAGGGTGGGACAACTATGTCATCTTCTACAGCGACGACTGTATGATTAGGCATGAGTACGCCAAGTTCTTTGCACAGGTGTTGAACTACTTGTAAAATTAGCTGTTTTTTAGTGATACTCCTGATGCTAGCAGCCGAAAAATAGAACATTTTTTAGATATGGAAAGAACTATCACAAACGGTTTAGTGGAACAAACCGTCTGTGGTGTAATAAATATCATAGACGGTTATTAAAAATAATCGTGTGTGATATGTATTTATCACAAAAGGTTACTAAAAATAACCGTCTGTGATATATGCTTATCACATATGGTTTGTGGTTAAAACCATCTGTGATATTTTGCATACTACTACAAGAAACCAGCTACTTCACAAATATGCCATAAATTACAACAATGATACACACACACACACAATCTTCTCCAGCCACTTGATATGGTCCAGAATGTGCTCCATCTTCAACTCCAGCATGTTTAGCCTCTACTCCAGCCCAGAATCCATCCTTTGCCCTGTATTGCTGCGCTCCCTTGCTTTGTCCATGGTGTCTGCCCATTAGAAATATTGACATCCTCCAACCTACGGAACCGTACAAACTCCAAAATAGCACACACATTTCATAGCTACTAGAGAAACATCCAAACCGCAAGAAATCAAACTCAAGTTTACTTACTGAGAAATAAGGACATTTGTAAAACACCCGACCAGTATTTCCCTCGGTGTTGGCATAGAACACATTTGCTTGCACATGGCAGTTAGGGCAATCCACTCGCCTAGTAGTGGCTAGCGCTAGGGCCCTCCGATTCGGTGAATTCGACGCCTCAGACATATATATGGCCCTCACTCAAGAGGAGGAGATGAGGTGAGGTGAGACCAGAAGGAGAAAGAGCTGAGCTCAACTACTAGAAGAAGATGAGAAAGCTCAGGATTGGGCCTACTTATGTTGGCATGCAAATATTTTTTGGCTATAGAACTATCACAGATGGTTTAGTGGAATAAACCATCTGTGATATGTATCACAGACGGTTATAAACTACAACAGTCTATGATATATAATTATCACAGACGGTTATTAACAAGAACCATATGTGATGTTTTTTTATCACAGGTGGTTTTTAATTAGAACCGTCGGTGATGTGTATCACGGACAGTTATTAACAAGAACCGTCTCTGATAAGCGTTTTTTTGGAGGGATGTCCATGCAACATGTGGAGGATGAGACATCAACCACGACCAACCTCATCAAGCCTGCAAGTTCAAGAAGCATGACTGCCAGAAGAGCACATGAGGAGGCTATTTCACTAGCAATCCTCTAGACACAACTGCAGACCTCGGATGTGCCCAAGCAGCATGATGAGGAGGATTCTACATGCTGTGTGGCACATTCAAGGCCTGTAGTTGTGTCTGGAGGAATGCCAGTGAAATAGCCTCTTCATGCGCTCTCCTGGCAGTCATGCTTCTTGAACTTGTAGGTTCGATGAAGTATGTCGTGGCTGCTGTCTCATCCTCTTCATGCTGCGTGGACGACCCCCCGAAAAAAAGATCATGCAGCCACATCAGAGAAAAATGAATACTAACCTTAGATCACTAAGAACAAATAACAGATCTACAAGCACACTTGAAAATCTATGGTATTTCTTTCAACAAACACACCTCAGAGCTGGCCGTCTCCTTCAAAGCAGCCACATATATACCAAAGACATTTCTCACTACAGATAGATCTAGATCTGAGGGGACGACCAGATAAATACCATCTGTGATAATTCAGAGACCGTCGGTGAGGTCTCTGAATGTCACAGACAGTTCTTGTTAAGAACCTTCTGTGATACATTTCACAGACGGTTCTTAACTAGAATGGTCTCTAAAGGTTCTTAACAAGAATCGTGTGAGGCCTACGATTATCACAGACGATGGTTATTAAAAATCGTCGGTGATACGTATCACAGACGGTTTTATGTAAGAACGGTCTGTGATATGCGCAATTAAATATCTTGTCGTCCCGACTCCAGACAGATCTATCTATAGTGAGATCTGTCTCTGATATGCGGCTGCTCTAAAGAAGGCGGCCAGCTCTAGGGCGTTTGGTGAAAGAATTAAATACCATAGATTTGCAATTGTGCTTGTAGATCTATTTATTCTTGGTGATCTAAGGTTAGTATTTGCTTATAATTATATGCATTATAATCTAGAGAGATGTATGATAGCTAGGTTTATCATCCAAGGAGGTTATTGGTAGTTAAGATTTACAATAGAACAATGAGCAGCATGTATATATACATTCACTTGCCCTGTATTGTGTAAAATAATACTATTTACATCATAGTGATCCTCAGTTCTAACTATGTCAAATGAAGGAGGAAGGGAGGAGAAGGAAAGGAGGAAGAAAGAGAGGTTGGTCAATAGAAAGAGATCTCGTGGGATATTTGGGATCTTCGTGGTGAGCTCCAAGGGTAACGATTTGTAATCCTTTATATTTGCCCTAGGTGAATCGCTATTCAATTTGTAGTATGTTTGGTCAATAGGAAGAGTAGTTGCGTGCATTAATCTAATTTGTTACGTGTGTAGCGCAGATGGACCGAAGCTGGATGTACATTGAGAACCGTGTGAGTGAAGAGTACATTGATGGTGTGTCTGCTTTTAGAAGAGCTGTCGAGCAGGATATGTTAAAGAAGGGGATAAAATTTATGTATTGTCCATGCATTGATTGCGATAATTTGAACATGTTTACCAACCTGGCGTAGATTGAAGGGCACTTGATTAGAAGGGGTTTCAAAAAGGAGTATACATGTTTGACCAGTCACGATGAAGAGCGGATTATACCGGAAGGTAGTAACATCATCGAGGGAGACAACGATATGCCGGATGTGGACTGTGCTTTTGATGAGGATAGGTTGTACGATGACAATCTGGATCAGATGTTAGGCGGTGCAGACGGGGACTATAGTGAGAGAGAGAGTTTGGTAGATCCGAGGGCTTAATAGAGGACTCGGGGAAACTTTTGTTCCAGGGCTGCAAGCCAGAATACACAAGGTTCTCATCCATGCTTGAACTGTTGAAATTGAAGGCAAGCAATGGTTGGTCCGATAAGAGTTTCACGGCGTTACTATGTCTCCTAGCGGACATCCTTCCCGAGGGAAACATGTTGCCCAGAACAACCTACCAAACCAAGAAGGTTCTTTGTCCATTGGGAATGGAAGTAGAAAGAATACATGCATACCCGAACGATTGTATCATTTACCGTAAAAAGTATGCAAACATGCATGTATGTCTGGTTTGCAAAGCATCCCCATACAAAGCGTAAGAATCACTCTGATGACGACAAGGGCATCAAGGTGAAGCAAAGACCTCCTACTAAGATGTTGTGATACCTGTCTATAATTCCCCGTTTGAAGCGTTTATTTGCGAATCGAGAGGAGGCAAGATTGCTGCATTGGTACTCAGAGGAGCGTAAGAAAGATGGAAAGGTAAGACACCCTATTGATTCTATCTAGTGGAGAAACTTTTATAGGAGCTTCGAAGACTTCAGTGCGGAACTGTGGAATATGAAGTTTGGGTTGAGTATAGATGGAATGAATCCTTTCGGTAAAATGAGCAGCCGACATAGCACCGCGCCCGTGAATCTATGTATGTACAACCTTCCTCCTTGGCAGTGTATGAAGCGGAAGTACATTTTGATGTCACTACTTATCCAAGGACCGAAGCAACCTGGAAACGATATTGATGTGTACCTAGCACCATTGCTGGAAGGTCTTGTGACACTGTGGAACGAAGGGGTACAGGTATGGGATGTGTACAAACGAGAAAACTCCACTTTATGCTCCATGTTGTTCTGCACCATCAATGATTTTCCTTGCCCTTGGTAACTGTCGTAGCTAAAAAGCTAGACAGATGGGTACAGGGACCCTCCGTACAGCGAAGACCCTCCGTACCCTTTGTCTTGGGTGAAGGACCGGATGGAGAGAAGCCAAAGACAAGTGTGTTTGTATGTATTGCTCATATGTGTTGAATGAGGAGAGCCCCCCCTATTACATGCCCATAGGGCTTTACTTATAGGGGGCAAGAAGGGACATTTACCTTCTTGCCCCCATAGGTGAGAGAGAGAGAAAGGGCATTTTGGGTATATTTGCCCTAAAATCCACTATACAGACTAGATTTACATATGAACAACATCCCTGAAGGAACACCGGTATTCCCGATGATATGAGGGTGTGGGGCACCCCTTGGTGTCCTGCTACGACAACTCCCTCGTCTGCGTGGTCTGAGGTTGCGAGGACAGATCCCGTGATCCCGAGGGGCGAGCGGACGTAATCGTATCGCCCCCGGCCCTTAGGAGTCGGGATGCCCCCGGAGAAGTTGGCGCGGAGCTGCCCCACCGAGGCATGGGCCTCGAGGTGGGCGATGTGTCGGGGCCGCCCCGCCGAGGCCATAGCCTCGAGGCGTCTGCAACAGACGACGCCGGGCGGCGGCGGTGGTGAAGGGCGTCTTGCGGGCGAGGTGGCGCGTCCGCTGCTACCTTCGTATTGGACTACTTCTTTGGTGTGACCGTTTGGGATGCTTCTGTTTGGGACCTGACACCGTCCCCCCTTTGGCTGCTCCTAGTCAAGTGTCCCCGTGACTTGGAGTGGCGCGAAGGGACTTTGTGCACTTGCCGAGTTCTTCTTTGGCTCTTTGGGGTTCAAAGGCGGCGAGGAGGGAGGCGAAGCCGATCGCCGTGTGGGTGAAGTCGATCTTGGTGCCACGCCGAGATGCATGCCTCGAGGCGCGATGCTTGCAGAGAGAAACTGTGGGCGGTCGAGCGAGCCGCCACGCCGAGGCATGGCCTTGAGGCGCTGGCGTCGGGCCGCCCGCCGAGGCTACTGACCTCGAGGCGTCTGGTGAGCAAAGATGGTAGAGCCTGTGTGGGTGAAGTCGACGCGGAGCCGCCACGCCGAGGCATGGCCTTCGAGGCGGGCGGCGCGTCGGGGCCGCCCCGCCGAGGCTACAGCCTCGAGGCGGGCGGTGAGCAGTGGTAGAGCCTGTGTGGGCGAAGTCGACGCGGAGCCGCCACGCCGAGGCATGGCCTTCGAGGCGGGCAGCGCGTCGGGGCCGCCCCGCCGAGGCTACAGCCTCGAGGCGGGCGGTGAGTCGTGGCTGTCGTTGCTACCTTCATGTTTGATTACTTCTTCGGTGTGACTGTTTGCAATGATTCTACTAGTGGCCTGGTACCGTCCCCCCCCCTTCGGCCGCTCTTAGTGGTTTGTGCCCATGACTAGAGTGGCGTGAAGGGTTGATGCTCATCCGCTTAAGGAGGCAATTGCTTATTATGATGACATTTGGGTGTGCTTGCGAGGGGGAGGCGAAGCCGAGAACGCCGAACGCCATCCCCTAACTTTCTTTTTGATTGGGCTCGCTTGGGGAGCCCAAGGCTAGCGAGGGGGAGGCGAAGCCGAGAACGCCGTCCCCCAACTTTCTTTTTGATTGGGCTCGCTTGCGGAGCCCAAGGCCAGCGAGGGGGAGGCGAAGTCGAAAACACCGTCCTCCAACTTTCTTTCTGATTGGGCTCGCTTACAGAGCCCAAGGCTAGCGAGGGGGAGGCGAAGCCGAGAACGCCGTCCCCCCCCCCCACATTCTTTTTGATTGGGCTCACTTGCGGAGCCCAAGGCTAGCGAGGGGGAGGCGAAGCCGAGAACGCCGTCCCCCAACTTTCTTTTTGATTGGGCTCGCTTGCGGAGGCCAAGGCTAGCGAGGGGGAGGCGAAGCCGAGAACGCCGTCCCCCAACTTTCTTTTTAATTGGGCTTGCTTGCGGAGCCCAAGGCTAGCGAGGGGGAGGCGAAGCCGAGAACGCCGTCCCCCAACTTTCTTTTTGATTGGGCTCGCTTGCGGAGCCCAAGGCTAGCGAGGGGGAGGCGAAGCCGAGAACGCCATCCCCCAACTTTCTTTTTGATTGGGCTTGCTTGCGGAGCCCAAGGCTAGCGAGGGGGAGGTGAAGCCGAGAACGCCGTCCCCCAACTTTGTTTTGGTAAGGCTCCGGGGAGCCCTGATGCTTTGTTGTGCTGGCGAGGATGACGCTGTCCCCCCTGGTATGTTTTGGTCTTGGAACCGGGCTATGCCAGGGTTAGCTTTGCGCATCGCCTTTGCCGAGGCAATCACGTCTGTGGGTGGTATTGGCTTGCACCGAGGCCAAAGGCCATGCACGGTGGCTTTGTTTTTTGTTGTGGCATCTTGTTGCTTTTTCATTGAAGGGGTTTTGTGTTAACATACGCGAATGTGCGAGGTCTCCCCGCCGAGGCAAGGCACTCGAGGCGGGAGACTCTCTAGTCACCGAGGCGCTGCCTCTAGAACGACTAGGTTTTGCACGAATGAGCGCGAATGTGTGAGGTCTCTCTGCCGAGGCAAGGCACTCGAGGCGAGAGACTCCCTAGTCGCCGAGGTGGGGCCTCTGGAATGACTAGGTTTTGCACAAATGAGCGCGAATGTGTGAGGTCTCCCACCGAGGCAAGGCACTCGAGGCGGGAGACTCCCTAGTCGCCGAGGCGGGGCTTCCGGAACGACTAGGTTTTGCACGAATGAGCGCGGATGTGTGAGGTCTCTCCACCGAGGCAAGGCACTCCAGACGGGAGACTTCCTAGTCGCCGAGGTGGGGCCTCTGGAACGACTAGGTTTTGCACGAATGAGCGCGAATGTGTGAGGTCTCCCCGCCGAGGCAAGGCACTCGAGGCGGGAGACTTCCTAGTCGCCGAGGCGGGGCCTTCGGAACGACTAGGTTTTGCACGAATGAGCGCGAATGTGTGAGGTCTCCCCGCCGAGGCAAGGCACTTGAGGCGAGAGACTCCCTAGTCGCCGAGGCGGGGCCTCCGGAACGACTAGGTTTTGCATGAATGAGCGCGAATGTGTGAGGTCTCCCATGAGGCAAGGCACTCGAGGCGGAGACTCCCTAGTCGCCGAGGCGGGCCTCCTAACGACTAGGTTTTGCACTGAATGAGCTGAATGTGTGAGGTCTCCCGCCGAGGCCGGGCACTCGAGGCAGAGACTTCCTAGTCACCCGAGGCGGGCCTCCTAAATGACTAGGTTTTGCACGAATGAGCGCGAATGTGTGAGGTCTCCCCGCCGAGGCAAGGCACTCAAGGCGGGAGACTCCCTAGTCACTGAGGCGGGGCCTCTGGAATGACTAGGTTTTGCACGAATGAGCGCGAATGTGTGAGGTCTCCCCGCTGAGGCAAGGTACTCGAGGCGGAAGACTCCCTAGTCGCCGAGGCGGGGCCTCCGGAACGACTAGGTTTTGCACGAATGAGCGCGAATGTGTGAGGTCTCCCCGCCGAGGCAAGGCACTCAAGGAGGGAGACTCCCTAGTCGCCGAGGCGGGGCCTCCGGAACGACTAGGGTGTAGAGGGCGTCGGTGTGTGCCGGGGCTCGTGGCCATACACGGTGTCTTGTTTATACACTTCACACCCCGGAGAGTGAGTTAGTTTGCACCAGGCTCGGGGCCATACGCGGCGTGTTATTTATACACTCGCGCCTGCGGAGGACATCGGTGTGTGCCGGGGCTTGGGGCCATGCGCGGTGTCTTTGTTTATACACTTCACACCCCGGAGGGTGAGTTAGTGTGCACCAGGGCTCGGGGCCATGCGCAGCGTCTTATTTATACACTCGTGCCTGCGGAGGGCATCGGTGTGCGTCGGGGCTCGGGGCCATGCGCGGCGCCTTTGTTTATACACTTCACACCCCGGAGGGTGAGTTAGTGTGCACCGGGGCTCGAGGCCATGCACGGCGTCTTATTTATACACTCGTGCCTGCGGAGGGCATCGGCATGCGCTGGGGCTCGGGGCCATGCGCGGCGTCTTTGTTTATACACTTCACACCCCGAAGGGTGAGTTAGTGTGCACCAGGGCTCGAGGCCATACGCGGTGTCTTATTTATACACTCGTGCATGTGGAGAGCATTGTTGTGCGCCAGGGCTCGGGGCCATGCGCGGCGTCTTTTCTTACGATACAACCGAAAATAACTTCATGTTGATAGCGAGTCTTAAGTGAAGATACACAACAAAGATGCTTAGCGAAGCCTGAGGTCTCACTACTGGCCTAAAATAAACAGTGCGTTTTCATTGACTCGTGGGGTCATGCTTGCATGGGCTGTCTGTGGCTTTTGCTAGCAAAGGTGTGAACTGATTTTTTTTTGTGGGCAGCCCTACACTAAGTGATGAGTGCTACTAGTCGTGGCTGCAGCCCGTAGGCTTGGTAACTGGGCATTTATTGCGATGGCCCTGCCCACAGCATGATCCTTGCAGAATCCTAGTGTACGCTACAGGCTTTAACTTCCTAACCTTTATGAATGCCCGTGCAAATAAGGTTGCCTGTAGTGGTCTTAGCACAAAATCCTCATCCTTTTAAATCACGAGACTCTTCGGAGAAAGAGACTTGCCTCAGTTTGGATGCTCCGGAGGGGATGATGGGCGAGCCCAAGGGTGGCACGTCGCGGCGGAGGACACGCGCCGGAGGAGGCTCGAGGCCGAGGGACCTCCGGAGGTGGCCAGAGGGTCTTCGCTGGGCGGAGGCTCCGAGGCGTCGAGGTCGCTAGCTCCCGCGGTGGTGCCGAGGTGGGTGCTTCGGTTTGGAGGCGAGGTGGCACCGACGGAGCCTGTGGCGGCCAGAGGGGGCCCAGAGGTGACTACTCCACATAGAGGCGCGAGGTGGCTGCACCGTGCGGAGGCGAGGACGGCTGGCGGGAGCCGGGTTCGTGTGGGTGGAGCTTCTGAGGTGGCCCGCGGTTGTCTTCGTGTGGCACGGAGGTTGTTTGGGCGACTCGTGGCGGAGCCGCCGAAGGCGGCCGGAGTTGGAGGGGGACCCGAGTGGTGCTCAGTGTTCTTGTGGGTGGCCCATCTTTGGCAGAAAGGGCCCCTGCTACTCTCGGGTGGCGGTGAAGATCTGCGAGGCTCGGGCGGGGCCTCGAGCGGTGAAGGGACTCCCCGGGCGGCGAGGGGGCACGAGGGGACTCCCCAGGCGGGTGGAGGCCTCGGGTGCTGAGTGAAGGGTGGCCGAGCCGAAGGCGGAGGTCGTGGGCTGGTCAGGCGGTGGTGGCGTTGGTGAAGATCCGAAGGCTCCAGGTGAAGGTCCGAAGGCTCCGGAGGGGTTGGATGGCTTCCTGGGCGGCACCAGCGGCGAATCATCACGGGTTGCTACGGGTGATGGTACCCCGGGCGGCGGAGACTCCAAGGACGCTGGTGGCGGCAGGAGGCTCCGGGCGGAGCTTCGGGCGAGGGGCCTGTGCGACGCCCAGTGGCGACCGAGACGTGTTTGCTTCAGAGTTGGAGGAGGGGGCCCGGAGGCTGGTGCCGAGGTGGAGGCGGCCCGAGGAAGGTGGCGGAGCTTTGATGCCGAAGGGTCCTCTGGCTGCTCCGAGCGAAGTCCTTTGCAGGCGGAGCCGCGCCGAATGCGGAGGAGGCGGCGCCGAGGTGGAGGAGCTCGGGGCTGAGGCGGTGCCGCCGGAGTTGAACGAGGCCAGAGGGGTGGGGGTGCTTTGGCCATGCTTCTCTTTTCTTTTCTCTTTTTTTTGTGTGTGCTTGGCCGAAGGTGCTGATGGGGGGATGGGGGCTTCGGGCCCGCGTCCGAGGCCGGAGCAAGGAAGGCACCAGTGGGGAAGTGCTCCGGAAGATTCAGCTGGTAGGCTTCGGCAGGACGAAGGATTATCCGGTGGCTTCGGACTGGAGCGGGGTCTTCGTGGTGGCTTCGCAGGTGGTCGCTGGCGGAGGCTCCTAGCGGCCGGGCGACGAAGAGGCGTCTGTGGCCTTGGTCCCGAAAGTGAAGGTGCGAGGTGGTCTGCAGTGGCGAAGGTGGGATGGAGGGCTTCGGCAATTTTTTTTCTGCCAAGGTCTTGGGCGGCCGGCTCCTCTCACGTAAGCTTGTTCGTCCGCGGACGGCGCCAACTGTCGTAGCTAAAAAGCTAGACAGATGGGTATGGGGACCCTCCGTACCCTTTGTCTTGGGTGAAGGACCGGATGGAGAGAAGCCAAAGACAAGTGTGTTTGTATGTATTGCTCATATGTGTTGAATGAGGAGAGCCCCCCCCCCCCATTACGTGCCCATAGGGCTTTACTTATAGGGGGCAAGAAGGGCATTTTGGGTATATTTGCCCTAAAATCCACTATACAAACTAGATTTACATATGAACAGCATCCCTGAAGGCACACCGGTAATCCCGACGATCCGAGGGCGTGGGGCACCCCTTGGTGTCCTGCTACGACAGTAACCTATCTTGGTTCAGTATAAAAGGAGCCAAAGTATGTCTTCACTTCTTACATGATACCGAGAGTGTGTGGCTGAACAACTCGCGCAAAACTGTGTACATGCGTCATCGTAGGTTCCTTCTCAGGTATCACCCGTACTGCAAGATGAAAAAATAATTCGATGGAAATAAGTAGGACGGTTCAGCTCTAAGGGCTTTTAGAGGGAAAGATGTCTATGATATGGTCAAGGATATCGATGTTGTGCTTGGAAAGGGACGCAAATTGAGAACCCGTCAGAAGAACATCTGAAAGAAGCGATCAATTTTTTGGGACTTACCTTACTGGGAGCACATAGAAGTCCAGTACTGCATTGACGTCATGCACGTGGAGAAGAATATATGTGATAGCTTGATTGGTCTCTTACTGAACATTCGTGACAAAACAAAGGATGGTGTCAACGCACGGTGTGACTTGGTTGATATGAACATAAGGACCGAGTTAGCATTGAAAGAGACCGATAAAGGACGAACGTACTGTAGGACCGGAAAGGCGACTAGAGGGGGGGTGAATAGGAGCACTATCTATTTTTCGCTTTGCTGATCGGATTCAAACATGATATTGACTCCAATAGCTATGAGAACTATGAAGATCAATATATATAAGCGTAGCGGAAGACTTGTACTTAAACCCCTTCAAATCCCCAAAAGAAACGACCAAAAACACAAAAATCAGCCTTATGAACAGTGCTGATGAACAGTAACGGTCGAACCGGATGAACAGTGGCGGTTGTACCGCAGTCCGGTTGAACCGGATGAATAGTGCCGGTCGTTCGCGTGAACGAAGAAAATCAAAGCGAATGAACAGAAACAGCCTGAAAAACGAAATCAAAAATCGACGTAACTTTTGATCCGCTTGGCCAAACTCCACCAAATTTGAAACACAACTTCCTAATGATGTCAGGAACCTATTCCAAGCAACCATTGCAAAGATCCATGCCAAAGTTCCTATCTTTTTCAATTTTACCGAAGGAGGGTTCAAAACCGAGCAAAAATGAAAAACTTGATCCAAAACTTGCTCGTGGGTGGATGATGATCAAGATGACCTTAGATGGGTTCCTACATATCCCAGCAAGCAAGATCAAGAAGGAAAACCAAGCAAAAACTCATGGATCAAAGAAAGCCCCAAAATCATCAATTAAAGAGGATGAACACATAAACGAAATAGAGACTCATCTCAAGAGATTTGGATGGATTGATTTGAGATGAATGATTGTTGCTTACAGCCACTCCACATGGAGGGCAAAGCTCACCACGTGAGCACACACTCTCAATCCAAACCCTAGAACCTAGCTCTCATCTTTCTCCTCAAAACCCTAAACCAAAATAGGGCAACCACAAGGGTTTTGGGCTGGCTATCTCCTTGGTTTCCAAGAAACCCTAAACAGCCACCAACACCCCTATTTATAGTGGAGACTAAGCATCTAGGGTATATTCCATTAGGGCACCCATTAAACCCTAACACACAATGGGTTACACATACGCACACATCTCAAAGCGTCGTCTTCATCATCGATTGACCTAAACCGCTTCACCATGCGCCGACCCGCGCCGCGGTTTAGCCAAAAGGTCACCAAGGTGGTATTTGGTGAAATTACCAAAATACCCATTCTCGATCCTTCTCCAAAAGACCGAGTCCACAGACAGAAGCAATCCCATGCTTATCCACGTGTGGGTTGATCAACGGCTCTCATCATGTCGGCAAGTCTCTCCCGTCCGAATCCCATCGGAACCTCCAAGGCACTTGCACCGACCCCCGCGCCGCTTGATCCAACCAGCTGCACCGAACTGCCCGTTCGATCCACCTCGTCCATTCTGTGCCATGCTTGAGTCACCTGACCTCACCCGGCATCCATGATCGTTCTGGACCTCAGCTCTCCAAGCTTAGTCCCGATCCACCTCGCCGCTGACCGTCATAGACCTGCAAGCCACCTGCACAGCAATAGACCAAGAAACCATTTCCGGGAACAAGTTCTTCACAACTTGACCCACGTTAGCCAAAACATGCATCATGCAACACATAAGCAATGATCAACATGAACTTGACCAAACCCAAAACCATTTCTCCAAATGAAACAACATTCAGCTCAGATCAATCCTCAAGCGGTACTACCGCCACAAATCCATCGGTACTACCGCATCGCGGTTGTACCACTCAACATCTTGGTCGTATCAAGCCACGGAGAATTCAAAATCTCCTCTCTGGAAATTCCATACCGCTCTCAAGCGGTCACACAGCTCATCTTGGTACTACCGCAACCAAAGCACGGTCGTGCAGCTCCTCAAGAAAACCAGAGCACAAATACACCTTCTCTCGAATTTTGCAACCGCCATGTCACAATCGTGCTACGAGTCACGCAGACAACCGTCACTACCCAAACGGTACTACCGCTCTAGGAGAAAACCAAAGTCTCCAAAACATGCCTTCGAATTCTTCAACCGCCACACAAAACCGGTATCATCGCATCGCGGTTCTACCGCTAACAAACTTAAGGTCGAACAGACCTACGGTAGTACTGCAGCTTCAACTCCAGACTACCGATTTCCACGACACTTGTCGAAAACTCGAATTCAACAAACTCTGAAAGCAATTGCCAATTGTTTCATCACCTAAGATCATGAGCATGTCCCCATGACATCCACAATGTCCTCATGACATCCACAATCTCCCCTTGATGAACACATTGGCAATTTCTCAAAATGTAAGTTTGATGGTTTGAAAAGAAGAAAAAAAACTTCACATTTTCAAGCAAAGACTCAACTTGGCTCAAATACAAGAGAATGCAATGAGAAAGACCAAGTTGGCTTCAAAATAGTTTCACCAAGTGAGACACGGCGGAAGAAGCAAGAAAAGCTTCAAAATCCGGAGAAGTGACAAAATCTCACTTATGGTCCATATGAAAGAACAATTGTTCTATTTGACCTTTGATCATTGTGAGTCTTTAGGAATTGCAATTCAGATTCAGAAATGACCATGAGATCAAAAGAATGCAATTGAAATGCTCCCCTCACTATGATCACTATTTTGCAAGAGAAAATTTCAAATTTCATTTTTCTCCAATTCTCTCCAAAAAGCTCCTAACTCCTCATTCTTACAAAACTTCTCCCCCTTAACCTGAAAAGCTCTTTTTCACATTTTTGCCAAAACTTCTCCCCCTTTGACAATGGATTCATCAAGGAGTCAAGCCTTCCTCTCATCCAGAGATAACAAGTGCAATGAAAGGAAGAAGTAAAAGAAAGAGCATGCATGAAGTGCAATGGGGTGGCTTCATTTTTGTTTTGATTTTCAATTTTTAAGTAAAAGAAGCTTTGGAGATTACTCAATTGAACAGGCTAGCATTTCTACCATTACTCAAGATACAACAAGCCTGACAAAGCTAGCAAGATCATGTTAAGACATATATAGCAAAGCTAGGCTAATGAGTCAAGATACCACATGTTGTTGGATTAAATTAAGCAACGCTTCAAAATTAGCAAGTTCAACAACAGTATCCTAAAGTGATAATGGCCATGTCGAATGTCATTGTGAGAACCGAGAAGCTAGCAAAGGCCATCTAGGAGACAAAAATCTGAAATGAACCATTTTGCACAAGTTTTTGTCAAAAGCCCAATTCTCAACTTTTTCTCATTTGCAATGAATGTTCAAGTTGATAAAAGGTCTATCTCAAGAAAGAAGATCCCGGACTAGGAGCCATCCACAATCTCTTCCTAAGCTTCAACCAATTTGACAATTTGCATTTTTAGCATTGTGCTAGATCTCAAGCCTCACTACGACCATCCCAAGCAACAAAAGCTTAAGAGAGTGGTCTAGGTCATCCAAAGCTCCCCCTGAGTTCATGCCTAGTGCAATGGCAAGCCGCCTCATGAGAAAGGATTGGTGAGATCAGTTTTTTCGCACAAAAAAAATCATTTTTCATTTTGCACAAGGGTTGTTTTTGATTCTTTAAAGAACTAAAGGCTCAAAGATGTTCAATACTAGATTCCAGAGCTAACAAAGCAATTTTGACAGGGCCAATGTCACAAAAGGATCACTAATAGTGCAACTAGCTAAAAGATCCACAAATTGCGCTTTTCAATTCAAGTTGTTTAAAGTGCTAGCTCATTTTAGCAAAGACTTTGCTACACATGTAAAAGCATGATAATTCTAGCAAGTTAAAGAACTAGACACGATCTTTGAGCAGAATTGAAATACAAAAGCTCAAGAGGGTAATAAGCAAAGCTTCATCAATTTAAAAGATGTAGCGATAAAGCTTATATAACAATGCATCTTTTGGATTTTCCATATGTATGCAATATGATACAATGAGATGCACAAAAGACTTAAAAGCCTAAAAAGATCACAAGGATCAAAAGATCCAAAGAAGATACCACTTGAATAAGGTATCGAAAAGATCCACAAAAGTTCAAATGAATAAGGAAAGTTCGGATGAATGTAAAAGGTTCGAAAAGAACTAAGAAAGTTCCAAAAGAACCAACTCCCCTCAAACCAACCCATAGGGATAAATTATCCCTTCCTCGATCTCAAGGTGGCAAACCTTGTTGGGTCAAAAGCTTTGAGGGAGATCTGCCAAAAAGCCTTGGACTCCACAAAAACTAGCACAAATACTTCAAACACCACAAGATCTCTAGGACAACAACTCGAAAAGCTAGGGAGCGAAACACCAACACTAAAAAGCTTACGGTAACTCAAAAACCTGCTAACACTAGTGATTGGAAGACAAGCTCAACCTAGGTCGTGAGAAGAATGCATCCTAGCAAATCATGGGATAAGGAGAGTGTCTAGAAGGGACACGTGCTAGAACAGAGCCTCCTATCTACCCCGAACCCAACACCGACACGAACCAGATGCAATGCAAGGTAGACTAGGGATACCATATACAAATGTAGGGTATAGAAGCTCGAACACAGTCCCACCGCTTGGCGGTGAGATGTAGTTATGATGGATGACGATCCATTTCTTGAAGCTTTAGAGGTAGTTGCGCTCACCCATCATCCTCATCTCAAATTCGTTCGTCTCCAGAAGTGATAGTCATCATTGAAGGCACAAATGAAGAAGAACCAACGACTTGAGGTGATAACACTTGTTGAACCACATGTTCTTCTTCTCGGTGAAAGACTACACCAAGGAGACAGAACAAGTCTATGCCTTGGTCTCGGGTTAGTGAAACAATATCTAGGAAACAATACCAAGACACATGACTAACAAGGATAGCAGCAAATGATCCAAAACTCATAAAAGCAAATAATCAATAATTTCAGACATGAGTATGGAGATAGACAAGACAATTTCAGCACATGCTATCCAAGATATGACAAAGCTCAAGCTATCCTTAATCCACAATAAGGCATAGGAGCAAGCAAACAAGCACATAGCATATCACCCATCATATACACAGTCAAAAGCAAGCTAGTGAAAGCTATGGCAAGACTCATGCATCCACAATTAACAATAAAGCACAATAACCATGTAAGCATAAAGCATTTTAGAACAAATAATGAATAATGAATGCTAACATGGATATCAAGTGAACAAGTGGATACATAAGACAAAAATCAACAAGAGGAATAAGATAAATGTATGAAATCAATACAAGCTCTTGAAGACAAAACCAAGCTTATACAACCATGGAAATTAAGAACTACAAAATGATACATGGATATATAAGCAAGAATCAATCATGAGCAAGATAATAAGGGTACAAGACAAGACAAGCTCATGATGACAAAACAGCTCACATAACCATGAAAATAATGAACAACAATATAGTACATGGATATATAAGCAAGAATCAACAGAGCAAGATAATAAAGGAACAAGACAAAGACAAGCTCATGTTGACAAAATCAAACTCATATACCCATGGAAATTAGGAACAACTATGAGATACATGGATATACAAGCAAGGTAAAGGAAAAGGCATGATGACAGATATCATAAGAGAAAAACATGCCAATATGGTAGAAGTGAGCACAAAGACAAGCACAACATGCCAAGTATGAATAATCATGAAGATAAAGACATGAAGAAATAGGATAGCTCACCAAATATGTGAAAGCACCAATCATGAAAGCATATGCCTCTTGGAGGCCATCGTTGAGGTGGAGAACCATCAAGTGACCCAATCATGTGATGGAGAAAAAGATCATAATCTTTAAGTCCGTGTTCTCCAACCCGTGTTTTTGGTACCTACACATGAGAAAGGCAAGGTGTCCAAGTCTTGGATCCCGAAGGGTTAGAGAGCAAATACTTGGGAACCCAAACCTTAGACACGCCACCACTAGAGGCAGTCGAACCATTATGTGAGTTAGCATGATGCAAATGATGGTCCATGCAAGAAGATCCAATCTCATCCTTGAAGGCACGCCATGAGTGGACAACTCGATGAGGAAAACGAGGTCCAACTCTAGAAAAGCGGTGATGGCCTTGCTTGAAAGCACCATGATGAGAACCAACGAAGCATCAAAGAAACTCACACAACCTCGCCAGGGTGTGTACCTCGATGAACAAAACGAGGTCTACCCTTTAGAAAACGGCGGAAATCTTGCCTCGGGCAGCTCGTGGACCAAAACCAAGACTATGCAAACCATGTCCACGGTCTTGTCCGACACCACTAGAAAAGGTGTCAAAGAAGCCATCAACAAATCGAGTCTTTGTGCTTGGCTCTTTAGTATGCATGTCATGAGAAAGACTATGCCCACTAGGAGACTTAGAAGCATGAGCTCGACGCAAATATTTTGCCTGCGGAAACAAAAATCTACATGATGTCCATTCTTCCCACAAAATGAGCAATGGTGTAAAGGTCTACTAGTAGACACGGTCCGAGAGGACGAAACACCATTGTCGCTCAAAGAAGAAGTCTGGAAGAACTAGCATCATGACTAGTCCTCAGATCGACACTAGACCCACACATGCCATGAGAAAGGCTATGTGTGTTCCTAGAAAATACGATGGCGCACTCGACGCTCATGTTTCAAACGGCGAAAGCAAAACCCAATAGTGTGTCCATTCTTCTTACAAAATGTGCAATGGTACTTGTCTTTTGAAGATTTAGTACCATTTGAGAAAGAAGCACATTTGTCTTTTGAAATCCGTTGGACAACACAAGAAGAGTCCGAAAGAGTCGAACTCACCAAAGAAGAGCTATCCAAAGCGATGCCACAAAAACCAACACCAAATGACTCACGTTTAGCACAAAAGGACTCCAACTCCGAATGCAAAGATGCAAGAGAAATCTTAAAAACATCAATCTCGGAGTGAAGGCAAATACAAGAGTCACATGATTTGGCGCTCATATCATCGCGCAAAGACTCAACCTCGCTCTTCAATGAAATACAAGATGTGCAAGAAATTAATGATGCATTTGAATTAAGCTTGCGTTCAAAGCATCAATTTCAGTTTCTAAACAAGCACAATTCTTGCAAGAGACTAAACCATTCTTAAGCAATTTTTCATATTCAAAGCACATGCTACAAGGCCTAGCTTCAATTTCAATAATCTCAGCCCTAGCATTTTCTAATTGCTCAAGATGAAAGGTATTAGTCAATTTCAACTTCTCAAAATCAGCAAACATGCCTACACAAGATTCACAATCATTTCTAGCCATAGATCTAAAATTGCCTATTTCTAACTTAGCATTATCAAGCTCATGAT